>BOPP01000324.1:657499-688491 GCA_017312745.1 Gryllus bimaculatus | reverse complement strand
AAAAAAAAAAAAAGGCTCCGAATTTTTTCTTCAAACTTTTCGTGCTTATAGTGATAATTGCACTCTTTGAGATGACGTAAGATTCATTGTGCTGCTCATAATTTTGTTTTTTCAAAATTTACATGACTGTAATTTTTGAACAGGTCTTACGCTGTTAATATGCACATTTTCAGCATTTTTTAAACACTATTGGATTTGTGAATGGAAGTGTTTTAAATAACTTTCAATCACGTTTTTCGAAAACTCAAAAAACGTTTGTGAAAAAGAACTTTCAATTTCGCATTTACAAGTATGCTTAAACGCCATTTTCTTAAAAATGGCTGTACATTTTTCAGTGAAAATTACCATTTAGAACGAGGTTTTACTCTCGTTTAACATTCTTTAAGTAATATTTTGGTTTTATTATTAGGAAAACGAAAATGGAGAAAATATAAAAAGAAATGAGAAATATAGATGGCAGTTGGCGAAATCGGGGCAAGATCGTAAAGCCAATCCACATCAAGGAAATCAGAAAAGTTTACAATGAGAAAGTCTGTGCCATTCTGTTGTACCACTATTTTATACTATAACCCACCTGAATGACTTTTCCTCATCTTCTCCGAAATGTGTTTATCTAACTACCTAATTAGGCGCAAGGACACATGTAGGTTTCTGTGACGCTGTTGCCATGGTTCAAGGTTTTAAAAAATATTCCTAATTGTTCAACAGGTCCTCAGCTGGCGGGTATGATTATTGGATGAGGATAAACATTGTTTTTGATGTTTTATTTTATACTTGATTGGTTAATTTATTTAGGGAGGAAAGTCACATTGAGTCAACGTCAATTGCGGTTTATTTTCAGAATTGTGTTTAGAGAACGCGTTTTTTAATGTTTCTTTTGATTTTAATCCTTCCTCTGATTTTTGCTCAACGTCTACTCCTCTTGTGACTGTCTATTCGGACGCGTCCCAATGATTATTAAAAAATGCACCATAATAACTAAAATTGACATTTTTAATAAAGAGACGTCCAGTCGTAGGTGAAAGGGTGGAAGTGTAAAGAGTTATTTATTTCTAAAAATCCAGGGAACTGTGCTGTTATCAGACCTGTGAAGAGTAAATAAATCAACAAAGAAAATTTAGGAAAGATGTACACAGTCACTCAAACTCTAGATTAATGTAGTATATCGAAAATCTTTTATTAAATAAATGTTCGCATGCTTGGCAAAGACAATTTAATGTTTTATAAGCAACGGGCGATTACACAAACGTTTAGAAGATAACAGTATTAGGAATTTGGAAAAGAGAAAGATAATTGCATTTATTATTTTGATTTTATTTAGAAATTACTGCAATGAAGAAATTAAGGAAATCTTAAGACATACAAGCATTGGAATGTGAAAATGAGAGTTTGACAGATGACAAGAGATGTCCTTTGTTTCAAACTACGCGATGAAGAAGAATATGGCAACAATGCATATAGACAGACGGGTTTGCGATCTTGAGTGATAACATTGTGGCTGTAGTTGAATTTATTTTGTAGAAATTTGTTTTGAAGTTAGTCGATTTCGTAAAGTGACGCTCCTAGTAGGAGTATATTAATTCGCGAATGGTTCAATTGGGAATTTGAAGAAAAAATAAAAAAAATGGAAAAGATGGTAACTGCGACGAGAGGATGCAGATATTTGCAGCGGTCGGAGACGGTGCCATTACGGGGTCCAGCAAACACGGAGGTGACGTGATTTTACCAAATGATTTTGTAACAAGGGCAAGACTTGTAATTAATTTCGTATTATTTAGTAAATGGCTATTAGAATCAATTTTATTTTCAAAGGGAGTACACTCACGTGAATGAAATGAAGATTTAATGTGTATGAATGAGTAAATTTTGTTTGTTTTCTTTCAAGATATTTTGTTGCTATATTCAAAGCAATACCACATACTATCTAAGAGGTACGGTTCAAAGGGTAAATTTATACGTCGTGTTATGTTTTGGATGGTAGAAAGTTGGTGTATGTACGGCTGAGAACAGAATTCGCCGAGTAGCATTCGGAATATTGTTTACGAATAAATAATTGCTGATCATATTGACAGTATTGTTAAAAATCAGTGTATATATTTTTCTAGTAGGTAAAAACAACAATGACAGGAGAAAGAATAAATGAGAACCAGGCTCCCAAAACAATATATTTTGATTTCCTGTATAGGGGTGACTTAGTGAATTCTCACCAAAATTATAAATTTGTTCTGTAAGAGCATAAACTTCGCATTTTCATGATTTCGTCGAGATCACAGTGTAGACTTGGCGGTTAACTGAACAAATTTTTATTCGTATACAGAGTTTACCAACCAAGTGTGGGGTGAAATAGTTAAAAAAGTTAATTATTAGTACATTTTAATTCGCAGGTTTATGATTCATTACACTATGTTCAAATTGATTTCACGCAAATCTGGAAATTATGCTGACGACGTTAAATGCAACTACTTAATGAATCGCAACTCTTTCACACATTAAATCAGTCATTGATAGAAGTGCAAACTTTGTTTTATGATCCTAATTAGGATCGAAACGTTAAAAGTGAATTCATTATTTGAAAAAAATAATATGGTAGTATCTATCTAAAAAATATCAGAATACTATTAATATTTCTGCGATTTAATTAGCTCGTGTCGTGCCCGCAGGCATCATGGCGTGCCCCAAAATGCAGACGGCGGACGGCTTCGAGATGCAGATGGGCGTCAACCACTTGGGCCACTTCCTGCTCACGTGCCTGCTGCTGCCGCGCATCCGCGCCTCGGCGCCCGCCCGCATCGTCACCGTCTCCTCCCTCGCCCACGTGTGTGAGTGCGACGGCTCCCGACGCAGCTCCTTTACTTTACGACTGGATTACTTTCCTCCCGTTGTGCTACAATTGTAGAGCTTATTTCCTACAGTACGGGCAGCGTATAAGCGACTCTGACAGTTCGATGCGCTCTTGCCACTCAACATTACGCTCAAGGCACCACGTAAAAGACGGATAAATTGAATCAGAAAACATTAGCCTTTACTGACATGCGAAGCTATCATGTTCATAAACTTCACCACAGCCAAACCTTATCGCCTCCGCGCCTTCGTGTGAGGGAGATGAGCGGCAACGCGTAACGCTGGCTGTGAAATACGTAGTAAACAAATCCTCGCAAGCTGATTGCTTCAGAGCATGGCACATTACGTACCTCAGTACGTGGCGAGAGACCTGTCAAAGTCGCTTATACGCTGCTGGTCCTGTAAGTGACAGAACTCCGTAAAATAGTTTTTCAAAAAAGTAAAATATTGAATTTCAATGTGATAGGTCAGGGTTGTCAACTGGCGGTCCGGGGGCGCATGCGACCCGCGCTGCCATTTGTGGCCCGCCAGAGGTTATTAGTCAAACATGAAAGTCCCGTGCAACCGTGTCGGGTGAGAACATTGTGCCCCTTGCGCACGTGTCTTGCTGGGGGTCAGCACCCCCTTTAATGTACAAGTAGGAGAAATTAGATTTAAGGAGTTTTATTCTATTAAATTCAGAAATTAAACATTATCCCACTTTCATGCAATGCGATATGCATGGCACGGTCTGATATCGTGGATGGTTCCGTCTCCCCCCCCCTCGCTTCAGTGCAAGCGGATAAAGTGCGAGATCAACATTATAAGGAAGTCAGGTGTGGGTCGCCCGAGTAATGAAGAATATGGTCCGCAACCATACTAAAGGTTTGTGTTTTGGCCCTCGAGGCCTTGCAAGTTGGACACCCCTGTGATAGGTCGATAGAGTAGTCAACACCGACCTGGATGGCCGAGGTGGCTAGAGCGTGTGACGACTCAGCGCCTCAGTCTGAAGGGTCGCGGGTTTGAGTCCCGCCGTGAGCATGGTTTGTCCCTTTATCTTTCATGTATGTGTGTTGTAACGAAGGCCTTATGAGTCTGCTGACCACAGACCTAGGAGCCCGCAAGTGTGCCTATGACTAATATGAAGGTTAATGTGTCCCCATTAATTTAGTAATATTAACGGGACATAGAGGGTACCCGGCGCGGATGGTCGAAATCGGTATCCCTTGAAGCTGGAAAAAGCCCCAGGAAAAAAAGAAAAATATCGGTAGTTTTCAGACGCCTTTTAACTTAGGAGAAACGCTATTTTTGAACACAATTCTTGGCAGCGTGGTGAAGAAGCATCTTCATACGAAAAATTACAAAACAAACAGAAATGGTGATGCGTCACTTTGGAAATATTCAGTTCTTTCTCAGGGGTGGGTTAATGCAAAAGTTAACTCAATATTTTATAACTCGCCCTTTCAGTATTTTGGTTTTGGTGACCCCCAAGCGAAGGGAACATTGACTGGCCTCACCATCACTGAATGCAAGGATCTTTGTTTTTCATTGGTTCTGTTTGGTTAAGTCCAGGAAAAAATAACAATATTAGAAAGCAAATAAAAATATTGTAGAGGCAACAAGATATATCTAGAAAACCTTTCAGAACACACATCCATTAATTATTTTTAAATTAGAACAACCGATTCTCTGGCCTTCCAAAAACATTGGCGTTTCCTCCTAGGACCCACTGTATAATATGCGTGACATTGCACGCGCATCCTTCAAATTTGAACAATAGCTATTTATGCACCATGAGCGTTATAAGGTTTCAAATGATCGAGGGGCGACAAAAAGCTTGAGGAGCTCTTGGACTTTTTTGTCACCCGAGCTCATTAGAAACAGTTAACGCCCATGACACATAGAACATTTTATTTTTTACCTCATTTTAATGATTCACATTTACTAATTAACTATATGTTACCTTGACTCAGTAAGTCTTTTTATATTTCTCTCCTATAATTCCCTTTCATAATTCCTTCCGTAAGAGAACGTGTAGCATTATTCAACTGTTTTTACGTTTCCCTCGTAACCCCGATCCTGTCGATTCAGATAAGTTATGCAGTGTACTCTCATCCAGCTCCACATCGAAGGACAAGACTAGCGATAACGTATCAGTAAAATATAAACAATATTTTGCTCTCGTAGCTCACCGATAAGACGCACCATTGATGGTCCTAAATGGGCTCTGGACGCACTTTCACCTGCTCGACTGCGCACGTCACGTACATTGTTTCGTAATGTACCGCGTGCATTACGTCAATGGGAGACACAATTAATTATTCAATAATTTTCATGTCTAACACATAATTGCTTTAAATAAGCACAACGGAAAAACTAGGTAATTCAACTAGTAGAAGAAGCGAACTCTTATGTTCTTGCTCGTGTATCTTGAACTTATTTTGTGTTTGCGTTTTCCTGTATTAGTATGCGACTAGAATACAAGATTATTTTTCTAGATAATAGCTCCTGGGCCCAACCTTGCAGGGAGCAACCATCGGACGATGTAGTTCCTTTTCAAGAGCAATGATACAAGGGAAACGTTTATTTTCGCAAAATCTTCTCCACTAATATATAAAGCAAAACTTATATTAGTATCTGTTCGTATTTCTTCTAAAACACGGGAGTTAACGAGTTGATTTCAATGAGGTACTCTTAAGGCAGATTTTTTACAGCTAGTAAGTATCTTACAAATATTTGAGAAGGCCTAATCATTATTTTCCAAGTTGTCACAAATGGTGAACAGATCCAGTGTGGAGTGTCTCAACTCCGTGGGTATATTCACAGCCTTCTCGTGTGGCGAACATTTTGTTCTTGTGAGTTCGAATTTCGAATTGAGACGGTCATTTTTACACAGGATGTCCTTTAAATTTATGGCGATACAATTTTAGTGTCAATTTCTAGTATTTTTTGAGTTTCATTTAAATGAAAGTTGCTCAATCGTCCATACACATGAAAATACAATGCAGTTGTTTTCCATAGTACATCACACAGCTTTTAAGTGTTTTTAAAGTTAAATATAGAAACACTGCAGGGCATGGAAGGATGGGACGGGCCATTTTGGGATCCAGGCGAGAGGGGAGCATGCTAATTATTAGCATAGGCGGAATTACATAATAAATTCAATGCTCACTCGGGTGAACCTTCTAATTTTATTAATAACATAATAAATATTTGTTTTTTAGTGAACATTTAATCAGTTTAATTGTGTTGGGAATTTTTTCCGAGTTTTTGTATATCTAACGAAGCCATCGACAACTTTTACACGGTCATGGGCGGCTTTGTTTTCTCACAGTTTCTGTGCGCAAACGTAATTAGTAATAAAGATAATCAAGGCAGATATCTGTAAATGAAATACAAGTACTATAATTTCAAACATTTTTCTTATGAATGTAATGTAAAATTTCCTTCTCATGAAATCTTCCACCAAAATAAAGGCTGGGAAGTAAAGGGCAGGGTTGTAAATAAAATTACTTAATATAAGTTTTATATTATATAGAATCAGGGGGTGCATAATAAATTATAATTTAAAAAGCAAGACTTTTATTTTCATGGTTGGTTTAATTAGGAAAATATTTAACATTAGATTCATAAGAAAATATTTTGAAATCTTCATTTGTTTTATTTATAGATGTCTAATGTTTATTATCTTTATTACTAATTAAGAAGGCGACACAGGAACTGAGAGAAAACTAAGCAATCTGTGGCAATGAAAGAGGTGAAAACTGCTTAGTTGCATTCACAGGAATTTAAGAAAAATCAAAAGCAATGAATTATCACTTCACTGTAATTACATAGTTCAAACATAAATGAATATTTAAATCAATTTTGCCAAATAAAGGAAAGTAAATGAAAACTAGGTTTGGGGAGAGGGGGCATGGCCCTCATGCCCCCCTCCCATCTGGATCCTCCAATGTACTCTGCCTCTTCTCATAATTTGTCTACTGAGTGAATTCTCGTACTCAATGCATTACTACTTATGTGACAGCTGTCATTGTATGACAGCTCAAGTCTTCAAAGAAGTGCCCACCCCTATTGAATATTTGCTATTCACGTGTTGTGTTATGGGCTAGTAGTCCTTTTTAAAAATATTGTTTGTAGCATGAAGAAGTGTGGTACTGTATTGTTCATATTGTATGTTATCAAGTGAGTATTAGTGAAGACTGTTTTTGTTAAAATATTCAATTTATTGCAGTGTTCTAAGTGTGCATTTCATTTGCTGTTCTTAAGCAGTGAACATGCTACTTTTGTGTGGTTTTATTCAGCAGCATATTTCTTATTGCAGACCTCTAATGATTACTGTTATTGATTGTATGCTTTAATTTACTACCTTATATTATTCTTATTTCCTGTTAAACTTTTTTAAAGAAAGGGCAGATTATACATGCAATACTCAAATGTATCCAAATTAAAGTAAATGTGTATTTTGAATATCATGATTTGATGAAAATGCATGCTATACCATCAGTTAAGGGGTAATTTATTGTCAGATAAGCATGTCTCTCTAGGTGTTTAGGTGGTTAGGTACACTTATTAACATTTTATGACCAGTTGCCTGAATTTTCATAACTTTCATTCCACTTGCTCTTTGAGGTTGTTAAGACATTCTTAACTTTGGCAAAGGCTTGAAGCTGCAAATAAAATTTAAAATATTTCTAAACAATCGAGTTAGATTCATTCAAATACCTAATCACTACTACCAGCTCTATCAAGTTACCGAAATAACCAATTCTTTGAACAGGTTCATAGGCTTATATATTGCCCATTATGATATAAAAATCAGTGAGAGGGTAGTGACAATTATATATAAATATTTGTTTTTAACAACTAAAGAATTTTTTCAGTGATCACAGTCAAAAGTTTCAGTATTGTGTATCCGTATGAATATTGTGTTAATTTTGAATGCTACTTGATTATTTTTATTATATGAAATTCTGGATCAACCTTGAATCACATGTATTTTTGTCAATGGTTATTTTGTCTTTCAGGAGAGTATAATATAAGTGTATCCAAAAAGCCTTGATGCCCCTGACTAGAATTAAAGCACATCATCTAATGCGTTTTAGTAAATATAAGATATAATACTGCACTTTTATTGCTCATTTATTTCTTGTTTCTTTCTTAAATTAACAGTTGGAGACATGGACTTTGATGATCTAAATTGGAAAAAGACCAATTACAATCCTACTTCAGCTTACGGTAGAAGCAAACTTGCTAATATCCTGTTTACTAAAGAACTTGCAAAACGTCTTGAAGGTATGTGAACTATGTGTCTTGTTTGGTTCTACCTTAATCTTTTAACTGTCTTTTGCACTAATTGGTGATCTTGTCTTATTTATGACATGAGATCTGATATCTTTCAGGGACTGGTGTCACCACATACACACTGCATCCTGGTGCGGTGTCCACTGAGTTGGGGCGTCACTATGATACTGCATACTTTAAAGGAGTTACATGGCTCTTCAATAATGTTGCAAAATTTTTCATAAAAACACCCATGCAAGGAGCCCAAACCACCATATACTGTGCTGTTTCAGAAAAAACTGCTAATGAAACTGGTTTTTATTACAGGTATGCAGTGCCATTCAGAATCATCTTAATGCGCAGTATTTTTCATTTTGAATGTTTCGTGGTAGATTATATGTAAAGACAAAATAATTAATATCTATTGATTGGAATGGAAACAAAGTATTTAATTTTCAAAATAAAATATTGCCAATAAACAAATAATATAAAATGCAATGAGAACACCAAAATTAATGAAAATAATGGAAAATAAGAAAACAACATTTTAAGCAAATATGTTTTAATGCACTGAAATTTTCTATCTCAGTGGATGCAGCAAATACATGACCAGTCGACAAGCTCAGAATCTTGAGTTAGCAGAGAAGCTATGGAAAGAAAGTGTCAAATTAGTTGGTTTGGAGGACTGGGATCCTATAACAGCAACAGAAACACCTGACATATATCTTCATGCTACTGCAGTGAATAATGGACAAGAAAAGACTTTAATGAAGTAATGATATTTTTAACCATGAACTATATCATCATAAGTGGTAACAAGTAAATGTCACCCATTAAAGAGAGGATCTCAAAGAGGATTGATGGTTTCTTTTAGTGAAATAATGTTAAATGAAGTAATATATCGAAATTTTATTCAACAAGTTTTGAATTGTACAATTAAAAAAAAAAGAAGTTTGTGAATGAGATTGCTAAGAATGTGGCATGTTGAAGATCAATTCAAAAACAAAACTTATTACCTTAGGGGACACTAACTGTAACGATATCTCATCCCAATGTTTCAAAAAAATTTAAAACTATGTCATTGTGACTGGGGCTGTAACTAGATTCTGAAAGGGTCCCAGATCACCATGAGTTTTTATTGCTTTTTTTAAATTTAATTAGGAATAAACTGTATTTCTAATTAGATAAATAATTGCTTGATATGAAAAGTGAAACTATTGTTAAATAAGATCAATTTTTTACTTCCTATGAAGTAAACTCTTATTTGGGATCCCCTGAACTCAAGGTTTAGGGCCAGTGACCCAGTTGCTTATGGTAGAAATGTTTATTTTCGTATTAAAAAAAAAAAAAAATTTAACATCAAAAACACTTAAAACTGTATGTGATGATGGAGGAGGGAGGGGGAAGGAAGAAAAGGCTCATTTACTAACTGGAAGCAAACAAAGAACCATCTCATTTATTTGCTCAACAGATTAAGGGAAGCTAAGGTGAAAATTTCAAGTGAGATTGGGATTTTTAGATTGCGTCATTAATGGCAGCTTTTGAACATGAAAGATTTTGAAAATTAGTGACCAGTATATGGCAGACAAAATTTGGTAATTACATTGAAAATTATTATTAATTGTGACTTGATAAGGACTACATGTGTGTAATGTAAAGTGTATGTTGACTACTTGTGTAATACTTCCTGTATTACACATGTAGTCAAAACATCATCTAATCTTTAAAAAATAAAAAGTAAAAAAAAGCATTTTTAAAAAATAATTAGTAATAACAATGTTACACATTGTTACTGATTTTTGTCAGCTGTATATGAGTCACTAATTTTCAAAAAATTAGAACATTAAGATAGTGATGAAGATAAAGTTGCCAAATAAGAGTAATATATAAAATGTCAAGAGCGGCTCACTAAAATGATAAAGACCAGTCATACATCATTATTCTTGATGAGAATTTTTTTATGATATTATTATTATTTTTATTATCATTATTATCATTATTATTGCTATTGTTATTATTATTACTATTGTTATTATTATTATTACTATTGATATTATTATTACTATTGATATTATTATTACTATTGATATTATTATTACTATTGATATTATTATTGTTATTACTATTATTGGAAGAATATATTGAAATATTTTTGATATGTATAAAATATACTTAAAATAACTGATAACAATTTGTTTTAGAAAAATATTTGTTATGGTCACATTTTTTTTATGAACCTCAGATGTAACACTTCCTGTATTACACATGTTTAAGACTACAGATTACCCTTCTGCTGATAAAAAAATAATTAGTCAAAAATGATTGTGTTTAACATAAATCAAATATGAGAATCATTCAAATAAACTGAGAAGAAACAATACCGTAGTGAAATTCACATACAAATGAAGAACAAGAGTATAAACTGCCTTATAATTATTTTGGAAATGTCTTAATTTCTTTGCAATATATTTCTAGTTTATGAATTTCTATATATAACAATTTCCCAATATGAGAGAAAGGAGAAAAATGGTTCTCTTTAATTCAAAAACATAATTTTCTCAAGATAAATTGCCCATAAATTTGAAGTTCATATTCTTTAATGAAATGAAAGAATGTAGGTAAGCTAGGGAAAATATGACTGGAACAATAAAGAACAAGGAAGAAAATAAGAATAAATTAGTTCAAAAGAGATCAAAAGAATTGTAATGGAAAAATGGAGTGCTAAAACCTGAAGATATGATTAAATGGTAGGAAATCTTAATTGATTTTTAATGATGTTCCTTTTATGAATATCCCTCCAAGTGAATTTTTGACTTATGTTTACCAGATCACTTATGTACCTTGTCAATGTACCAAAGCAACTGAAAAGTAGGAATGTCAGCAACATATTTGAGAAAGGTACTAAAGTTCATTAAGTGGAGGTTCTATAGTTCCTACTGCATCAAGTGCTTCTGCCTCCATGCTATTTTATACTATTCTATCCTGTGTATCTTCTTGATTCTGGTTTCCTTCTACCATTGTTTTTTCTATGCTCTGAATCAGTGTTGATCATTTTTTCTTCATGTCTCTAGGTGATATAGAATATAGTTATGTATGATACAAGCGTTTAAAGTAACATTTTATTTCGCGAGAAGGAGTAGGAAAGGTGTGACACAAGATCGATAGGCTGAATGGCGCAATACCATGAGAAAAAATCGGGGTAACAAGGCCTGTATTTACCACAGAGCGCTCAAGCACTCCTCTTTGCCTACTACAGTATAATAATACTTCATGACTGGAACATGGTATATTTTTTATAGGTGCCACTGCTTTCGCGAATTAATAGATGTAGAAGTATCCGTCAGATGTCACTATTTTTGTTCCACCGCGAAAATCAAAGCAGTTAGTTATTTGCTTATTTTCTTGGCCTCGCTTTTAATTATGGGGTTTGAACCATAGAGGAGAGATACAAGAGATATATCTACTCTGTGGGTTTGAACCTGATAAACTGTGACTTGGCTTTTGTTTTTGATTATTCTGTTAGATTTAGGTTTTTTGAATTTTTTTTTTGAAATGAGCGATAGGCCTAGTAGCATTTTGGCAGATTCTTCCGAATCTTCCATGTGATCGGATGACGATTTAATTGCAATTTTGCCCGGGAATAGGACAAAGATCGATAACTATGTCGAAATGGAACTGCCTCAGTAGGGTAAGTAAGTTTTTTTCTTTTTTTTACTTCCGCACTTAAGTGTGAGCCACAGTATTGGGGTGGAGTTGGCGGAGAAATTCGAAGAAAGTATTTCACTTATCAGGCAGGAGGGAATGGGAAATTGTGTCCCTTTAAATGAATATTTATAACTTTGTGCTTTGTGGGCTACTAGACGGCAAGTTTTCGAGATGTGGCTGATAGATTTGGAATTACAATTAGTACCCTGCACAGGGTGCTACATAAAACAATTCATTTATTTTTTACAAATGTCATCGAATGTTATAACTTTGCCAAACATACAGAAAAAGAGAGACTTTTGGAATGTTTTGAAAGTAAAGGATTTTCAGTTCTTGAGGTAATTGATGACTCTTATATTAAAATTGACAAGCTTCAAAATGACCCTGATTCCTATTTAAATAGGAAAAAGTTTTGTTCTATTCATGTAAGTAATATGGACAATTTTTCTTATTGTAGTTTCATTATATCAATAAAATTTCATTATATAATTTATGAGGTTGAGTTATGAATAATTTATTCCTTAATTTCTTTGCTTGTACCAATTGTTTAACAACCTTCAGTTTTCTCTCTCTTTATAGCTGCAAGTGGTCTGTGACCATGAGAAGCACATTAGTGATGTGTTTGTTGGATTTCCAGTGTCAGTAGATGATACGTGTGTCCTTAGGAAATCACCTTTGTTTTTGAACATTTAGGATTTATGAGGAGACAACAATATTTTAAGGGGCATTGCATAATCGTGTGTTCCCAACCTGATGACTCTGTATATATAAAGAGGGGTTATGACACCAGCAGTTGAGTGACACAACAAATTTTTGTGTTCAAATAGATATTTGATTGAACATTGGTTTGGGCTGTTAAAGCAAAAGGTCACGTTTCTTTACCATGTAAAATTGGGGTCCTCAAAATGGTGGTGCACACCATTTGTGTATGTTGTGAACTGCATTACATAGCTCTTGCTGATGAAGTAGAACTGGAGGTAAATGTTTTGGAAGATGATGGGAACAACAAAGACTTGGCTGATAACTGAAATGGCCTCCAAAGATGAACATACATTGCCTACAATGTATTATATATAAATTTGTGAGATTATGAAAGTAATTTATTAAACATTTATTTATCATCATTTTCCTAATTTTTACTTCAAACATTTCTCCATTACCACAGTAGGTTCTTAGACCCAGTCAATTTTGTGGCAAAGATTTTGTACTCAACTGTTGTCTGTGTTGTATGAAGGATGGATTCTTGATGAAGAGAACTCATATCTTTGATATGAGTTTGTACAGAGTCAAATTAAATCTGTTTTATGTATGTTACTTGTACAAAATATAGATGCCAGTTTGAATGATATGAAGTATGTACAGAGTCAAATTAAATCAGTTTTATGTATATTACTTGTCCAGATTATAGAGGTCAGTTTTTTGTCCATTTTCCCTTCATGTGTAGAGCAAATGCTGAAATGGCACCTAGTTTTCCTTCTGGGCATAAAATTTATCTCTGCAAGTTCTCTTGAGCTCAGTGAATATATTAAAATAATTGTTCTCATGGCAGTAAGGAGTTTCCTGCATATGGGGCACAATCGATAGTAACTGAAACTGCAACACTTGCAATTGCAAATGGTTTTTATGAGATAGAAGGGAATATTTTCTTGCCAAAATGTTGCTACTAGTGCTAGCTGCTAGCACTAGTAGCTAGCTGCAAATGTTGCTAGTAGTGTAACGAAATGAGCGCGGGCCAGGAAACTTCTATCCAGGTCCCTTCATAAAATTAATCTTTAATCTCTTTTATCCAAGCCCTTTCTTTAAAAAATATCCACAATTTTAATTTTCTTTAAACACAGTAACAAAATTTTAGCAATGAATAATCCCATTCAAGTCTAAGTAACTGAAGCTTTAAAGAAAATGATACAAGTGAAGATAGTGCTATCAACCCCCTAATTCTAATTGCTATTTAATGAAAAGCATTGTTGGCTATGCTCTTGTCTCAGCATTATCACATGAGATGGCATGCTTCAAACCTAATCAACAATAATCGAAAGAAAGTTTGTGTGTCATTTTTATTTTTAAAAACGTAAAATGCAGGTAAACAATAATGGAAAAATCTGCCTTTATTATTTAACTTTATGAAATTGAGCCTGTAATAAAATGTAAATGAATTGTTTACCTTCATTGGTTTAGAAACAGGATTACATAAACTACCAAAGTGGAAAAAAAGCAAATTCTTATGAAAGATATTTTTAATCTTTTAATGAATCAACTATCACAAAGTATCAGAATAAGTAAAAAGTAATTTATATTGCTTACTACCGCAAAATCTTCTGCCTAAAAATAGGCCCCTCTGTTACCTGGGTCTGCCTGCATTGCAAGCCTTGAGGGCCCGAACGATACACCACTGGTTGCTAACTATTCATAATTGAACTTATGATTGTCAAGTGGTGTGCAAATTATTAGCTAAAACATATCTGCAGAATATTAGTTTTATTTTCTTAGGAGCTTGAATGGTTTAATGTTGGTTGTAAAAAAATTTAATTATAATTTACTCTTGAAAATAATTTTGTATGAATTTTTATTTAATGTACGATAATTTGAGTTTCAATTTTCAGTTATCTGGTCACTCTGGTTATGAAGTTGCAATTTAACAATTTGAAAGTTAAATATTTTCTTTCTTGCCTTATTCAAGATAAATTAGGATTAAAGCCTACCAAAGAATTGGAAAAGCTTCATAACAATGACTCTTGAATACGTTTCAAGAATCATGTATGAAATAGAAATGTAATGTAAGAAACAGAAAATATTGATTTGTATAGAATGAAAATACAGAAGCTTGATTAAGAAGTCAAAAGTAATGGGGATGCACTGCCGATGGAAAGTGAATAGTGTAAAGAAAAAATATGACATAGAAGAGGCAGTCCAGTGATTGACATGATTTGCTCAATAAAAATCAAGAAGAAAATTGATGAGATTGTGAGGACAAATGAAATGCCAAGTGTCTCAAACAAATTCTATATTATTTTATATTAAATTCTAATGAGATTTTGACCAACATATTTCAGATTTCCTTCCTTCTCTTTTCCTCTAAGTCATATCAGATAGGAGAACTTGGTTCACATTCCCCAGTCTATACAACTTTGTTCTTCCCTTTGAAGTAGCAGTAGGTGCAATTAATTTTGTCTTCCAGACTTTATTATTTAAATGTAACCCAGACACCTGCTTCTTTGAGTTTTGATAAATTTATCTTAAAGTGAATTAAATCGAAAACATTTTTTTTTTATTGTGAATAAGACTTATGTCTGACGTACCAATTGCCGTTTGGTGGCAGTTGCACGACTATTTTGTAGGATGAAATTAATTAGATCGCTTATTTTTATCCAGCAATGTTTCCAAAAAATTCGGAGTTTTAGAAAAAGCTACATTAATATACGGAATTAGTGGTGCTGCAGCAATACATTCTTTCTCGTATTATTTTTATCTTTTGCAAATTAAGAAAGCTCAACGTAAATCGGACATCGACAATTTCGTACTTCGCACGGATCAAGAAACAAATTTACAGAAAACAATTGAACAGTTTTTAAGAAAATCTTGTTTTTAATAATGCCTTGATTTCAGGCAAAATTACGCAAAAGCGACTCATACTTTGAAATAGTTTTACACGACGTTATTTAAAGATCTATATATGAAGAACAAATTTCATTGAAAAATCACTTTTTAAATATTCCTTTGCAGGAAGACGCCGAAAAATTTTACCCGTTTGCCACTCTCGATAACGTGAAGTATCTACTGGGAATCGGACCTATGCCTTTTTCTAAAGTTACTTTGCTCTATCTGAGAAACAAATTGAAGATAAAATTTGGAGCCATTTTTGAGAAAACACTGTAAATGTCCTTGATACTTCATGTAATGTACCCACAAATTAAAAAAAGATCTTTTCAAATTGAAGGATCCGCGATGTCAGTCATATCGACCTAGAAATATCAATTTTGGTGAGAATCCTTTCAACTTTTTTAGCTTGATATACTGAAACTTCTTTCGTCGAATTTAAGTTAATTAAATTTGTTTTTTTTAATGAAGTAGGCTATCACTCTTTAACATGAAATCCATATTTAGACTTCGCTATCGTTCTTAGGTAAGCTTTCTACTCTATACATTGCACAAATTTTTCCTCTTCTACCTTCGAACCTAACTCCGCAATAACGCACGCTAATCATCGTGCGGTAGTTAAACATTCGCTTAAAATTCCCTTTTCTAATTTTTATGTTCTGTAATTATCGTTTGTCAAAATTTTAATTCTCTCGAAAGACAGCATCAACATTCCTTTAATCATTATAATTTTTGTTTCACCACGCTCTACCACGAGATTGTTACACTTGTGTGTCACAAGGATCAAATTACGAGTATCCCGTAAAACGTCTTAATAGTACTGTCAGTCGTCAGCCAGTTGCCGGCACGGATACTTCGCCCGAATCATTGATGACCTCGCCGCCACTGATGATGTCCATCGCAGTCGTCGACGAAACCCAATCCAACGAGCGCTCTCTCCGGCGACTGGTGCTCTCCCAGGCCTTGCAACATGTCGCGCTCATCGCTCTATTAATGCCTTTGCTACGTTCACTACATTTATTCTTTGATCCTGTGCCTCATCATAGGGCCTTCGCAGCGGCTACGAGTCTTTCATGGGTGGGGAAGGGGAATCTGGTCAATCAGCGTGGGAACAACCGTACAAATGGAACACCAATTTTCTGTCTTCGTCAGGAACTAGCTGTGACTATTTTATGAATTTCGTATGTTATTGAAAGAACACAAGTTCAGTTTTAAACTTGACAAAGAACACAAGTTTTTTGTCATCGGTCATTTTTGCGCAAATGTAGTCCAAATATTACTTTAAATATTGTTCCTTGTTATTATTGTTACCTAATTATCTAACGAATATGAAAGGAGAGAGCAAAATAACTATTCTTTATGTCTTATTTGAGATATATAATTTGTATTTGCGTTTACAGTCAAAATTTCGCAATTTCACCTCATATAACAGGGGCTCTATAAGTATTCAAAATGACCTCTTCGAGGTGGGCGTCGGTGCCTCATGGCTTCCGCGATATACACAACTCTGCCGGGGTTTATTTCTGCCGCCCTGCTTTCAAGACAGCTATCACCTTCCACGACTTCGGAAGCATAAACGCGGTCTTTCAATAACCCCAATAAAAAAAATTCCAGCGAATTCATATCCGGAGGGCGAGGCTATCGAGCCTCCTTGTCCGATGCACCTAACTAGAAATTGCATTGTATTCCCGAACTCCGCGATAATAATATGGGGCCGTGCCATCATGTTGATACATTGTGTCTACACATTCAACGGGACAAGTGAGAACTGATGATAAATTCATCCACAATGCCAACCCACACAGTTAGAGAGAATCACTCTTGGTGAGCTACGCTACGAGAAACATGTGAATTTTTCTCGGTCCATACTTGCAAAATGTGCAAATTAATTGTTCCAGTTCTTATGAACACATTTCATCTGTTCAAAGAAAATGTTGAAGAAATGCTTGGCTTTCCTTGCATTTGTGCAGGAAATGACTGGAAAATTCAGAACGACATTGTAAGTGAACTGCGCAAATTTTGCGCCCATTAGAAATGGAAAAGTCGTAATCTATCCGCATGAATTGTGTGCTAGACGAGGGCGTTGACCTCGCGTGCTATTTGCCTTGTGCTCGCTTCCAGGGCTTATCGGATAGAGTTAATAACTGTTTTCCAGAGAAGTGGCGAGCCCTAACGCGAGATGAAGCCACTCCCTCACTTGCTGTAGCTCGTGTTACATGAGCACAAGCGCGTAGTCTAAAGTTTAACGTTAATTATTTACAAAACTAAACGTCGAAGAAATCCAATCTTGGCAAATTCAGTCACATGTGGGTCAAGGCCCCGGCCTATTAGCAGCGAGAACTGAACCAACCTGTATACCCACATTCTAATAAAACGCGGTCCAAACCATCGAAATAGCCATTGCGAAATAACGCAGAAGATTTCTTCGTTAATGAGACCTGGATCTCGTGCGTTGGGTTCCTTTTCCAGGCGATCGTCCTTGCGATGCGCGCCTCCAGGCGGCCTAGATGCGGCGATCTCCCACGGAAGGCGCGCGCCGGGTATTGTAATGGCCGCCGACGCAGCTCCAGTTCCCAGGGCCACCACCGCCACTGGATGGCGCTCACGCGACCTAGGGAATTAGCCCGCTTTAGCGGCAGTGTGTTACTGGCTCGGAACCAACCTCCGCCTTTCCTCTGGAGAAGGGTGCCAACCGAGCTGCGACGAACTGAGTCCAGCTGCACTCTATTCATGAAGCCAATGCAAAATTGGTTTCTTGTTTTGATGTAGGGCGAATGTAGATTTTCTCCCGTCTTACGAAGTTAATTTTTTGGACACAAATAATAAAAAGTTGCGATGAACTATTAATTTTGGGTAAATGCCTGTTCTTGCTAAGGAGGGGATATTTTGGTGTTGTTATTGAAGATTTACAAGAAGATTGTATCCGATCGTCTTAATTTATACCCCTTCACTCTTTCGTCTCCCTCGACACTGAAAAAAGCTAACAGAGACATTTTCCCTCAACCCCCACAGTTACGCGATATACCGGCTAGAATTAAGTCATAAATGGCCACTCATGTCCTCCACGATAGCAATGGGATTTTAGGGCCTAATGCCAGTGTCAACTCAAATTACACGTGAACTTCAATGAATATCTTTGAAAAATTAATTTCTCACGAATTATCATTTCAATTTTCTAACTGAAATTGTACTTTTATCCTTTTTAGGTATCTACTTGTATGCTTTGTAAATTGACTTTATTGTTGCAATATTTACACAATAAGTGGAACGATGACAATTTGGAGACTTCATTGTCCCCGATGTTCTTGTATTATGCTTGTCTTCTAATATAATTATACCATAACTTAAAAGAGAGCTGTTGCGTTGTAGGCGGATGGCCAAATCTGGACAAAAATTATTATTCTAAAATTATTCTTTCATGGTTGAAGATATTTTCAAATACATGTAAATTGAATCTACAGAGTGCGGTGAAGTTAAGGTTTTGCAATGCCTATGTTGTGTTCGTACTTCCAAAGCTATGTTCTCGTACATTCATTACAAATATTGTGATGTTTATTTTTCAACAACACTAAATGAAGCATTTCGAAAACTACACCTGGCAAGGAAAAAGCTGCTCTTAATTTTATTCTCTATTAAAACGTAAATCATAAGCTTCATTTCAGATTTGAATTTTTCTGGGGGTTTCAAGATTGTGTCGCCAAAAAAGTACTCCCGAAAATATAACAGAACTACTTGTTCATCATTATTGGGCTGATATGTTGTTTTCAACATATAAATATACTAAATATTATAGTTTAATCTAAGGCGAACGGCTATCTGACATCAATTAATAATAGTACAACAAAAGAAATTAAGCTTCCACTAGTGATTTCTCAAGTTCTACAGAATGACCTACTTTGGTATTTAATGACCTTTTTTAAGAGATTAGTTTCTCAAGATATTTCCGTGGAGATTGTCGTAACGATACAGTTCATCCTCGGTCCATCTCTTATTTTACGTGTGGAAAGCAGGTTATCTTTAGCAAACGCTTTCATTGTCACAGTACCGAGATAATGCCTCTTTTCAATTGAAAGATCTAATGGGGTATTAATTTAAAATATATTATTTTGGAAAAATAATGTAGGTAAAATAACTCAAGTGAAAAATAATTATTATTGCAGAAATATTCTTTACATAAATATTTTGGTGGATTATATTTGTAAGTTGAATTAGGAACATCATCATAGTGTATGAATTACACTCTCAAAATAATTCGAATACATTTTTACTCGAAATTTACTTTTTTAGTGCAAAACTACTAATACACGATATACCTTCATAGAAAATCATATATTAATTCATACAAAATCCAAAATTACTTGATTCAGTGTAAATGTATAAGTTTCGTAGCTACATAACATTTTGTTGTTAATTCCAGACCACATATTCCAAAGGGTCACAATTCGCATCTTGAAAGAGAACAGAGTACATAAACTTAGGGCATGTCTTGAACCTTAATTCGATCCTTGGTTTTAATTGATGTAGATCTCCAGTTAAAAACTTTTACTCTTCTCCTGATGAAAAACTTCGTCTTCTTGTGGTATTATTATTTAAATTGAAATATTTTGGTTCTACGACTCATTCTCGATAGAGTGTTTCTGTTCAGATTCTTGTCGTACCAAGAGCTGGTCTCTTGCATTACTGCTGAGCTCTGCCCTTTCGTAAACGCCAATTCGACGCGACAGTAGAAATCCTCAAAATCTATTATTTTTTTCGCTTATAGGCAAGCTCGAACCACGCGTGCACTCTGCTTCAGCTGGTTCAAGTGCCTTTCTGGGGAGGGGGGGGGCAGCATTTTAGCTGACTCCCAATTTTGTATCCCCCAAGGTTGTTAGTCCTGGGGGTACGGACGATGAGATGGCGATAGCGAAGTATGAAAGGTCGGTACACACAGACATACATAAATACACCCATGCCCGAGGCGGGACTCGAACTCGCGATCATCTAGGTCCGAGACCGCTATGGCTCTACTGCCCTAACGATCTCGACCATCTGATCGTCTCTACTAATTTATGATACAAGACAAAATACATTTCTGTTCAAGAGCGAAAGAGTACCCGCAGCCAAGGGACGCTATAAGCAGAAGATCCTAATTTTCAAGAGTGAATAAAAAATCTATTTATTCTCGACTGTAATACTTAGTTTTTTCCATTATAGTATTACCAGTTTCGTTTTACTATATGACTAGTAAGAAAACCGCAAAACTGTAAAAAAGAATATAACAGTAATTATTAATGAAATAAGTTTCATGTGGCAATCACAATGAAACGGGTACTGCTCTAGTTTCATTTCAAGTTCATTGTGATGTTATAACAAATATGTTATGAAAAACGATCTCATAGTCATTGTACTAGAAGTGAATATAATTCGCAGCATTTAATTAAATATTTTAGTTTCTCAAGAGAAAAATGTAGTTAACGTTGTCACGAACAATGAAATAAAAGAGCTTACATAGCTGTCAAGAGTATATAAATAAATTAGTGAATGAGTTTAGAGCGACCTCTTTGCAAAAATTGCGGACGAGATGGCGAGTCGCAACTCGAAGGTCACGCGCGTGAACTGGCACGCGGCGGACACGGAAGGAAAGCACCTCGGGGCAACTTTGTGGCGGAATTAGATAATATACATTTCCGTGAGGATGAGCAGTAGGAGTCGGATATACAGTGGCCCAATGTCTTCTTATCACGAGCCGCAAGGAAGGTGGAATGAAAAGCTACCTTGTTTGACGTGAATACGTTCTGTTCACTGAAGTACTGTTCAGTTTTTTTTAAAAAAAAGAAACCTTTTATTAAAAAAAGTTTCAAATAGTTTTGTTCTCTGTAGAAAGAAACATCCATTTAGCTGAATTCATTTAATGACAAAATATTTAGTATAAATACTCAATACGAATTATTCAAAACAATTGTATGTTCGAGAATTCTTTCAATTTTTGAACACTCTTTCGGAAAAATATAGATGTGTATTCTTTGAGGTATTCACGACGCTCAAAAAGGACATTCCTGTAAAAACCTCATCAAACTTTTTTTCGAAAAATGAGAGCACCAAACAAGAAGAAGAATAACAAGCAGGAAGTAGAAGAAGGAAGGAGAAAAAGGACTAGATGTGGTACAAGAAAGAGGAGAGGAATAAGGAAACGAAGAAGAAACAAGAGGGGAGATAAGAACAAGGAGGTGGAAGAAGAATTAGAAAAGGAAAAAGAAGAGGGGAAAACAAGAAGTTCTAATTTATCTTTGTTATTTAATTGTACAATAAACCAATAAATGTTTGAAAGGTGTTTTCAATTAGTAACATTGAAATTACATATTTGCCAATTTATTTATGCATTGTATAATCAATTTGAACGTTCTTGGTCTCCATATAAACGAGTTTATTATCAATTTGAAAGTATTGATTTCAATTTGATTTTAATTTGCCTCAGTTTGAATGTGAGTGCTCTCTATTTGAGATTGACAAAATATAGAAAGACTCCGGCGTCACTGCGAGTATGCGAATATTGGGCCTAGACTGTTGGTGTAGGCTGTTCCTCCTTGGAGAGCATAAGAAAAAAAAATCATTTAATCCTTCTTTGAATGATTTTTTTGATTTCTTAGTGTTTCCAGGCATGTCAACTACTGTGATTATTAATGGCTCATGTGTAATGCATGTTATATCTTGGGAGATGGCGGTGTTCCTTCCCCCTCTGGAACGTATCATCCGCCGCCGACATACATATCGACTTGCGGAGGTTATCCTCCTTCAGGAAACCCCAACAGCGGGGCACGGCCCTAGCCAGAATAATATCTAAGCTCAGAACTGATCTCCCGACAAGTGTGGAAGTGTCGAGCATGTAAGTCTGTCTTCGTGTAAGAGGGCAGGAATGGAGAAGGATGAGGAAGGAATGATCGCGAGAAGACCATCGTCCGTTTGTTAGGGTATTCCTTCGGCATTCGTCTAGTTTTAATCAGAGAATAAACGGAAAACTAGTGATCAGAGCAGTCGGTCGCTAGAATTCTCTTCCAGTTATTGATTTGAATTCGACTCCGCTATGTAGCTAGAGGCGAAAATGAGCTTCGTCAGCACCCGAACCTTACAATCCTTCGGCTGCTGGCGGTACACGTCCGCGTATCATGAAGGGTATGAAAATATTTTATTGTATTCCAGCATTATAAAAGAACCTTTTCTGTTGCAAGAAATCGTTCATAATCGGGCATTTTACGGCTCAAATAATGACGTATTACATTTTATGTCACGAATGATTGCGTCATCACACATTCAGCCAATCGTAGCGAGAGAATCGGGGGGAGGTAGAGCTAAACTCGTCAGCCGACCACCGTTTATTCTCATGATGTCAAATACTCGAGCCGTCACAGGGAAGTTGTTTCGCAAAATGAAGTTTAATTCTCTTATAAATGCATAATGCTGTTATACAAAAAAAATTGTATGCAACTCGTTTATAATGTTGCTTTATTACATTCGTACAAATTTGAAAACTCGCTCCTAAAGTCGCTCGTTTTCGAAACATATACTCATGCAATAAAGCTAAACATTATAAACTCATTGTTTAAACCACTATTATTTGTGCTTTGCAAAATAGGTAAAAAAAATTTTCAACTTGTTACAGTTGCTCGGCTCACCCGCTTCCAGTGATGGTAAACTACTCAAAATATTATTGATTAAAACACGAGTTTATATTTTTCTTTGCAAAATTAGTTTAAAGTATCGGTAATCTAATGAATAAAGTCGTAACGCTTCATTATAAATGTCGGAAAGAGAATATAATAACTCACATTATTTCAACAAAGTGCATTGAAACCATCAAAAACGTGTTTTTCTAGAGCTCTTACAAAATATCCTAGAGGGAACTGGCTAAGAATTGTATCAATCGATTTGTCTTGACTGAATGAACACATCTGAAGGTGCCGTAAGTCATCCAAAAAGCGTTTTACATGTTTAAAAAGATAAAAAACGGTTTTTAGAGAATTGTTTAGACTTTTCTGGTTGGATCACCCCAAAATTGATCAGCTCTCACCTGAGACGCATCGAATGGCGCCTCATTTGGTTAGACTGATGGACCGGAATTGCAATAACCGTCAGTGACCTACGGACGGACAGACGCAGGTTCCTCGATTACTCTGTAAGGATAAAAAAAACGAATGGTATACTAAAGCAGAATGCACTTTTTCGCCTGTACTTTCACGCAAAAATCTGCAGTGTACTCGGAAAATGTACATAATATTATTTCAAAACATATCTTTAAGGAACAGATTCCATAAAAGAAAACCACTATATTTAATATTTTAGTTGTATGAAGACTGAACAAATTTTGAACTTTTGCAATTTTCGAAAAAGTAGGGTTTTCAACGAACATGAGTCCTGCACCATTCTCTTAAACGTCTATTACTCTCTCGTCTCCCTTTACGCTATCCAATGACACAGTTTAAACGATGGAGCTATTTTCTTTGTTGAAAATTTTAAAAATGTCCGAGGGGCTTCATGTAAAAAAATTAAAATTGAGGTTTCAAATTCAAGGGGCCGTGACATCAGTCACATCGATTGGGTAATATGAATTTTGGAAAAAGTCGGCGGTGTTCACAGACGGACAAAAGTTTTACCGTCATTCGATTATCAGGAATCAAGGACCCACAAAACATGGATTCTGACTACACCACATGTTAGAGGATTTAGTTATAAATCTAGCAACTGGATTTATCAACTTCTTCGTTACCAAGGTCCTGTAATAAGAGTTTTCTGCCAAAAATTCGCCGGTTTTTCGCGCAGCATTCCATAACTTTCTCTCTTCTGCGCAAGCGATAGCGAGAAAGTAAAAAGACCGAGTCCTCCGCCTTGGACCGAATCTCTCCGTGAGCGACTCCTTGTGCTATCAGGCACCAGCAGCGTCAACGGAGCACGAAGAGCGAGCGGCCTCTCTGGCGGAAGGGCGAAGACCTGCTGCTCTGGGCTTCCCCCGTAACGGCTCCGCCAGAGGGCGGCGACCATAGCGGTGACGGCGGCGCGGCGCGGCGCAGCGTTGACAACTGCCACGATGACACCGCGCCGTTGTGGATGCAGCGGCCGTGGTGAGGGTGGGGCGCGACACGCACGCACGGGCGTCACTAGAAGGGTGACTGGCAGGGCCACTTCCCTCCCCATATATTCAAGTACATCCAAGCTTTTTACTTTCTCGCTTACTACTTTCGTAGTAGAGATAAAGTATTGGAACGCTGCTGAAAAACTAGTTGTGCTAAAACAGCACTTACTTTCTCGCCCATATTTTTACGCAAAATTACGAGAAAAGTACTCAAATTTTCGGAAAATGTACATAAGCTTATTGGAACAGATTTTTTCTTCACTTTTTACTGTTAACGTAAACGACGTATTAACCTGACTGATCCACCCATCAGTATGATTCGCTGGCACTGCCAAAATGAGAGTAGCTTTAGCCCCCTTTGAAGGCTGAAAACGCACGAAGAAAGATCGCTTCACAGAAACGAGTAAATTATGTAATCATATGCTTCATGGATCAATATTTACTGATCATTTCCAACCTAATCAAGTTAACAGCCAATTTATTGCAGATGGTGACCATTGCAGGACCATCTTTGGTGCAATCAAGATAAGAAAATTGATAGAATGTGATATAGGTTAAGTTAATTATGTATTGAATATGTCATTACATGTGTGGTTATCTTTTAGTTTTGAATAGTTTTCTAAATTTATTATCAGATTAAATCATTGAATTGAGTAATTTGCTGCGACATAACTTGACCTTTTTAAAAATCTATTGAGAGCACCTTATTAAGTTCAATAAATTTCTTAAGAATTGCGCTCGAACAACTATTCCGTGTAGGAACCAACATTAAATCACTTTTCTGATCTCCCCAAATTTGACTCCTCAAATTTGACGTGCCACTGGGGTCAATCCATGCACATATGGTATTCGTCAGTTTGTTTAATTAAATTGTTTCTTAAATGTTTGAAAAATCGTTCCTTAGTTCCTTGGGTAATTGGATAAATAACAGATATGAGGAAAGTGTATAAATGACAATCCAACTCTAAACGCCGTGAGTTTTCAAATGTCAAAAAAATATGAATGAAATGTGTCTACATAAAAATTTAATAACTTACGAGAATTGTGAGGTACAAAAATAAAAGGTCTGAAGTTTAGTATTTTGAACATTACTTTTTAAAAAAAGGTATCCTTTTGTCCTTTTTTCGCAAAATGCAGTTTAAATCGTTATGATTTGTAGACATTTTATATATAATGGAACATTAAAGGCTAGAAAATCAACCACATGATAACTGAAAAACTTATTTTAACATAATTTGTTTGGTATTTTCGCGTTCAAGCGCACAAAAGTAGTAGTCTTCACTTAAAGCAAACAATATGCTAGATTTCCTAGAACCTCGTTTTTAATCATACAGTGAACTATTCCGGGCTAAATCGAAGAGGGTCAAACATGTTTTAGCCGATTATATTATATTTAAATTAAAAGACATTAAATGAAATAGCGCATGTCTTAGCGAAATTGACAACCCACATAAGTTTTATGCTTGAAAACGAATTCAAAACAAAATATTTTGAGAAAGTATAATCAGCCTTTACAGAGATTTAATTTGAAGGAATTACTAGGAAAGATTTAAGAACTTTTAATTTTTTAAACTATTGATAACTATTTGTTTTTCTAACTTTCACCCCATAAAGTATATAATGGAAAGAGCTAAAGGTAAGACTCCAAAGATACAGGTATTCGCTGGTCAAGATGGGGAAGTTGTGTGTATTTGACTCGGTCACTTTAACCCTCTGATTACTTCCTCATTGAACATCAAACGCGAGAACCCAGTTCTGAAAAACTGTACGAGGGATCATTCTGTATTTTCCCATCGGTTATGAACCTTTGAGAGTCCAGAGGATTGTCTCTCCAAAATACCTACAGTCACGTCAGATGCTCCAGTTACTTCCTAGTATTTCGTGTGATCGGTTACGCACCACATCTCGTCAAATGAGATGTCTGTGTTGGGAAAATCAAATATGGCATTATTTGATGCAATGCAGAAGATGAGGCAATTGGGCTAGGTAATGTTTTCGTATGTTGTGCTACTTCGTAAGAATGCTTTTGAAAAACTCTCCAGTCAGTTTCTCAAACTGATCTTTGCACAAAGTTATAAAGCATTTCTTTGTGCAGATTGACCATAATTTTCCTGCTAAAAGTGAAATCGAAGTTGCATTCCTTTGGTTCCTTGGAAAAGCGTTCGAATTAGTGTTCGAGTGAGTGAATTATCATTGGCATTTGTTGACTGATTTTTGTTGAGAGAGAGAGAGAGAGAGAGAGAGAGAGAGAGAGAGAGAGAGAGCGAGAGCGAGAGAGAGAGAGAGAAGGAAAGAAAGGAGAAAGATGGAAAGGAAGAAAGAAATGAAAAAAATGAAAAAATAGGCAGAGCGATTCTCACTCTCTTTTACAAAACCTACAATTCTTGAATTTAACCAAAATGTCAGATTACATTACGTACACACATGAAATATTTAAAGAACAGGTTTTACATTTTCAGTCGGAAAACATATAAATACTGGTGGCCTGAAGAAATAGAACTGCTGAACAATAACCACACAAAATGATTTTCCAAAAAGTAGAACGCTCACTGCTCAAGAATATTCGCGAATAACACTGCAATAAATTAAACATTCGTAACAAAATGAGTCTTCGATGAATATTGTCATAGCATATTGTAGTATTATAAGACGCGGAACAGTTCTTTACATACCAAGGATATAAAATAAGATGATAAGCCATAACGCAGCAAGAAAAAAGCGAATTTTGTCGGCGGATGGTCTCTTACTGGGTGCCTTGTGGTGGCATGATGTCAGCTACGTTGTAAGCAGTGATACAATGAGAATATAATCCAATAGGTATGCGCAGTAAGAGAACAGACGGATTAACACAATCGAATATTTGCATTTTACAGTCAAAATATAAATTCATTGTTTTTGAAATTTCCCGGGTATCCTGAGATTTCTAGGTATCTAACGAAACTAAATACACTTCTTACATGCCATTGGGCTTTATAACTTTTCTGTAAATTTCTGTGTGCATTGAAAATTACTAATGTTGATGCTTTTTAAAATAATCCAAGTATTTTTTTCTTGAACGAATCCTACACTTTTCACATTGTCGGAAACTGTAGTGTTCTTTTAATTTGTGCGCCCATTGGTAAAGAGTGATATAGATCCCCCCCCCCCGAGTTTCTGGGTGTCTAACAAAGACATAGACATATCTCATAAGGTCAAGATTTTCTTTCAGTTTTTGCACGCGTAGGAAATTATTAAATTAGATATTGTGCCAAAATCTGTCATATTTCGCCAAGACAATAGTATATCAAATTCGTAACCGGATTCTGGGTAATGTGTCGTCAAAAGGTCTCCGCGTATTTAAACTTGAATACTTAAGTGTTGAAAGACTACTTCTGAGCTCCCTCTCAAAGAAAATTGTAGAAACGGTTATGGTGGCGAGACCCAATCCCAGACAAAAATCCCCACGTGGCCAGTCTATCCGACTGAGGAACACTCGGCTCCTGCAATCCAAAGCGACTAGCTCAGAGATTCCCAACCTTTTTATTTCATTGAACCCATTTTAAGAGAATTCTTTGCTTCATCAAAGCCCCAATGTTTTTAATACACAGCATTTATAAACACAACATATAGTATTGCCCAGCAAGGCCTTAAAGATAATATCGCATACTAATATTCTCATAAATATCTCGATATGTCGAAGGTGCTTCCACATTCGAGTAGAGAAGTTTCGAATCTTCTTTGTAGTGTATCGGCTACAATATGCCGAGTGTTTTACAAAAGCCGGCCATGACATATTTTCAGTGGTATTAACATTTCTAGAATTTTCTAAACATCCTAACTCCTGACGGGGATTCGCCCGAGTGCATCCCGCGGCCAGGTATCCCTCATCCACACTTCCTAGCTAATTCCCTATCACTTTTCGTTACCTGAGAAGGCGTAGCCAGACTGCATCCCGTTTAATTCATCCGGTGTTTCGGAAGTAGTAAATTTTTTTTTGTTAAGTTTGCATTAATAAGTAGCGCAAATATATTTTCTCGCACAAGTCCAGAGAAAACCTCAAACACAAGCAAACGTTACAGAATCTTCGAAATAGTATATGTTAGGTCAGCGAGGTGAAATATGCTTATGATATGGGGGTTTCAAGTTTTATTTTCACAAACTTTTTTGAAAACGGTGGTTCTCAACGTTGGAAGTTCTCTAAAAGAACAAGCAAATGTTTCTGAAATACAAGCAGAAGTGGATCAATTATAATCGATCAATAAGTAATTAGCATACCACGGTAAATGTAGAAATCAATCCTTATACTAAAGAGGAAAATGCAACGGGATATAGTCGGGCTCTGCCTTTTTGAGGAAGTAGGTAAATGGCTTAGAAACAGAGGAGCGGAGTTGTAATTTGTTTTGTTGCAGTATATCTGAAAACAATTAATTATGAAGTCCATTGATACATTTTTATAATCGACAAACTATTGATTATACTGACAAGGTGCCGGTTCATATTCGGCTATAGACCCACAATCGAACTCTTAAACATCATTGTCCCCCTTCAAAATTTCATTGACCACCAGGGGGTCGATATTGACATTGTAAATCGCTGAACTAGCTCATCTGCAACCTCTCGGGAGCACGAAGGAAGTAAACTGCATCACTTTAATTGCTTGGCTCTTCGTCAGATGTACAGTAGAGTAGGGTTCGGTATAGAATGCCTAGGAATATGTGATATTTCATTATATTCCCAGAAACGATTGTCGAAATACTTAGAAGATTGTCAAAGGTGGAGTATTCTACATTAAGTGGAGAGAGCGCATGTTCACAGGGTTCAGTTCCGGACAAAGGAATTAGAGATTTTCCCAACAAACACCCGCGTCTGCAGACAAACGCCGCTCTGACTGACCCACAGAATATTCTTCTTTTTCTTCATTCCTTTCTTCACATTATTTTCCTTCTTCCCCTTATTATTCTTCCTGTCCCTCCTCCTCTTATCCTACTCTTCTTCTGCACTTCGATGGAGTCGGTTATCTCTCTCGGTAACCAAGGGGCAGATTCTAAGTGACATTCCTTTTAATATATATATTCAGAAGAAAAATAGTGTGCTGAAACTGAAGAAGTGCCAAACGACATGTGTGGTACTACGGATGGTTAATAAAAGTACAGGTTCACAGGTTCCCAGTTTCGAGAAACGGCAATGTCTTTTTTCCCACAAACAGAGCTTCTCGTTCACCTCAATCACCGCCCCGTCTGACTCACAGAAGGATTCTCGACTTCTTCTTCTTCTTCTTCTTCTTCTTCTTCTTCTTCTTCCCATTCCTGACTTTCTTCCCCTTCATCCCCTCCTTCCCTTCCTCCTCTCCCTCTTATTCTTCTGCATATCGACGGGCCGGCTTCGTTCATTCCGAACTTCTCTGTTTCCTAGGGGAAGGATTCTAAGTTCCATTACCTTTAGCATGCAGTATTTTAGTTGCAAGACAATATGGTCATACTAAAGAAGTGTCTAACGACATGTGTGATGGTTCACGAAAGAACAGATTCCCAGGGCCCAATTTCGGGCAACTGAAATGGCGATTTTCCTTACAATCAAGAGCTCCTCTCTCACCTCAATCACCGCCCCGACTGACCCACAGAGGGACCCTCGAGTTCTTCTTCTTCTGCAATTCTGCCGGTTCATTCGCAACCTCTCAACACAGTCAGGAGGGGGGGGTAGGGGTGACGGCGCGGCGCGGTGCGGTGCGGTGCGGTGCGGCGTCGGTCGGCGACCTCGAGGCCGCGAGGGAGGGATGAGAGGCGGACCTCGAGTTCTTTTTTTCCTTTTTTGCAAATTTCCTTTTGGCCCCCCCGGGGTTCATTTTCGGCACCTCCCCTCAAAACACAGTCAGCGGGAACGGGGGGGGGGGGTAGGGGTTTTTGAACGGGCCCGCGGCCCGGCCGGGGTGCCGGTTGCGGCGTGGTTTTTTTTTCTCACCGGCGGACCCTTCGAGGCCCGCAGGCAGGAGAGGGGATTTTGGCTGCGGCGGGGCGAGTGGGGGGAGTCCGGGGCGGCCGCCGTGAGAACGCAAAAAAATCAGCCAAACCCCCCGACCAACAACGAACGCACTGAAACAGCCAAGCCAAAACAACACCAGAGCCCGGCCCGGCCGCCGCCCGCACTGATCAAGCGGAGCTTACCAAAGATCACAACGAAAAACACAAATTCATCAGTGCAAACCACTTGGAAACCCAAGACCACGACTATAAACCACCATCCGTCAGTCGGCGGCAGATGTACCGGCGTTGAAAGGGGCCGCTGGACTTTTCGCGGCGTCGGTTGGCGTCGGTGCGTCGGCCGGCGGCGTCGCGACGTCATTCGGGGGGCGCCCCGCGGCCGGCGCGAGCCCCTGCGCTGGTTGGGGGCGGCGGCCGGCCCGCGTCGCCCCGCCGTCCTCGGCGTCTTCACGCCGTTCACCCTTCTGGCTGGCCTTCAGCGATTCACCCGGGCCGCGCCCGTCCGCGCCGCCCCCGCCCCGGCCCCG
>BOPP01000324.1:610765-657474 GCA_017312745.1 Gryllus bimaculatus | reverse complement strand
CCCCGACGGAGGAGAGCCTGCCCCCGCATCGCGGCCGCGCGCGCGACAGGTCAGTTGATGCAGCTAGAGTAATCGTGGGCGAGGGGGAATAGGGGATAGAATGGGTCCATGGTGCTCAATACATAATTTTGGGGATAACTCTTTTTTCTTTTTCTCCATGTCATTTTGTTAATTTAACAACATGTGTGTCAGTATTCATTTATCTGGTTGCAAAAAATTTCATTTTATTATTATTATTATTATTATTATTATTATTATTATTAGATATAAGGGTGTATTACTCGTAGCTTATTGCCAAATTCATTGACTAACAAAAGATATGTGACGTTTTTAATGTGTCACTCACGAGTGTCCCAGGAAAAAAATCATTTAAAATAATTGTCTGAGACACATTTTGATTTCTTGACAGTAAAGTAGGTTAATTTGTTCATTAAATGCCAAAAACAATCAAAAACGTTTTTAAGAGGGGGAAGTAGAGTTTGTGCACCATTTTCTAGAATTTATTCCCCTCCTAAATTAAATTGAGTTATGAATAAAATTAGCAACACATTTTTATTTGTGTAGCATGGAATACGGAAAGACTCGTAACAAGAATGACTAGACTCCGAGAATAAATTTGTTCAATATAAAAGTAAATGCGTTCTTAAATTGAAAAGTGAGTTGATTTATTGTGCGTTCATGAGACTGCTCTCCCGCGAAAAAAAATTAAAGACATAATTGGAATAGCAATCAGAAAGGATGGAGAATATATTATGATGATGAAACAACAATGGTATTAATGGCAGATGAAACGAGAGTATTTGTGCTTTCTTTCAATATTTTTATTGACAACAGTTTCGAAACAAATTATTTCCATGTACATAGTACAGATGAACGTGCAATGAATTTAATTGAAAAATTAAATTTTTGTAATTACATGAGCGACGATTGTATGAAAGATTCGAATTTTAGACAATTTGCTTTCACGGGAGTATAATCATTTTATTATATTTAAAACTTTTTCAATCATTTAACATTAATAGATATGGAAATATTTCTTATGTCACCCTGGACTCCTTGTCAATCAAGTCAAAGAATTGGAAATCTCCTCTCATTACATATTGTTAGCTCACTTACAATTATATGCTATGAAAAGTAGGAGTAGGAAGAAAAGACGTATGAGCCAAACTAATTTTGAGAATCATCCATAAAAATCACGTAGACTGGCTGTTGTAGCTGACTTTTTTCGTTTATCTACGTCAAAAAGTATATTTAAAAATATCAGTGTTAAAGTTTGATGACAAGGTGTAATATTAGCTGTTATTTTTGTACGGTTATTTTTCATCTATCATCAGTTTAAAAAAATTCGTACGCGGAAAATCATAGAAAATATCAAACTTTATTGTGAAACCTGATCCAGATAATTTTTAAAAGGACTGATAAATTTAGGAAAGAATAAGTTTTGTGAATATTGAAATATTTTCAAATTTGTTTAAAAGTTTCCTTTTCCATGTTTTCAAATAATCTTCTTAGTTGTGGGATGTCAATGGAACTGAACATTGAATTTGTATGGATTATGCTTTGTTTTGTTTCCCCAAGCTGCCAAAGAAAGTACAAAGACCCTACTCTTTTCCAATTCTTAATACCTCCAAAAGAAATGATCTCTGACTTTGTATTCAACCACACAAGTTATTATACTCGCTACAGCGCTTAAAATTACATGCGTTGCTTTTGACAAAGCCCTGGAATCTTCGTGTGATGGTAATATTATACCACATTGAATTATTGTTTCATGTAACTTCCTGCCAATTGGAAACTATTATAAGTGGCCAGTAAAACAGTAGTTGATAAACTTGTATACTTTTGTTAGTTAAACCATTTACTTAAATTGCCCTCAAAATAGGTGTCAGCATCACTTTTTTTTCTCAGATGTCTTAGATTGTGAATATGATAGAATTCAGCAGAAATATACAGCCTAAATGGTCCACACAAGTTCTGGAATTTCTCAATATTAAATGTTAATTTGGTCGAGATAATCTAGACAGTAATCACAATCCTGCACGCGACAACCAAAGGGTTAACCCATGCCTACCCGGAAAATGGGAGGGGCTCGATAAGGCCACATCTTCCCCTTATTCGTCAATCCTTCCCCTCTGCAGGAGATACGCTCTGCTTCCTCTAGGAACCTAGTGTTCTCAGGACCTAGCTTGAAGTCTTGCACGCTATCCCGGTAGCTAACCCTGTGACCGTGGGAAGTGGCCTACGGCCACTGAATTGGGCAGGACCGGGGTAATACCCCAGCGTAGTGCAGAGGCTAATGCTGGACCTTCCATCGTGTATTTTCTAGTGGCGACGGTGACGCACTTTGTCCTTGGCCCTTATTACAGGAAGTAAAAGCCCTTACCTACCGACGTTACTGAGGAGGGGCGTGGGTTTGCAAGACATACCTACGTAACCGGTGGAAACAACCGCGCTATTGTTTGTCGTTTATAATGAAACATTCCATTCAAGTAATACTACCAGAGGTACCATGATAACGAAGGATTTGAAAACTGATAAAATCAGACTGGATTTTATCTGTGGATTTTATCCTGGAATTTTCAATCTACAAGTGACATTTATTAAGACTATTTCACAAATGAAACTTTGAGTACAGTTTTAAGAGAGTCAAGTTAAATAAATACAATTTATATGCTAATAGTTTGTGCAGAAGATTTTTGACCAATCGCCCTTCGTTCGCGTGTGGCGTCTATCTCTTGTTTACATTGTGAATAAATAACTGGTTGTTAGAAGTTATAACACTAAAGTGATAAAACGTGTGGATAATTAGTCTCAAATTGCTTCAGAGAGGAGGAGTTCTTAAATACTATTGGAGTAAATTTCATAAATGGAGTAGTCATTGAAGGAATTGGCGTGGACATGGTCACACAAATCGGTGAAATTTTGATCCTGCAAAGTTCGCGAACGTTATGCAGAGTCTCACCGGGCGACACTAGCACCCTGCAGTTTAGTCCACAGTTCGAACGGGAGGTTGATTTACAGATTACTTTAAGAAGGGACTGTTTTGACAGCTATTGCTTGGCTACTGCTGGCAACAAACCTACAAGTTATGGCCAGGCACTAATTTTGTCAATGCTTTCGCTTACAGATAGCTCAGATGTATATAGCTTCATCGCTATCTCGTACAATACCATCACCGTACAACGCCGTTCATTTGTTTCCCGACCCGTCAAAGTGGTCCCTTCTTGGAGTAACTCCTCTATAGGCCCTGGGCGAATGCTCATTCGGATGTTCACCGCAGGCGACGCCGGACACGGCGCTGGAGGCGCTGGCCGGGCCGCGTGCGTGAGGCGGAGCCCCGCCCCCGAGCGCGCCCCGCCCCCGCCCCGGCCCCCGCCCCGGCCCCCGCCCTGCCCCTGCCGCACCGCCCCTGCTCTCCGACGACCCCCGTGCCCGAGGCGGACAGCCCTCAGCCCGAGGAGGAGGAGGCGGCGGCGGCGGCGGCGGCCGACGCCGACCCGCGCTTCGACCACGGCGCCGCATACGAGGACACCACCCCCACCTTCGAGGACGAGGACTCGCCCTTGCTCGTGCCCACCGCAGAGGACGTCTCGGAGGTGAGGACGACACTCCTGACGTGTTACCTGTTGAACCACAGATAAATTTTCGTTCATAGATATTGGCAGTTGAGTTAGAAGTGTATAAAAACACCAATTCTCGCGAAAATTTTCTAGAATAATAATATTGCTTAAATTGAGACGAAAGTAAAAACGTTAAGCAATGATACAAATAATTCTGAATATCAGGAAACACTTGTACATAATATGGTTTGGAAATTTCGCGGGTGATTTACAATAAAGCGCAAGAAAACAAATTCAAAAAAAATCTAGGGCGTGTAATGCACAAATTTACAGCGCTCTGGAAGTGTACAGCATTTTTCACCTCTTCTAACTCAATGGCCCGGGACTAGAACTGTCTGTAGTGGATGTATTTCCGTTCAGAAATTTCATAGTTCTCTTTGCTTATTGCAATAAATGAATCACCGTTCCTCTTTTATTCTCCGATGAATTTCGATGGGCTTAATTTTATTGTATAACAGAAAGCGAATATTACTATACTGCTCATCTTTGGTGTGATGCCAATAGTGCCTTCATAACTGCGTTGAAATCAGCCGCTTGTATCATGTAAGAGGCGTCAGATGCTCTTAACAGCCCAATGTGCGAGCTTCGCGCTTTGTTTCGCAGCTGGACACCTCGGAGCAACGCTTCTACATCGACGACGTCCCCGACTCCAGCGGGCCGCCTGCGCCCGCGCCCTCTCCCGCGCCCTCGCCCGCGCCCGCCCGCGCCGCCTACCGCCCCGCGGGCGCTCCGCCCAGCCCTCGCCCCATCCCCGAGACGCCCACCGTCACCTTCCCCATGGACGCCAACGTGGCGCCCACGGTACCCGACGCGCCCGCCACGCCCCCTACGAGGTTCGACCTGGGGACCCCCAGCGCCGGCGGCGCGCCGCAACGCTACCACCTGCCCACGTTCCACGCGGACGCCCCCGCGGGCAAGCCCCAGCTCACGCTCAAGGACTTCGCCAAGCAGCACCTTTACGAGCGGCGGAAGGACGACTACCAACCGGAAGTGCGCCGGATCGACGACTACTACCCGGAAGTGCGCCGGATCGGCGAAGCCGAGGCTCCGGGTATTCGACGCGTGGACGATCTGAACGATAGCCCGCACGCGCGACCGGCGGAGGAGTCGGATCCCGCATCGGAGCGACCGGGTCAGCGACGCGCGGACGCGGAGTCGGAGTCGGAGCTGAAGAAGCACCTGCTGCTGGAGATCAAGGCCGCGCACGGCCGCGACCGCCTGGGGCTGAGCGAGGCGTCGCCCACCGACGCGCAGCTCAACGAGTTCCTGCTGCGGGAGATGACGCGCGACTCGCGGCGGGAGGAGCTGGTGCCGCGCGAGGTCGCGCAGGCCGACGCCGGCAACCTGCTGCGGCGCGACGACCGATACCCGTCGCCCGCCGCGGAGCGCGCGCAGTACTACGTGCAGGTGAGTGCGCCGCCTGCAACGCTCCCGTGCTCCCTGCTAAGCTAACGTTGGGTTTTAGGTACCAGAATGAGTAAACCAACAGAAATTATAAATATACATGTAAATTTTTGGTCAATTGGGATAGAAAATTCGAGTGTTTTAATTGGTAGTGCAATGGAATAAAATGAGCTATTCTCTATCTTGTACGTCATATTGACTTTCAAATGATTTTATACAGAATAGTATGTCACTACATAGTTTGTTCGTGCAATTAAGAAAATGTCTATAGATTTAATTGATAGTGCAATGAAATAAAATTAGCACTAACATTTCTATTTTCTGTCAAAGTTTTAAATAACTTTGTACAGCCTATTATGTTACTTCGTTTGTTTGTGCAATTAAGAAAGAAGTATAATCCTTTAATTGACAGTGCCATGGACTACAATGAGCACTATTCTTTATATTTCCCGTTAGAATACGTTTCAAATAACTTTGCACAGCCTAGAATGTCACTACATTATTCGGTTTGCTTCATTGCCTCTAATAGAGCAAAACGTCAGTCGTATTTCTAATGCGTAAACGTAACGTTTCCAACAGTACGGTGAGGTCAGGTTTGTAATTTGGACGTTATAAAAACAACTAATACGTGGTATATTTAAATCACGTGTCAAATTTTGTAGTTTAGGCGTCAATGAAAAAATATTAGTGGTCGTATAACTCGTTGTCGGATCACTTGCAATGCACGCACACGACGCGACATCCAGACTCTATTGCTTTTAGACTGCACGGCTAACAGACAGGAAATATTTTACTTTTCCCTTCTTGATACGATGCAACACGAAAACAACAATGCGGCCTCTAATAGCGGCCGGCGCGCAATCTTCCGCCTTTTCGTCCCGGCCAACCCACGTGAAACTATTGGTGTAGAAAGCTGTTTCGACGCTGCTTTTCTGTGAAATCTCCGGTTTCCCCTGCCTCACATTCCACCTTCTGCTCCATCTTCTTTTTTATTATTCACGACGTCATGCGTCATAATCATCATTCACGTTTCAACGTAACGGAGAGATCCGACGATGGCTGCGTTAAGATTGTAGCTGCGATAAGCGGTATTTATATTCAGGCCTTACGTTCAAATTCCTAACTCTCACATCCGCCGGTCGGACGCCGCTAAAGTGTTGCGCATGCCAGCAGGAGGCGCCGGTTGCGGTAGCTTAGTGGCAACACTGCAGCTTTTGCTAGACTAGAACGTTCTAGAGTTCGAGTCCCGACGGTTGAAGATTATCGACACCAACTACATACCTGGGACGAACTCATTTACTGACGGGAGGAGAATTCTAGTGACCGTTTGTTCTGATCGGTTTCGTGTGGGCATTCATCATTACCAGGCGAATGCCGGATACCGGAACATCACCTTAACAAACGGGCCAGGGATAGCGCGATCTCTTGTTCTTTGCCCTAGTCCTTCGTTTTCTCCTTCTATACACACAATTACTTGCACTACACTACCATACATGTCAGGAGAAGTCGGAAACTTGGAGCTTTTCCCTGCTGGGTAGTGCCCAGCTGGAGAAGATGGTTGGCGCACTGAATCTCTGTACTCGGTGGCTTCACCGAAGAGGGAGATGGCTACTCTGAGAGCCATCTCAATAACATTGACTTTTTTCCTTTTCGATAGGCACACAAGAAAACCACTTTTTAAGGAAGCACACAAGAAAACCACTTAAACCAATTACTTATTCGTGCACAAAACTGCTCACATTTCTGTTCCTTAGTTTCGTGAATGCAATCCCTAGCTCGCATTGACCTATCTGATCGATGTTTCGAGAATCCATGTTTTGTGAACAGCTACTGTAGGCTTAGATGGCATAACTGCGTATGAGTAGTGACTCTTCTTGTGAATCTTGCTCACATTTTAACGGTCGTCGAGGGCACAGACATTTCGTGCAAAATCTACCTGGAGTGGGGGTTCCCGATCACCCGTTACAGTGGGAGAAGTATACCGTCACCACCCAACGAACACTACACTCACGGGACTAATGCCCCAAGTAGTTGACGTCCCCGGGTGAGTCAGTACGTTGCAACTCCACAGGAGGCGCCAGCGCCATCCCCCGCGCCCCCGGGCAGCGGCAGCGCCGTGAGCGCCTTCCTGCAGCAGCGGGTGCAGGAGCTGCAGGCGTGGCTGGGCGGAGGCGTGGCCGGGAACGAGGCGGGGGCGGCGGACGCGGGCGCTGGCGGGGGCGGGAACGGGCCCGACCTGCGCGCGGTGCTGGCGTCGCTGCAGACGGCCCTGCGCGAGGGCGACGCCACGCCGATGCTGGCGCGGCTGCGCGAGCTGTACTACCGCGGGGGCGGCGGGGGCGCGGCGGGCCCCGCGGCGGCGCTGCGCAACAGCAGCAGCCTGCTGTCGCTGGGGCTGTTGGCCTTCGACCTGCTGCTGCTGCACAACGTGCAGCAGATCGCGTGGGGCGAGGAGCCCGACGCCGGGCGCGCCATGCTGCAGGACCCCGAGGTGGCCGCGCTCAACGCGCTCTTCGTGGACCCGGCGCAGCTGCGCGCCACGCACGACGACCCCGTGCTGGCCGCGCTCGACCTCCAGCCCGGCGCCGCGGGCGGCGGCGGGCCGCAGGTGAGGGCGCCACGCACCACGAGTGTGTCTGTGTACGTGGGTATGTGTGTGCGTGTGTGTGTGAGAGAGAGAAAGAGAGAGAGAGAGAGAGAGAGAGAGAGAGAAAAGAATCAAAGAGAGACAGAAACAGAGAGAGAGTTTATGTAGGAGAGAGAGAAGGGAGAGTGAAGGGAGAGAGAGGGACACAGAGAGAGGGACACAGAGAGAGGGAGACAGACAGAGAGAGGGAGACAGACAGAGAGAGGGAGACAGACAGAGAGAGGGAGGCAGACAGAGGGAGGGAGGCAGACAGAGAGGGAGGGAGACAGAGAGAGAGGGAGGGAGACAGAGAGAGGGAGGGAGACAGAGAGAGAGGGAGGGAGACAGAGAGGGACAGAGAGAGAGAGAGAGAAACAGAGAGAGAGAAACAGAGAGAGGCTGAGTCGGAAGAGAGGGGGAATAGTGAGAGGGGCGGCAAAAGAGGCTAGAAAGAGGTGCAGGGACAAAGTGGAGTAACTGGTGTGCGATAGGGATTATTGCAAAGAAGTCTCGGAGTACGGAATTGTTGGAAGGAATGGGTATTGCGAAATAGAGACAGAGAGGTAGAGAAAGAGGTGAAAGGTTACGATGCGAGCTAGAAAGTGGTATTCAAAAGAGAGGGGTGATGAGAGAAAGGAAACAAAGAGGAAGAGAGGAAAAAAGCGCAAATGTTAGAAAACTATTTACGACGAAAAGCGTAGATATTTTAAGTGAGAACGAGTTGTAGGACCCGAGTAAGAATGAAGAGAATGTGACAAAGGGAAGGAGAAAAAACGAGATATAATGAGAGAGAGACAGAGAGAGAGTGAGAGAGAGAGTGAGAGAGAGTGAGAGAGAGTGAGAGAGAGAGTGAGAGAGAGAGTGAGAGAGAGAGTGAGAGAGAGAGTGAGAGAGAGAGGCGGGGGCCAAGAAAGACGCGGGAGAGTATCTGGAGAACGGAAAAAAGAAATTTGCGAATAATCTAAACGGCATACGTATAGCGAACATTTGTCTCCACATTTTTTAACGGTTTCCTTATTATTTCGGAATTTATCGTGACAGTATAATGAATTGTAATCCTTTATTAAACTATTTTTATACTTTGTTGAAGTTCACTTTCGAAATAGATCCCTTGCATATGCATGAATCATTGTCCATAAAGTGATCCCATGAATCTATAATCAGTTACTTACTCCTTCTATGAAAGGGAATACGAGAGTAGGATCGCTACCTATTCAACGCTTGCTTTGTAAGGAAGCGGCAGGAACTTCCTGACACCTTGAACGGCATAATTACTTTTTCATTCGCTGACACGACGAGAAAGGAACTACCTATTTACTTTCGTCGTCGTCGTCGTCGTCGAGAAGCAGATGTATTCCTCGCTATTAGGAACAATGATGAAGCAGGATGCCTTGATGACGTAGCCGTGCTATACAGTAATGAAATTCTACCTCGTTCGTTTACAGCTTACCTTCTAGATCGTCAAGTTTGAGCAAAAACATGGGAATTATTCAAAGATTTCCGTTTATAACATCAAATTTTTAAACAACGCAAAGACAGAAGTAATTGTGGAATAATACAGCTTATTTTTTTCCCCTTCTTCACCTCCTGAAATATGTAGTTCTTCATTGTACCAAAATGTAAATTGAATCTATCAGTTATTTTGTTGGTAGTGTATTATTCTGAGAAAAAGCATTTGTGACAAAGTTTTAACATTGTTTTGTGTGATTAAATGTAGTATTTATGAATATATAAATAATGTATGTATTAAATTATAATTCACTACATTATTGGCTTTCATCTGATAGATGACAATTTTCATGAGCCTCCGCCACAGAATTTTTATTCTTGTTAGCCTCGTACAAATTCCACCCAGTCGAGGTCCGAGATCTCCGCGATATCATACACTACAGGTTAGGATTTTGGTGCACACGATGACTCACTATCGAGGAGGGAAATGAAAGAGATGAATATCTATGGAGGGAAATGTAATATAAAGAGAACGACGACACTGAAGGTTTCGGCAGCGTAACTGATATCATAAATCTATGAATTTTTGAACATTTTCTTTCACGACATGGGTTTGGCTGATAAGTTCGCGCCTTGCCAAGGTGGCGTGAGGTTGGGTTTTTGCCCCTAGTAGGCAACCGTAACACCACCTCTTTCCATCTTCGTTGTTAACAGGCACAAACCGGCCTAGCCTTGCTTACGCTATCGCTATTGGAAATCTTTGAATGCCTTTCATTTTCTTTCACGACGATAGTTGCTCTGGGCAATTTATGTCGTGTCATGTAACGTATGCCGTGCTACAGCCACCAGTAGGCAACCTTTGCATCACCTCTTTAGCTACTCACCATCTTTCTACGTAGTGAATGAGCTCTAACCGTCATGGCGTGGCGTGCGTTATCGCTAGATAACTTGAGCACTTATCATTTCCTTTCGTGACATTAGTTGTCCCGATCACTTCATGTTAATCCACGGTGGCGGAAGACATGCTAGTCCCAAGAGTAGAACCTTGACATCATCTCTCTGTGTCTTCGTTCTGAACGAGCTCTAACTGGTGTGGCCTTGCGTACTTCATCGCTAATACGATCTCTCTGTATATGAAGACTTTTTAGCGCATATCATTTCCTTTCATCACGCGAGTTGTGCAGATCAATTCACGTTAATCTACGGTGGCGGAAGGCAAGCTACTGCTAGCAGTACGCCTACTGATGTAGTAGCTTGCCTTCCACCATACAACTTCGGCAGCACCTCTCTACATCTTCGCCTTAAGCTCTAGCCGGCGCGGGTGGCGTGAGCTATCGCTAGAGGTTTCAGCAATTGTCATTTTCCTTTCATTGACATTAATCGCTCTGTTCAGTTCACACCAAGTCACAGTGTTGCGAGGTGTCCTACAGCGATCTTGGCGCCACCTCTCTACGCGTTCGCCCCAAGCTCTAACCGTTGGCGCTGGCGTTGCAGGACCTGAGCCTGCTGGAGGAGCTGGTGGAGTTCGTGAAGAGCGCGGCGCGCGCCGTGCTCAGCCTGGGGCGCGCCTACCGCAGCGGCGGCGGCGTGCTCGATTGCGTGTGGACGCTCTACTGCCGCAACCTGGACAAGACGGCGCGCATGCGCGGGCCCTACGGCTTCCTCGCGCGGCTCAACGGGTGAGGAAGCAAATCTTCGTTACTATGCTTACCGGCACCAGCGTAGTCACTGCAGCACCGTTGATCGGGAGGTCCTAGGGTTCAAGTCCCCGCGATGGCGGCATTTCGAATCTAATCTAGCTATATAGTTCGGGCGTATCAACAATTGTCTGGAAGATAATTCTAGCGGCTGGATACTTTGTTTGGTAGTTCATCGTGGTTTCTTTGATTATTACCAGGCGAGCGCCGGAGAACTACCGTAAAAAACGGGCCTTCGACTGTTCGTAAACTTTCCTTGCTCAAACTTGACCCCTCGTCTCTCTTTTTAAATACAGACATGCCCTTCCAAACACTACACCTCCAAGCATGTCGAGAGAGCAGTCGGGAGTGTAAAGCTTGATACTGCTGGGGTGGTGCCTTGCTGGGCGAGATGCTGGGGAGGGGTAATCCACAAACCGACCTGTAGGTTGGCGCCGGATCTCACGATCAAGTGGAAGAGAAACACCGTTACCTCCCAGGATATATGAACTAATCTTATGGGAGTAACGATTGACGTTTTCGGAATCAATATTCACTCACTTACCCTCCCTCGAGGAACTACACTCGCCTTTCATGTCTTCGTTTTTGACATGCAAAGGTTTCCGATATAAAATGTTTTGATGTATGCCGCGTAGATCCCCCAAGAATACATCGGCACGAAACTTCGTGTGTCAATTTTAAAACTGCACATGGTTTAAAACGAATAAAAGTGAAGTTTGCATATTGCGACAGCTGGTGCGCATGCAACCTGGAACATCCAGTTATGCTGCAAAACACGTTTTCATTGTGTCTATCCCCAAAATTCCGAACCCCAATTAAAACTCCGTCCCCCTTTAGACATGCGAGTTACGTTTTCTGTGCTTTGTACCGTAATATACAAAATGAGATGTTTCTGGACGTTTTATTATATTATTGGAGGTGATTCCCACTTTGTAGTTCAGTTTGTATAATACATTCGAAGACGGTTGCCAGTTTGAAGCTATTTTCACTTTTGAAAGAATCATTTACAAAGTACAGAATATTTTCATGTGTCCAAAAAGTGTAATGTAATAGGGAATTTGTGCACCGTCGTATTTCAAAGCACAATCGATTCTCTGCGCATGCGCAGTTCAAGTTTCGCACCACTTTAGTGCATCTGCGCATGCGCAGAAGATAGATAGTGCTGTCCGCTATGGCGTGCACAAAGTTCCTAATAAAAACATTCAATGTGTGCTGAGGTCGACCGACGTTTTATTGATGGTATATTTCGTGTTTCCGAATGCGTCAACTGCTATGGTCATTCGTCCCCAAAGTGTAGTGTATGTTTTATCACGGGAGGTGGCGATCATCTTCCCCCACTGGATAACGAGACCCACCGCCGACCTACACGTCGACTTCCGGGGTTTTCTCTAACCAGGTATCTACCCAGCGGACCCCGCTGCCGGAACAACCTCTAAGCTTCCAACATGTCTCCCGACATGTGTGGTAATGTAGTGCATGTAAGTGTACGTGTGTGAGGGGCGCGGATAGGACAAAGAAGATGTAGACGCGCGTGGTCCGTTTGTCAAGGTACTGGTCCAGCATTCGCCTCGTGACCAAAGAAACCACAGACAACTATCGATCAGAGCAGCCGGTCACTATAATTCTCCCGCAGAGAGCGACTTACTTCAACCTCGCTATCTAGCTTGTGACGAAATTCGTGCCACCGTCGGTTCTCGAGCCTTAGGACCTCCTGGCCAGAGCCGTCGTTTGAGATGTGTGAATATGTGTGTAGGTTGGGGCTACGGCTGTTGATGGGCGAGTTTCCGCTGGAGACGGCGCTGGACACCATCCTCCGTGAGATGGCGCACGGCTGGACCAGCATCGACTGCGCCAACTTCTTCCCCAAGTGAGTGACCTCAGCGGCCGCGCAGCCGTTTGCTGCGTGGAAATGTTGTACGCTTCGAAGCAGAGAGAGACGACGTGAAAATTGTGGTCATGTATTACACAATGTTAATGCAAGCATGTTGTTAGTGGGATTTTGTGAGGTTTTAATGTTAGCGGTTTGCGTTTGAATTGAAGTAACACATCATTCTTGGTAATGGATTTTAAATCACAACTGCAAAAAATAATGAAGTTTCTTCTAAAAACTCTTTGAATCAATATTTAGGTTTGTCTGTTATAAAATATTTGATTTGAAATCCTCCAAAGAATACGTTCTGGCACTGAACCAAGGGGAAAAAATCCTGAAACTTGTTTGGGACAAATGTGTTAATTAGGATAGTTAGAAAACTAAGTGATATTCTTGTTCGTTTGTCTTTTCTGAGATTCGTTAGTAATTGTCTCTAGATATTTCGATCCCTAAATAGGTGTGTACTAATCCATTACAAAATGTCCTGATGTGTAATTTTGATCATAACATCTGATTAATTACATGCCACTACAAATCTGTTTTTGTATTTGCTGCTACATCAAATGGTGATCGTTGATGTCATAATTTTGATTTTACAAAGCATTAACATGCTCGTAATATTTACACGTCTGGTATAACACGTTTAGGTATACTTCAAAGGTGGACTATTGTGGTCTCTGAGAATAACGGTATGAACAAAAGAGGCATTCACTAATTTAAGAGACAAGTCATCTTGAGAGATAATATCTACTCCCATTCCCATACGCGTTGAGCAGATTGTCGTTTCTCGGTTGCGTGAGGCATTATAACCTGTATTCAAGAAATTGCTTTAATTTTTCTATCTCGTTTCTCGTAACTTGATGTAACTGTTCATTTGCACTGTGTAATTTCATCTGTTTTGAAAGCTTTTGTTTATTTACGAGGAAGTAAGCCGCCGGGAACGAATTCTCCGTGTGAGATAAGTGATTATCTTTCTTTTCCTCAAGGCAATGAAATGCTAGCCTGACCTCTTCGTGCTGAAGTACCGTTGTGATTCGTGTGTCTGTGCACATCACCTGTTCCCTTTCCTTTCCTTCCTTTTCAAGACTTTCGCACTACCCTTCTCCTTTCTCATACTGGCACCCTCTCCTCACCTTGCCATATCCCTTTCTCTTTCTCTCGTTTTCTGTTCGTACTTCTCCCACCCTCGTCATGCTTTATCTCTAGTTATCTTATGCCTGCTTATTTTTACTTTAGCTTTCTCTTTCTCTGATTTCTTCTCTTTCAAACTCCTATGTTTCTGACTTCCATCCACTCTTCCTCGTTTCTCTTTACCTCTCCGCGTCTCCCCTTCTCTTTCCCTCTCTTGCTCTCTCTCTCTGTCACACACACACACTTGTCTCGCTCGTAGCGAGATTCGTTTGAGATATGTATGTATGTGTGTTTGTATTGGTGTTCGCAAACGTGTGTATAAGTTGCCATGTTGAACATCTCGCTGCATGCTTTACTTTGCTTTGCATATATAACGAAACGTTAAATACTGTGACGCTTCCAATTTAAGTCGTGATGGCAACGGAGTAACGGGGAAGTGAGCTTCGGTTTTAAAGCATCTCTGCACCAAGTTACTCTTCTGCTCGATTGGCGAGATAGCAAGTTATAAACGATTTCATGTAATTGTACTTATTCATTATTTACATTAAGCTTATCTAAATCTTGGATAGCACTTAATTACTGCCTTTGTGACATAATTCAAGGGAACCGTATTGTACGAAATCGCCTCCCTGAAGACTGCAGATTTATCTCTAGATCTGAACTTTTGCGGGATCAAAATGAAACGGAACTAAAAAGAGAGTTGAAGGATAATTGAGAAATTTTCATATCAAGAGATAATATTAATTACTGTATCTTATTTTTTGATTTGTATCAGAATAATACAATCTCATCAAAGATTGTTAATCTTGGACTCTTACAAAATATTCATAAAAATGAAATATTACGTTGTTGAGAGATCTGGATAGAAGAAATAAAAATGCAGATAGTGCACCTCTAATGCGTTAAGTGAATATTTCACAAATCCATTAGATACATTATTATCATGTGCATAAATATTTTAAGTAAAACATCTTTTTCCACAAATGATCAAATATTTCCCAGCAGTAAAGAAATATTTTACAGGGATTATTCTCGTATCGTTATTGTATCCATTATAATAAGAAATGTTGCGTTAAATATTTTTCGTATGCTTATACTAGATAAAAAGAGACATAGTGTTCTTTAAATTTTCAATGAATAATTGAAAAAAATGTATAATTTCTTGAGGGGAGGGGATAAGCATTTTAGCTGAATTCCTATTTTTATTCCCAAAGGTTGTTGGCCCTGGGGGTATTGATGATGAGATGATAATAGTGAGGGATGAGAGAACGGCCCATATCGACGGAACACTTATCGACAAATACAAATACACCCATGGTGGAGGCGGGACTCGACCCAAGGTCTTCTGGTCCGAGACCGCAACGGCACTATTCCCCTAACGATCTCGGCCATCTAACCGGTACACATACAAAATATTGAAAGGAATCTTAAAAAAGTACATTTCTCGAAACTTCTAGCTACTAATATATTTTTTCAAGTAATGAGGACAAACAATATACTTACGTATTCGTCAGCAAACGATTAAATGCCAAAATCAACTGTGGACAATTCTGAGAGACAACAGCATTTGCGTGTTGCCTCGAACAATTGAATCGTTTATTTCAGAAATCCGTCAAACGCCAAAATCTAATAGGTGCATTAGCGGCGGATTATTTCTCCAAGAGGATTGACACATAGTTTAGTGCATATTTAAATGAAAAATATTCATTTATCAACTGCTTTAATATATACAAATATTTTTAAATCAGATATAAATTGGGAGACTTTTTCTCAGTTTCCTCGGAATGAAGAGTTTGGCGTTTGACGGGTTTCTGAAACAAACGATCCACGCCGCCCGTCGCCGCCGGCCTCCCCTCGCGTGCGGTTGTCTCCGCGCGCTGCGCTGCGCTTCGCTGCGTGCCGCGGCGGGCGGCGGCGTCGTCCCAGGTGACAAGGGCGCGGTGTGTCGGGGCGTGCGTGCAGGAGGAGAGGGTTCAACGCCCGTGGTGTGACGAGGCGCTGCGCGGCACGGTGAGCGCTCCTTGGCTGCGCTAATTAAGCTTCCGGTGGAGAGGGGGGGGGGGAGCAGGGGCTCCGTCACGGCCACAGCGCGGAACTGGGCCGCGCGCGCACCGCGTACTCGACTCTGCTCCGCGCCGCCCCGCCCCGCCTCGCCCTGTACCGGCGAAGCTGCTGCTTTCCCATGCGGCGGCTGCCCAAGCCCAGACACTTCCCATTCTTCTTCGTATTTGCTCAGTTTTCTTTCTTGTCCTCAATTTTCTGTCTTGTGTTCGGTTTTCTGTTTTGTCTTCAGTTTTCTGTCTTGTTGTCAGTTTTCTGTCTTGTTGTCAGTTTTCTGTCTTGTTGTCAGTTTTCTGTCTTGTTGTCAGTTTTCTTTCTTGTCAGTTTTCTTTATTGTCAGGTTTCTGTCTTGTCAGGTTTCTTTTCTATCGCCAGGTTTATTTGTTGTCCTCAGGTCTCTTTCTTGTCGTCAGGTTTTCGTCAGGTTTCTTCCTTGTCGTCAGGTTTCTTCCTTGACGTCTGTTTTCTTTCTTTCTTTCTTTCTTTCTTTCTTTCTTTCTTTCTCTCTCTCTCTCTCTCTCTCTCTCTCTCTCTCTCTCTATTTCTTCAGGTTTCTTCTTCTTTCCTTGATAATATATTCGAAATCGTTTAAAATGTATTTCTTAGGTGTCACTTCTTTTTCTTGGTTAGTTTCTCTCTAAATTTGTTTGTCTCACGTTTAAGAGAATCTGTATATTTATTTGCTCTGATTTATGCAGCGTTTTTGTCTTTCTCTAATGATTTTGTTCGTGCTTTCAATTATTATTATTATTATTATTATTATTATTATTATTATTATTATTATTATCATTATTATTCAGTTTTTATTTTTTATTTTCTTTGTTTATCTCTCTCCATTGACATCTTCAATTGGTCTATTTTCCTGAATTGAATTGATTATACCGGTTTTAACATGTACTATATCATATAGCATCCACTATCATACTCTCTATCCATATCCCCAGTGCGCATTTCCAAGAGCGACAGATGTAGATTTCATTCTAATCGGGACGGTCTTCTAGTCGACTTCTCTCGCCTAAAACAAATAAAAAATCTTGGAGATGAGTGCTAAATGACGGAACAAAGTGAAGGGGAACGTTAATGCAACGTAGGAAGACTAATTAAATATTTTATTTGCCCCTTTATGTCCTTTCACCATTAAATATATGTTGTTTGTCCCCATTTCGTCATCTCCCCAGACCTTCTATTTCTGCTTTAATTATGCGAAACTAAATGAAGAAAAAATTCAAGTTCTTGAAAATCCCGTTGCAGTTGTCAACTTGTACCGCGTGACTTCTGATTGCAGATATAGGTGAAATCTGCCATTGCTGGAAACCAATATTTAAATGCGTGCAAGACTTTGCCCAAGCCATGAACGCAGTTCTGGCAAATCAATGGAAGTACCGTGGTACCTTTGATTAATTATTGTAGAGCCTTTATCGATGTGTCAAGAACGTCGGAAAGTACTTGAGGGATTTTTTGTCATGATTCCAGAGCCTTAGCCTTATGGCTATGCCTATGAAATGGATAAACGGTTTGATAAGTTGGTGATATGAAGATATGTTAGGAATGAGCAAATATCAAGGAGAAATGGGAGGCAGGGAAACAAGAGTACCGTGAGAATACCGTTTTGTTCGCCCCAGATTCCACGGAGATCAACCGGTGTTTAAACTTAGGTTCCTGCTTCGAAGAATATTGACAGGCGTGTTAATACATTATCATAAAGGGGATTTTAAAGGAACATTTCCAAACGTTTTTAGTGAATTTCATCACGTCACAGACGTCCACTCGCCCATTTTTTTAGCAAATGTAACTTGTATAACATCTACAAGGGCCAGGGCATTTCTCAGAATCATTTATAGCCTAACATTACATTAATGAAATCAAAAATTAAAACAATAAAAAATCAAACAATGATTAAAGGCAAACTACAATAATAGTTTTAAATAAATATAGGTGAATCAGTATCGTACCTGCTGTAAGTACTGTAAGAACGTTAATGTTTTTGTTTCGAAGCGTGATAAGAAGTCATCGTGTAACACATTCACATAAATCATGACACAGTTTCATTATCTTGCTTAAAGACTCTAATAGTGATTGAAGAAGTGTTACTTGCAACTAAAGTTACAATGTCCTGTTATGTAACGTATTGTATTTAATGAAGAAAATGTACGTGTCTTTTTCCAAGCAAAGTATTTCCAACAACTTCCGTATTGTTGATCTAGACCTGTAGGCTTTTGTCTAATTTTTTGAAATTCTATATCAAGAGTGTCCAATACAGTAAGATCTTATGAAGCATCCGCAGATTTTGTTCTTTATGATATTGTCGGAATTGAAAGAGCTTTCCGCCGAGTTTAAATAGGTATTTACGTAACTTGCGTAGATAGTGAATATTTGGCGCACGAATGAAATGTTAAGAGACGAGGTGACGATGGAAGCAGACTCCAGCATTTTGAAACGAGTATACCAAAAAAATTTCGTACAAGTTGCGTACACATTTTTTTAAAATATTTTTTTTAGAAATTGACGAATTTGTTGAAACCTGCAAGTATATACTCTTTGGATAATTTTGAATATGCGAGGCAAAATCTATGTCTTTTCATGGCACCTCAGTTTTTTTTAGCATTGCAATATCTAGTGGTTTTGCGGCACGCACTTGGTAAAGTCTATTTTGCCGTACGCGATACGCAAAGTAACACTTTGTAATCAATAAATAGTGAAGATAAATGCTAGTTTTCATGCATTAGTACTGAAATCAATATTCTTTTATTGTTTGCAAGTATTCATTCGCCTAGTGTTCTTGAGCGTCCCTGTCCCGGGCTTTACCGTCCCGAGCCTGCCGTCCCGAGCCTTGCCGTCCCGAGCCTTGCCGTCCCGAGCCTTGCCGTCCCGAGCCTTGCCGTCCCGAGCCTTGCCGTTCCGGGCCTTGCCGTTCCGGGCCATGCCGCCCCGGACCTTGCCGCCTCGCCTGCTGGAGGTTCGGATTGTTGGGAGGTCGGGTTCTTCGGTTGGTTTTCCCGAGCGCTTCCTTGTTCGCACCAGAAGCCGTGACGCTGCTCTGGCGACGTTAGGGGGAACACACCCTCTTGGATTACTTGGTAGTTCTCGTACACGTTGCAATTAGCTGCTAACCAACAGCTTAAGTACAGCGTTGGAAATGGAGAAAAACAGTTGGGTGTAAATGGAAAGAAGAAAAGTTGCGCTGGAAAGCTGTTGAGAAATGTGTTATTATTTCGTTTCTTTTCAATTGTTTCTAATTCATGTTAAATTCAGTATTCATTAGTCGTAACGTCAAGAAAAATTGCCTTTCTAATGGAATTCTTTTGAAATTTTTGGAACGGAAATGTGGAGTAATATTAAATTCAGACTTAGGGCTGAGATATGTATCTATACTTTCGAGAAATGTATGTATCAAATATTTGCATAGGTATATTTCATGTAAATGTTTGTAAACAAGTTTCTTTAGAAAATGTAAGTTTTCATAAATTACGTTAATATTACGAAGTATGATGTTCGTAGTACGCTTACTCTAAGAAAGTTAAAAAGAAAAGCTTACCTCCAACCTTACTTCTGAACTCTGATGTTTCTCAAATACAAACACCCTAAACTATTTTGTATTCGTATTGATAAAATTCGTGCACATAATTTCCATTTTAATTTTTGTTTTTTGGTATTGAGCCTCCAATTGCCAGAAGAGTCAAAGATACAAAGAAAAACTCTGCTTCTTTTCATAAATGGACAAAAGAAAGTCTGCTTCTCTTGAGCGGAAGTGCGATTGACAGTTCATTTCGTCAAAGGAAGGAGATGGAGAAGCGGCGAGTGGTTTTTCATCACTTCGCAGAGTTACAGTTAAATTGCAATTGGCAATTGCCGTTCTAGCACCTCTTGCGCGAACACCTCTATTGGCCTCGCGTTGTTTCGTTTTACAAGAGACCGCTTAATGATTCGTTTCCGCCGCGATTTCTTAGTGATTCCAACGCCTCTTTTACTACGAAATACGCCTATCCGTTGATCTGAAGTTAATTTCGTGTTCTTCATCCAATTCTCTTGTAGGGTACAATTTAGAATTACTAGTTTAATAATTGTGATAACGTGTTTAAAGAGTGGACTTTTTTCTTTAAGGAAGTAATAAGAAAAGGTTTAAAATAATATTGTGTTTAAAGGAATGTTCGTTTAATTTTTTAAAGGTATTGATCAAATGACGTAACAATGAACCGCTATGGCTATGTCTCTATCGCTCTAAGCTATGATGATGCGCCCCACGTTAAGTGAAGGGAAGTATAGGGGAGAACACCTTTGCGACACCTGGTTGCGAACGTTGTTGTACCTGTTAGTAGTTGTTTCGTATGTTCAGCTGCTTTAAGGGAGCAGACGAATAGATAATTCTATCTACGCGATCGTAATGAAAGCGGTAACTACAGAAAGTTTAAAAATAATGCCCAGTTCACATATTAAGTGCATCTGAATCCACCTACCTTGTCAACAAACAATCTACCGTAAACAGCTTTGTACTAATGGTGTAACATTCAACATACGCATTTAACATGTTGCTATACTCAAAATGTATGACCGAGAGAGATGGCTCAGGGCATCAACTGATGTCACTGCAGTGCATCTGGCCGAGAAGTCCTAGGTTCAAGTCCCACCTGTGGCAGGATTTTCGACATAATACTGCGGGGGATGAAACTTTGGGATTGACAGCTACTGAGCCCATGCTGCTCTGTCGCCCAACGTACAGCGCGCGATGTTACTGTACTGCCTTTGTTACAGCTTTTCTCGGCACTTCAACAACGGCGCAACACTGCGATCTTATTCACTATAAATATGTATTTCTTTAATTTACACCTTGCAACGTGTAACTGTTCAACATAAAGGAAAAAAAGGATACGTAGAATCAAAAAGAACACCACATTATAGTAGAAACTCGGGGTACTTACAGTTGATGTTAATGCAAACTCTACGTTTTTTCTAAGGTGATGGGGTACGAAAAATTAAATTATTCATTGAAAAGATCCCACTTGTGTCACTATCACAATCACTGTTTCAACATAACTATCTTCATTGTCAGTATTGCTATCACTGGAATTCTTTAGAATTATAAAATCTTCAATGTTCTGTTCCATGATGCCCCTTTTGTAGCAGCTTCTGTAGTAGTCTTTTGTGCATCTTCAACAACGTTTTTCCAGACAATGATTTGGAGGTAAAATTCAAAACTTCAACCACAGAAGAGAGAGAGAGAGAGAGAGAGAGAGAGAGAGAGAGAGAGAGAGAGAGAGAGAGAGAGAGAGTGCAAGAATTTACACGAAGAAAAATCTTTTGAATCTTTTACTGCTCCGGAAACACCTTTGAAACAGTGACCGTGACCGACCCTTACGATTGTACCAATGCTCATTACGCCGAGTATGAACTGAGCTGTCGCCAAGCTGTGAGTTTGAGTTTCCTGTTTGAAAAGATATGCTCAATGAGTTTCCTGTTTGAAAAGATATGCTTCATAGGAAATCCTACTCATCGTTTATAAATCTATCAGGGTTTATGTTTTATTCGGGTTCAAGGCCGGTCGCAGCGCCCACGCTCGTAACCGAATGTTAAATGTTAAGAAGTAGAGACGCAGCTTAATATTTTTAGAGCAGATCACGTGACCTCGCAAGCGCGCGAACGGTTGCACACGCCCGAGCGCTCAATTTGGCTTCCGCGATCGGAGATACGGCGTTCCACAAGGTCAGCGCCGGAGGTCGGGGCGTGCGGCGCAGGCGGCCGAGTTTCCACCACCTCTCTCGGGCGTGGGCGTTTGACGCGCGCGTGTGCGCAGGCGCCATCGTCCCACGCGGCACGCACGCACGCGACGCCCAGAACGACGCCGCCGCCGTGGCCACGCGGAATGGCGCGGTTCCTCCTTTGTGTAGGACTCTGGGCGGTAGGTTCTTCTCCTCCTGTGGCTCCCTAGGGATCGACAGTGCGTAAACCATTGGGGAATCCAAGGGGGGACATGGGCGTCATGCCCCCTCCCCAAATGCTTTTAAGTTAACGTCTTACGTGTTATGCTTATGCGAACGCATTGTCAATGAGTCCGCTTGTGGACGTAGTCCTACCTTTTATGTTAACGCCATGCTTATGATTATGTTTGCATTGTGAATGGGTCTTAATGTAACTGCGCATTCTGTTGCGTTTGCACTACCAAAATAATATACAATATAATAACAAATGTTTTTTTGAACAAAAATATATGACACCTCCCTCCCCTCAAAGATTGGCTGGATCTGCCCATGGCGTAAGCAATCGTGGCTTTCCTTCGGAAAACGTTTTGCTATAAGACACATTTCTTCTCTATGAAACCTTTTGCTATATGACACATTTCTTCTCTATTGTTTCAGAAAAAAACTTTGCTAGTATTCACTCTTGTTTATCCACTTCGCCTCTTTCTCCTTTGTTTCTGGTGGACTTGCCTTTGTCCTCTTTCACTTCTTTCCTCTCCTGTTTTCTTTCATTGCTTATTTATTCTCTTCTCCCGTATATCCTTATTCTGTTTTTCATACTTTACCACCGTCAATCTCTTTTTCATTTCTCTTTCTCACTTAGACGCTCTGTATTTTTTGGTTTCAGTCCACTTGAGGCCTCGCAGCAAAAAAGTCCTAATTTTTGTCAGTCGCATATGCCAGTTAATCGTGTCAATATTCAAGGTGTCTTCTATAGCTGTCTCCACGTTCAAAGCGGGTTTAACCCGATTAATGGGACACGCAAGGATGATTATGAAAGGTGAGTTAACAAGCACAAACATCCATGTCAAAAGTTGGAACTCGAAACCCCGACGCTTTGAACCGAGATAACCTTGGGAGTCTTGGCTACTTAGGTCAGCTATATTTTCTTTCATTTTTTTCCTCTTTCCTTCGCTTTAATTTCCCCTGTCATCTAGCCAACCAGTTGCTCAACCCTCATCCCCTTCTCTCTTTTTCTCATCCTCGGTCACATTTCTTCTCCGCCCATTCCTTTCTTTTCTCGTGTCCGCCCTCGCCTTCGCCGCCCCAGTGCGCTCGTCAGTTGGCTCGTTGCACCATTCACGCCGCCAATTGCCGAAAATTGCGCGCGACTGGGTCTCGAGGGAGTCACGCGGGAAGCGGGCTGCAGTCCGGCCGTTGATAGTGGGGGGGGGGAGGCGAGGTGAGGTCCCGTTCTCGCCCGCCGCGCCGCCAGCTGCGCCGCGCCGCGCCGGGCCGGGCCGCGCTCTCTTGTGCCTGGCGCCGACTTCCGAGCTCGCGTTGCGTCTGAGGCCGCGCAGACCCCCAACTATAGTACGATTTACTTAGTCGTGCACTTGACGTAAATTCGTTGTTGCGGTTTCATCCAATCAGGAGCTTATACGTCATACAGTGACGTAACTATGGGGACGATCAAGCTCCCGGTTGGATGAAACCGTGAACAGCAGATTTACGTTAAGTACTCGGTTATATAAATCCTATTATAATCTCCTACGGAGTTTCACACAGAGCCGGCATTGCCGCTGGGTCCGCTGCGTCTCTGTCCGGGAGGTCCTTGGGTGCGAGTCTGGACGGTGGTACCGGAAGAGATGGCTGAGAGCATCAACTGATGTCACTGCAGTCCCTCTGACCGGCAGCTCCTAGGTTCGAGTGCCGACGTTCTTAGTAGTTTCGGCTCTAGCTTGTCAGCCAGATTGAGTTCAGTCGCTGAGCGCAGGAGAATTCTAAAGGTCGGCTGCTCTGATCGGTAGTTTTCCGTGGTTTCTCCGATCAACACCAGGCGAATGTCGGAGCAGTAGCCTAAGAAACGGGCCACGGACCGCGCGCAATCTCACCTTCCTCTTTCTTGTCCTATCCTCACCCCTTGCACACACACACTAACACGCCCTACACTACCACGAGCGAGAAGCGAAATTTACCGGGTGCGTTACCGAAATACGGAGAGCTGGTTGAGGAGGTGCTGGATAAAACAAGTTTCGTTACGTCAAAGCAAGTGATCAAACATTAAATGACGGAGATTAGCATAATAAATATTACTTTGCAAATCTATAAACTACATGCAGCCTCATAAACATATGAAACGTGGAAACTACTTAGCTGTCCATCCATTAAATTGACTGAGTGAAGTCTTCCTCTTCCTGAGAAAATGCTTTTTTATTCGTTTCATTTTTTAGCTCAGCTATTCTGCTTCTCAGATGTAACACGACTGTGCCTGTATTGATTTTGTAGTGTATTTATAGTAATTTAAAAGTATGATTGGATGAATTAGGAACTACAAATGGACAAATCGGGTATCCACAAGCGAAAAGAAATTGGTCTCAGTCTTTGTTGGATGATTGAGCTGGCTGTAACTGTTTCTTAATCAATTCAGAAATGAACTAAATGAAACACTTTCACTGAAGCGCAGATTATCAGAAGATTAAATCGTATTTTATTTTATTCTGTACTAATAATAATATTAGTTTCTATTATTATCAGTCTTCTTGTTATTGTTGTTGTTGTTGTTGTGGTTGAGGCTGGAACTAAATTTCAGCTGGGTCATCCAGTTCAGTGGCTTCTTGTGCTCTCTCTGTTTTCATCTTATGTGAACAGTGAGTACTATTGTATACTTTCACAAAGACGCAGCCCGTTTCAGCCATGCGTAGCTCTGTTGTTTTGAAGTCTGTCAAAAGATTTCTGTGTTGAGTTCAGCGCTGCGTGCGACACATCGGGAGCCTTGCATGAGTTTGGAAATAGGACTATGTGGCCAGCAGTCTAAGAAAAAGCTGACAGATTGAACAAGGCAGGGGAACAGTCTGCTCATGTGACGCTGTATGTCCCCGTCCACTTCGCGCCCTCCCCCATTTCGCCACTATGGCCACTTCGCGGCCCGCCCACTTCGCGGCCCCGCCCACTTCGCGCCCGCTCACTCTGCTTCACCGCCCACACTGCGGCCCCGACCACCCCCCGGCCGCGCCCCCTTCGCGACCATGCCCACTTCGCGACCTCGCCCCCTTCGCGACTCCGCCTACTTCACGCCCACCCACTCTGCGGCACCGCCCACTTCGCGCCGGGCCGCGGACACGCTCCACTTGGCGCGAAGTGGCGTCCCCCAGGGGCTGCTACCGCGGCGGCACGAGTGACAGACGCGACAATCAGAGCAGCCGGCGCCTGCGGCCCGGTGCGTAAGGCACGCCATGCTACGCTACGCCACGCCACGCATCCCCACGTCACGCCGCGCCACGGCCACGGCCACGGCCACGGCCGAGGAAGGAAGTGCGACGGAGGAGGTGCCGCTGGCGGAAACAAGTGCGGTCGTGCGCGCGCCGGGGTGTGACCGTTGTTCCGTCGCCAACGCCGTCGCACAGTGGGAACAAATATGGCACTGACATAAGAAAGACGTTCCCATATACAGGCCTTGTGGAGACTATTTTGTACCGGCTGCGGGGTCATCATCAAGTTAAGCTACATCAAAGTCGATTGATTATTATGATTTAGGTAAGAGCTGAGATCGGTAATGGAGTAACGGTTAGGTGAAGTGTTAATCGGATGGAGAAAGACTGAAGCGCCCGTTTCGATGCCCATTGTTTACGATCCTGCTCCGGCATCCACCTAGAATTGATAGAAGAAAACCTCGGGAGCAATCGACTTTTCGGCCTCTAGGATTCTCATGAAGGCATTGTCATCGTCCAACACAGCCATCGTGCCAAGGCCCATCTGCTTTAATTATCATCCTCTACTTTCGTTTGAAACATTGCCTACAGCCCAAAGGTTTTGACTACCGCTTTGCCATTCGGCCCCTCTGCGTGTTTCCTCCGCCTCCGGCGCAGCGTGCTGTGGGCCGTAGCGGCGTCTGGTGACGTCACGGACGGGGCGGGGATAGCAAAGGGGGCGGGGTGTGCGGGGAGCGGAGGGGCATTGCAAGCGCGTCCGCCCGCGCGTCCAATTATAAACGCGCGATGTGCAACACGCGAAACGTCGCGTCGCGTTTCCCGTGGGCGGAGCGCCGTCGCCCCGCGCCGTCGCCTCGTGGGCGTTCTGCGCGGCCCTAGAGCAAATCGCAGGCAACTGAAAGAAATTGATAATGCGCGCCTCAGCCAAATGCGGATGACGCGGTGGTTACATTAAATTATCTGCGGTCTCGAGGTACCGTTCAGATTTCCATACTGCATCGGTGATTGTGTGGATTTTCTGAAAGCAGTTGTTCGTTTTAGGGAACACAAAACTGACTCGGGTTAACCATCGATTAGTGGCGTGAGGTCGAAGAGATCTCGTGTCCTTTTCTTTTGTAGATTTCCCAGCTTTTATAATGGTCGAATGACTGTTGTTTCCGATAGATTTGTAATTCATATCGTCCTTTTGGGTCAGTCATCGGCACGTTTTCGCGACAATCGCTCGGCTGACACCAGTACTCCGAGCGATAGCACGCAAGTATGGTTTTTCTAAAGTATGCAATATCTGAAATTTCCCTGATTGCTTTGCAATTGTGATTGCTGTAACAATTATAATTAACGAATGTATCGTCATCAGTTGGTAATTATGCTTTCCAAGGCGCCGGCGGGCATCGGAATGCAGACGACGATAGAGGGATCCAAGGACGCTGGAAAAATAAATAAATAAATAAATAAATAAATAAGTAAATAAATAAGTAAATAAATAAGTAAATAAATAAACAAGTAAATAAAAATTAAACATGGCCAGCTGAGGGGCTGTAGAGAATCTCCATGACGCAAGGGTGTGAATTTGAGTGGCGGGCGGCGGCCCTCGCAAGGAGGCTGTGGGCGATCACGTGACAGACAAAAATATGCGAGCAGCAGATGACCAGGCGGGCGTCACTTCGCTTTCGGGTCACCTCGCGTGTGATCGCACACCCTTTGCCCCGGAGGCGGACGTGCACTGGACGGGACACTGCGAGTGCGTTGCACCGTGTGTCCGATTAACGGCGCGGTAAAGTGTCGGGGTGAAGTATCTCAGGGAACGGAGAGCAGTGAGCGTGAGAGTAACGGGAGGTAGAAATAGCGAAAATAACCTCAGACGTGAACATGCTCGTACTTGTAACAGTAGATTTGTAAAGAGTTGTTTATGTGTTGCTACATAATACATTAAGAAAGTTTACATAACGTACTTTTTTTTGAATACTTGACGGGTATCCCCAAACCCCACGCGACTGATAATTGTAATTGTAGCGCGACATATTGAAGATTTAATGTGCGTGAGTATTGTTGACATACGAGAAGTACTTTTAATTTACAACATTTTTTCATATTTTCGAATCTACTGTTTGGAGTTTTAGAAGTAAGTACTCACAGGATTGCCATACAAATTGCATGCAAGTTGTAGACATAATTTCCATACATGTAATACAATGTTAATATTTTTTCATGGCAAACATTAATTAGCGCATATTAAATGAATTATGAAAAAAATAATGAGTTTGATAATGCTTCTTGAAAAAAGGTACTTTTTTGGAACATGAAAAATGTAAGTGCTCCTTGAAACGTTGTTCGATTTGGGGATAAAAAAATTATTTTGCTACTTACACAGAAAAAGTACTTGCATTACTCGCAATCGTATTCTTTTCAATTTTCTTTCCATAAATATGGTTTTGTAAAAAATATATGTATTTGACTAGCATTTATTTATATATAAATTATAAATAATTTATGATAATGAATTATTTATCTTTTTTTGTTCTATCGCACACTCAATAACTGTTCAACGAAATGACATATTCACAAGAAAGCGAGTTACTGAACTTCACAATCTTTATTAAGGCTGTTAAAGAGATTGCGTAATATTTCGCAGGGAGTTCTTGAAGAACAAGTTTTCAGACGTTTCTCTCTCTCTCTCGAAACTCGAAACGCCTTTCTGTTCCCATTGGACTTCTAGATACTGCCGTCACCATCTCAACCACCCCCACCACCACCTCCACATCCACCTTCTCCGTCACTCCCCCTCAGACCATTTCCATTCCATCCAAAAAGGAAATGCCTGCATCACCATTCACTCTTCAGGAACAGCTACTACACCGAATTTCTTCACACGCAATATATTATTGTTGCAAGAATTCAAGAATTAACCTTTCTTGCAATAACGATAGTTGAATGTATAATTTAATGATAACATTCTGCGTTTGAGATGTAATATGTAGCTTACATTTAGACAGCGACAAAGAAAGAGGAATTTGCCAAAACTGGTGCAATTATACGAGGATAAGTTCTACATTTTCTAAGATTTAAAATCATTCATTTTTGTTCAGAAAGTAACTGTTAAACGAAAAGAGAACTAAATTAAGTTAAAATGGAGAATAATCGATAAATTTAAAAAAAATGCTGTGTATGACTTTTAGTTCGAATGTTTGCGAATGGAACATTTGCAAGTCTAAAATATCGAATCGGCGTTTTCCCAGTAATTGTGGCAGTCAACGAATATTGAAGGAGGGAAACAATCTGCTACCATAGGGTGTTGTTTGAAGTCGTCCCACCAGAATTGCAGTCCAAGACACCTCTAATTTCTGAAGTATTTTTTGAAAATTTAACACTAGCCTTCATAACCTGTTATAGTCAAAGCGATGCATTGAGCATTGTTACTCAATTTTTTGCTTTTTAGCAAGAAAAACGAAAACTTGAAATCTAATTTATTTCTTGTCTTGTGTTTCCCATTAGCATGCATGCAGGGACGAAATTGTCTGTGGCCAGTGGTCATGAAAGTGAAAAATATTCTTGCCTGTCATTGGGAGACGTTCCTCTCCAAATACTCATAATTCACTGAGGTTACCGAACTGAATGAAATAAGTCCACTTATTGAAACTCTCGAAGCCACTAACGCTTCTTTCCTCTTTATTCCTCTCCGCTAGCTACACTTTCTCCATCGCTGCCTCCGCAGATGTCTTCTCCGCCCACCACCCCCACCCCAAACCCCTCGGCCCCCGCCCCCGTCCCCACGGCCCCCTGACGCAGCGGGGCCGGCATGGGCAGGGCGTAAATGGGTGCGCCCCGGCCTCAACTTCCCAGAGCAAATCAAAAAGTTGCGGAGGCTGTTCGAGAACGAAATCTCGCACGCACGCGGGCGTGCAGCTGCGACGGAAACGGCGGAGGAAGGCGGAGGCGGCCGATCCGTGGAGCAGATATCGCCTCCCCGCTTACGCCAAGAAACTACTCGGAACCGCGTTCCTGTCCTGAATACAATGGTTATGAATCGATGTTTCCCGTTACTTTTGTCTCTCATTTTTTCCCAAGTACGATCTTTTTTACAACCAAAGATTTCGGTGTAATTTATATTTATTTTGGCCGAATATTATTGGTCTGACGTCAATGTCAATAACAACTGAGGTAAGGCGATTACTTTGTTTTTATCAGGCTTTTTAAAAAATTTCATGTTTTGTACATGGTTTAGCAAACATTTTACACGATACTCTTGAGGACCATTATCAGGCTCATTAATTGTAGGGAAGTTTATTAAGCCATTTCTTGTTCTTTATCAATACAATTTAAGTTTGTTAATAGAAATGAATTGTGTATTCTGATTACATTGACATGTAGGTCAACGAATAAAAATAATTTTTTTCTTACACAATTCACAAAATTTCAGAGTTTACCATTCCTAATAACACTTCAATGGTTTGTTTGAGATGTTTCAATTCTGGCATCCTCTGTTTACAAAGAAACAATTTCATTTTATGTATGTATTTAGGAACCACTTATTTATTGTCCAAGTTTGTACCTAGGGCAGTTCCCTTTCATTTGAATATAATTTTGCAGATAATTTATTAGAAAAGAACTGCTTAAATATAATTTCAAAAAATCGAGGTAGAGAATTGTACCAAAAAACGGGAAATACGAGCTGAGAAGGGCATTTTCGTTATTTTTCTTAAGCCTTTTACGTCGTTAAATGCAAATTGCAGAGGCATACGGCTTACCCCTCGTAAACACGGTCACGCGGAGGAACAACCCCCAGCCGTTCCTCCAAGAAGGAAAGAGGCATTTGCAGTCGAGGTGCAAAACGCGCCGTCATGGCTCCGCCGCATATTTCTTCACGCACCGCGCGTCGTCTCCCCCGCCTCCCAGCCAGCCTCGCCATCTCCCACCACCTCCACCCATCTCCCACGCCCCGCCGTCCCACTGGCCCACCCCTCTGCACTCCATCCCAACGCTTTCCGGCCACCCCTGCACCTCCCACCCTCCTGGCCCGCCATTCCACGCCTTCGGCACTCCTCTTGCGGCCCTCCGCTTCACCCGCTTCCCCGCCACCCCCGTCGCTCCCCGCACCGCTCCCGACGTACCCCGCCACCCCTAACGCTCACCCGCCGCTCCCCACCACTCCCAACCGCTCCCGGCACCCGCCGCTTCGACCGCCTCCCGCGCCGCTCCCGGTCGCTCCACCCGCAGTACCTCGCCCGGCACCATTCACCCCCCGCCTCCTCACTTCTTCTGGCTACACCATCCCCGCACTTTCTTTCTTTCGCCGACCGCCCCACAGCCTCTGTCACCTGCACCTGCCACCCCTGCCCGCGCTCCTGTCGTCGTCGCCTGCAGAAGCGGGCGATCGGAAATCAGTTTGCACCCAAAGTAGCTGCTCAGCGCAGGGCGTTGCCGGGCTGGAAAGATCGCCGTTGGCGGGGTGCCACCGGGTCGTCGGAGGGGGTGGGGGGCAAGGGTGCTGGGCGAGTGGGCAATTGCAAAGCAGCGGCGGGCGACGGACAGACGGAAAAGAAACGTAGCATAAGACGTGTAGTGAGTATTCAGAGCCAGGGACTGTCAAGAGTTTTTGGAATGTTCTATGAATTGTGTGAGGTATCCGTACGGATCTCTTCATTTCTCTCATTCATTTTATACTTTACAGGGAAACCATATACCGAATAGGCTTTCTACTGCCTTAGCACGAGGTATTCGATTATAGTCAATTAAAAATCGTTAGAAAATTCGGTTTCCTTAATGTCAGTGGCGTCAGTAAAAACATAAAAACTTACTACTTATAGATCGTGAATGAATTACACAAATAAACAATATAAATAATTTAACAGTTATTTACGATATAAATGTACTTCATCTTAATCGAATGTGAAAAATTGTTAAAGGAGGTCGTTAGACCGGTAGGTTAGTTTGGTAACCTATTGTGTATTGTAATAATATATTACGATAGTATATACAATGTTTTGCCACCTTCATAAAAATTAAATTTAATCTAAAATTTCATACTGAGCATTCATTTAGTCTTCACACGTTTTTATGTAAGTGGTGACACTGATCTTAACCAAGGTAACTATTGACATTAACTTATTATATTCTATTCAAAATAAGTGACAGCTATGATTCGGATATCGGAGTAGCAACAAGTGTTGTATTATCAAGAAAATTATATGAGGGTGATTGTGGTATATTTAAAAATTGGTTTGTTAACAAAAGGTCACTTTCCATTGATTAGTGATCTCTATCAATAGGAAAAGAAAACAAGTGGGTTTTATTTGGGTTATTGTTGTTTTCTGAACAACCCGAAATGCAGTTGTTATTTATTATTTCACTGTAATCAGACACACACACGTATAAAAGTGTTTAATTAAAATTGTGAAGCACGAAATTCTCCCTTACACATCCACATCGGGTCTTATAACACATTTCGCAACCAGAAAATGTCGGATATATCGTGGTTTTGGGTTCACATTGTTGAACCGTGGTGAACACGGCCTTCTGCAGAAAGCGTTTTTCATGAATGCCGTGAAGTCACTACCAGAACATTTGCTTGCTGGCAGGTTTTGTTAAACCAGTGGCGTCACCTTTACCGAACAACAAACGTGTGGGATACCCGGTCGCAACTTTTTTACTGGTAACTAAAGCAGATCATGCATAATATTGTGTGGTTAAATGAAGGCTAGCGGTGCGAACCTCTCTTTATTCATACAAAGGAGGTAAACAGGTAACGATGATTTAAAATGTAGAACGTGCTAACGTAATGAGAAAGAATGCTTGGCATCTTTTTGAACCAAAAATCTGTCCCAAGCATTGTGTCAACCGCTTTTCTCACAATGAACGTGTTAATAACATTTCACAGGAATATCCATCATACGGATGATCTAGGCGGCCGGGGTGACGCCGCGTCGAAGGTCGTGATGTCGGCGTTTCCACCATCTTATCGTGACCTACCTCAGTGCTTCCCCAGGGCCACTTCTCCAGGCCTGAGGAAGGTCACGGCAGGATGGTCAAAACGCCGGCATCACAGCCTTCAACGCGGCGGCACTCTTACGAACTACCAAAATTTTTTGGATGACTTTGGCCGCAGAATCCTTCGACATAAATTTGCCTTATAATACTAAACTAATTGCTGACATGTTTGATATTTGGAATTTTATTCACGGAACATTATATTTCATATATTCCAGGAGTAAATATCTTTAGAAATAGCGTCCAACATCCAGAGGACTAAAAAATCATGTACTATAGAAGGTTCTGCCAAAGCCATATCAACATATTACGATTTTCATTGTTTTACGTGGAAATGAAATGGGCAGCATATTAATCACCACTTATGAGGTAACAGACATACTTAATTTACTTTTTCATTGGCGGTGTTATACTTCTCTGTTTGTGTTTATTTACAAAGTTATAATCACCTCGTTAAATTTCTCTTAAGTCATGCATTAATATTCTGTTTCTGTTTTCATCATCTCACTATCTTCCTTCCACATTATTCTTTCTCATGCTGATATTTTCTCTGTATCTTCAGCAAACATTTCTTCCCGTAAGTTCTCATCACATTTTAAATTCTCCTATCTGCCTCTTATCCTTCTTTCTCCCATCTAATTTTCATGACCTTCAAGACTATTTTCTTCTCTTTCCGCCACTTCCGCTTCCTACATCCTCCGGATTGTTGTTCCGTTTTTCACTCACTTCCGTTGTCTTGAAGAAGCGTTGAGCTGTTTCCTTTTTTGTGGAGCAGTTACGCTTTCGTGCACTTGACTCGTCGCTTGCGAGTACCGTGGAGCTAATTTTAGTTCATCTCTGCAATTTTTTTAAGCTCTTAGCTCGTTAGGATTTCTTTGAAGAAAGATGCTGACTGTCCACCGGTGGCTCTGAACGACTTCACATCTGGGAAAAGGCCTCATCTGCTTGGGAAGGATACGAGAGCTAATGAAACGCCTAAGGAGTATGAAATAATACAAATATTATCGGAAATTTGGAACCTGCGCGACCCCCCCCCTCAAAAAATACTGGATGTAAATTAATTTATCCATTAAGCTTCGTCAAGGATAACTTATTTCGTGTTTTGGGCAACATACGTAACGATTATGTTTTCCAAAAGGCAACTTCTCTTTGCTGCTGCTGATATTATTATTATTATTATTATTATTATTATTATTATTATTATTATTATTATTATTATTATTATTTCTTTTGATTTTTTCGAAACGAGTCAGTCTGTTTAAGTCTTCTTGACCGGAGATACGAAGACCACAGACCACTTTCATTAAAACAAAGGCAGTGTCACATTTGAGAAAACATACAATATATAAATATTTCATTTAACGACTATCGCGCTCATTTACTTATCGAGAGTTTTTAATATTATGAACTGAATATCACTGAATAGTAAATTTGAGAGATTTTAAACATTCGGGGAGATGATCATGTCACCTGCCCATAATTATTTTACTTTCTTGTACAGTTTATTTATATTTCGTTTTATTATTTATATTTTTGGGAATTGAGACTCTAGTTTTGAGAAAACGGCTCTGGCAGTCAGTGGTTTACCATATTTCTAACCAAACGTCATTTCAAAAATATAAATAATGTGATGTGAATTTTGATGATTTCGTTTCTAATGGCATTATGTGTTTTCGAGGAAATGCAGTGGCTGGTGCATTTTTTAAAACATAAATATAAACGTGTGCTATTCCACTCTGTTGCCTTCTCACTCAAGTGTTTTCAAGCGCAACGGGAAGCAAACCCTGAAGATTTTGCGTCCGGTTATTACGATAAGCGTAGTTATTTCAAGTGGGGGACACACACGCAAACATAACGCGGTTATGACTGTTTCTTTTCTTTGCAAACTTCGTTACTAGATCTTGTCAACTGTGCTCAAGTAACCCTCAGAAAGGCAGGCAGAAGAAAAATAATAAAAATATAATGCTTTTTGCGAAAAATATATTTTAATTCGAAAACGAACGATGTCTCATTATGTTTGAACAGGAAACACTGGCTAGCGTTTTAAAAATCTTTTTGGTTTTTACATTTTTCAACTGTTCTTACAGGAATTGACCATTCTGAACTCGAAAATAATAATAGTTTTTCTCAACCACGTCTATTGTTTGTGATATGGACCTCTTAACCACCACGTAAACCGTTATTACCGTTTGGGTATTTTATGTTTATAAAGGGTCAATAACATGATAACACACGGGACAACAACAGCAGATCTTATGCAGGTCAAGGATCAAATCAAGTAAATTAAACACTAGATAGTTTGAGACCCATCTTTATTAATAGAAAATTATGTTAAAAAACATCACTATTGTGGAAAAATTCGGTATCCTCTTACCACCTTTCTGTATGCATCCCTCGTTAGAATTTTTACATAAGAAAATTTATTTTAAAGAAATGGTTACTTAAGCGCCTTTTGTTTATGTATGGCTCCAGGTTTCATCTCTTTTCAGACACCATTAAAAATCAGCAATCATATTGATGGCCCAGCCTTGATACATTTCTACCTCTAAAGTATAAAATAATGTCTCTTGACATTAATTGCCTTGTAATTTCGTCAAAAAAGTAGCAATATGTGAACTGATCCTCCTTCCCCCACACCATGGGTATACCAAAGATAAATTGCCTTTATGATAACCTTGTTCCATCGTCTAAGCCTATATAACACATGTTCGACACCGTAGCTGTAGAGCAAAGCACTTGTCTTGATCTGTCAATTTCATTTCAAAATAAGGTAATAGCTTGCCTTCACAAATGCTGTACTCGTAATGTTTGATCTTTGCCGTCTCAACGTCACTTTACATTTGTAGCGAAACATATTTGGGTCATTTTTAAATTTTCAATTCATTTTAATTTACGAATCTTAGTTTAACATATACTATATTCAATTAATTATAGCAATCTAAAATAGCAATATTTGTATTAGCATTAACATCTAATAAAGATCACAAATGTCAAGAACATATATTGGCTTGTAGAGAACGAAACTGGAGGCGATGCGGCAACTGCAGATTTGAAATAAGCGTAAAAACGCATAAAGAAACAAATAATAGACATAAAAAATTATGCAGACCTGTGAAGTAATTCAAAATAGTAAATGAAAATCAGAGTTTGAATCCAAATATTTGCGGATAGTGAGGGATGCAGAGAAATATGAAACCGCAATTATTCAGCTGATTCTTTCTTGAACGGACAAAAAAAATGCAGCAAAATATGTTTGTAAGAAAATTGGGAGAGAAATACGGTTTGGATAGGAACTAATACTACCAGTCTGATGTAACAAGAATATTGCAGGTTTGAAAATAGTCCCATGAAGTATTCCAGTGATGGTGACTCTCGGTTTAGCTTCTCGTAATACGTGAACATGGGAACATTTTTAAAGTCACTTCTTTTAAAGAAGCGATGGTTGGCCTCGAAACACAGCCGTCCAGATGCAAGTATGTCGGCCCACACACTAACCTCCTAGACACACGCAAGGAACCGGAACATACAAAGAATAAACACTTGGTAACAAGTTTCAGGCCAAGCTGCCACCTTTGCTCTTTTCGTTTTACACTGGAAATCGGCAAACTACGGCTCACAGATTAATTCTCACCCACCAAGTCATTTCGTATGGCTTGTGGGGTAAGAATAGATTGTTGAAATCATTAAAAATACCGAAATATTAGCTACAACGGCTGACATCGAAATTCCGGAGTATCAAGAAAGATCACGTGGTGCATCCGTTATTTATCATATTTTATTTCTGGTTGACTTTCCTGTACACAGGTTGTATTTTTCTACATGCTGTTTGTTGTACCGTGAATAAATAGTTATCTGTATAAGGTGACTTTCTCCTTTAATGCTTCATTGAATTGCAACTTATTCATGTCAAAGAGAGCACATAAAAGTAGATTTAGAATTTTGAGTGGAGATATAGCATGAGATTTTGTTATCTAATTAAATGTTAAAACAATGCTTATTAAGAAAGAAATTCTAATTTTTGCATTAGTACACGTCCATTTTTAACTATTGGCATTATTAACTTCATAAGACTTAAAAAGCTACATCTTAATGTTCTTCCCGGTCGTAATTGAACCCGGGACCATCTCACGGGAAGCTAGCATGCTGTTCATGAGTCTCTGAGGGGCTAATAAAAAACGTAATAGAGCTGGTTTTTATTCACGTGTACCTGGATTATGGGCCCATCACTCTTCCACTGCCCCACTCTGCCGCACTTTTATTACTTAATTTCGTACTTCTTCCATCATTTCGAAATATATTGTTAAATAAATGCGTAAACGCGTGTTTTGTCTTTATTTTAGTAGATCTGTTCTTAAAAATGTCGATGACTTTGACAAGTGGATCGCAGGAAATATAAAAAAAAATTCTGCTCGGCCCTTTACAAAAGAATGTTCACCGATCCGTACTCCTCACACAGACATACACCAACACAGTGGCAGCGGCGGAGCGTGCGCGGAGGTGATGCTGCTGCGTTTGCCTATATGGCCAACGAACTCCCCTGACACGCAGCGCACACACCGTTCTGCGGCCGCCCGTGCTCCCGCCAGTACGCTTGCAATAATTATGCCGTACGCAACAAGAGGGCGCATTCATTATGAGCTAATTGCTCTTGTGAGTGAGAGCGTGAGTACTGATTCCGAGTGCATCATCTAGTGAGGTCATTAGTTCCCTCAAGGCGGCTCCACACATTCGGTATTCGCCGAGTACCCATTTACTATTGCCCGCCCCAATTCCGAACACCTGATGTGCTCGGCGAATGATAGCTTGCTTTGAAGGTCGACACGCGACACGCGACACGCTTTGTAGGGCGAAAACCGAATGTTCGTCGCTCGGAAAATGGCAAGGAACCCACCCACAACTCTCGGGATTCGCTCGATACTCAGACGCTTGCTACTAGCCTAATACCGAATGTGGGGGCCACCATAAGAGTGCAGCATGTTATATCCCGGGAGAGGGCGGTATTCTTCTTCTTCTTCTTCTTCTTCTTCTTCTTTTTCTTCTTCTTCTTCTTCTTCTGGAACGTGAGTTCCGGCGCCGACCTACACGGCGGCATGCAGGTCTTCTCTCGTTCATGTATCTCTTCCTGCGACGGACCGCCCCAGCCTGAACAAGTTTTAATCTCCAGACCGGTCTACCTACGTGTATGAAAGTATAGTGCATTTAAGTGTAAGCATATGTGTGTGTGTGTCCGTATCCGTCTGTGGGTGTGTCCGTGTGTGTGTGTCCGTGTGTGTGTATGTGTGTCCGTGTGTGTGTATGTGTGTCCGTGTGTGTGTATGTGTGTCCGTGTGTGTATGTGTGTCCATGTGTGAGTGTGTATGTGTGTCCGTGTGTGTGTATGTGTGTCCGTGTGTGTGTGTGTCCGTGTGTGTCCGTGTGTGTGTGTCCGTGTGTGTGTGTGTGTCCGTGTGTGTGTGTGTCCGTGTGTGTGTGAGAGGTGAGGAGGGGACAAGGACGATGAATTGATCGCGCGTGGTTCATTGCTAGTTTGTTACTGCTCCGACGTTTCATCTGGTATTGATTGGTTTTGATCAGGGAAACCACGAAAAAATGACGATCAAAGCAGCCGGTCCTAAGAATTTTTCTCCATACAGTGGTTGAATACGACCCAACTAGTTCCGAATATTTGCAACCTGGGGGCTCGACTGACCTCCCGGACAAAAATACTGGCGAAGTAACGATGGTACCACTGAGTTACCCTCGAATGTTGATTTTTCGATTCGTGTTTACAATTGTTCATTTAAAGCAGAGACTCCCAACCTTTTTCTTTCGTCGACCCCTTTTAAGAGAATTCACTGACTCAACGAATTGCACATAAATGCCACAATTTCGTTCCCCAATATTCTCGTAAAATTTTAGTTTTTCAAATATCGAACGTGATTCTGCTTTTGAATAGTTGAGTTAATAATTTTCATTTTAATAAAATGGTTACAAAATGTTGAGTGTTTTTAATTATTGGTCACCTTTCTCTAATGTGTATTAAGGAGAGTCCTGTTCGATAGAGAATCGTTGTAAACGTATAGTTATAATTTTTTGAGTTTGATAACCTTTTTTCTTAATTTCTAATGATGAAAGAAGAATACGAAGGAAGCGGAATAAATTTGTAAATTGTTAATATATGTTTTTTCCTTTTTGTACGAGAAAACAATTAAGTTCATTAATATTTGTTTAAATCTATGGAATCTTGATAACATCAATAAGGCGCCGGGTCACAATTTTGCTACTGACCCACAATTGTCCTCTTGATCATCATTGTCCCCATTCAAAATTTCATCAATCCCCAGGGGGTCTATACCGACCCTGTTAGATTAAAGCCTTATGTGTAAGTATGAGTTTCAAATCATGCACATAAGTTTACTTTAAAGTAATTTTGAAGATCGGTTGTTCATGTGAGAGATTCTTAATTTTTTCAATAGATTGCTTTACATGCCTTCAATTTGCTCAGAAGAATGTCCAAAATGTACCAGGGAAACAATGATTTATTTCTTCAAGCTAAAGCACTGCCAATTTCTTTAAAAAGAAAATTGAGTTACAACTGGGAGAACATTAAAGAAGAAAACAAACTTCAGATGTTTTTCTTGTTTCCATTGTAGCCTACTGTAATTAATGATTAGTCCAAATTTGAAATGATAATTCAGTGCAATGAATGCAGTAGATGGGAAATCTTGAATGTATGTTGAATAAAATTCTTATCCCACATGAATGAATTGAAGAGATAAGAATTCTGAGCATCAACGTGCCTGAGAAAAGTAGTGGAAGACACACACAATAGAAACTCCGATTCATTATTAGGGTTCTATCTCTCACAGGCAGGCGACCGTCAAACATATATCTTAAAAGTGCAGGGTAAATTGTACTTCCTACTTTGCGATATTGGCTACGCACATAACAATGCGTGTTTCGCTAATGAGCCGATCAATAACATAACAAAATTAATATATTAGATACTGTACATTAATCTTGCTTGTTATCAACCGAAACTGCTGCACATTTATAATATAACCCATTTTCTAAGACATTTCTATATTATAATACTTTCATGATGATAAACCTAACTTAAAATATACGTAAATGTTCATTAGACCCATGTATGATGAATTTCGTCTTTCTTGATTGTCAGGATATACAAGCAAGATAATTATTTTGTCGGTTATTAAGGCGATTACTACGAGACAAAATATGATCCATCACATTTGTGCAAAGTCAATTTTTCAACTCATTCCTTTCAGGTTATTGTCCTATGATTTAATATTATTGTATTTAACTAACATAGATAGTTATTATGAATTCAAATCAGTACTTTCTAGCATGTTCTATGTGGCATAACACAACATTTAATAAATAATTCCATTCCATTCATACTCCTGAGTTTTGTTTCAGAATTGTGCACTTCCTCTAAAATTTCATTCAGTTTGTAAATAAATTAACACCAAAATTTGCCTTACTCTTTCTCTAAAATTCCTAGGCAATTAAGCGTAAAGTTACTTTTATCACCAATTCAAAAATCTCACATACAGTTGAAAACGTGACAAAAATTCGATACGTAATTATCTCATTTACATTCCTCCCTTAACCGCCGTTGTGACCCTCTCGCTTCATTCAATTATCCGCATTTTTGCCCTTAATGCAACCGAGTTTTGGACAATTTAAATTCAAAGAACGTAACAAAGTATTGCAGTGAACTTCGTGGCAATTAAGCCACGGGCTTGAATAAACTAGGTCGAACCTTTTGATGACCAAGAAATTATACTTTAGGGACCTCATTATTCAAATGAGATATCATTACAACACATGCAATATTCAGCATCCGGTATTCATTCTTACATTCAGTTTTCTCATTGTCAGTGACTATTTTTTTTCTGTCGTCGACGAGTTCCCAGCCTTTTTTCCCACGTTGTATACATTTGACTCAGAAATTTCACCAACAACGTGCAAAACGTGCTTGTTACTTGCTGCGGGAATGCTGCGAAATGACGCATGTAGCATTATTATTCGGAGGAGGACATCGTGAGGGGTGGAATTTGGTGCCATTCATATTTGCTGGAACATCGCTAATCCAATTTTAGGACCAGGAAATATTTATTATACGATTGTATGATGTAAGAGACAGAAGAGTGAAATAATTACTGACCGTTGAGAATGCCGTATGAAGATTATAGAACGTAATTTGAAAGGAAATGGACGATATTAACTAATTAATCGTCAGCTTACCATTACCTCTCAGCCATTATTTATAAAACTAAGTTCTTACGATAATATAAAAGGTCTGTGAATGTGTCATGTATCTTTAGTGGTCGCTGAAGATTCGGGAGTTTGGATGTTCTTCACGTGTACAGCGTATTCCCATGTGTGTGGTTATAATTGCACAAGAATAATCCTTTAAAAATGTTTATGGTAGAAAAATCGTTTACGAGGCTGTCAGATCCTAGCACAACACATCTGGGCTTTTGTCTACAATATTTATTTAAGTATTCGGTTTTGGTTTCGCATTTTCGACTGGTGCCCCAGAAAAAAACATACTAGTTTTATCACTTACTTGACTCAAATATCTGAAACGAAAGTAATATATAAAGCAGAAATCGTCGTTTAAGGGTTAAGTGATGAAATGTGTTTAGAAAGTAGTTTGTTTATACCACTGAAAATTCCATAAGGATTGTTTACAATGCCGATAGAACACTTTTTGTCTTTGTCCCAAGAAAGCAATGGTTCTTCTTAGGATACATACGTTCTCGTGCAAAATGATAATTTTTTAGAGGTGCGCCCTTTTATGCACAGACGATATAAAAACAATATTATGAGCAAACATTTTAAACTATCCCAAACTTTGTACTTGGTTATATAATCAAACACTAGGGTGTCCTCCAGGTGAATCCCGGAGCAGTACGCTTTCAAACGGGACACAAACCGCTTGCGATGTTTCCTTCCTCTTCCTTGTCCTATTCCCACCCCTTTCACACAATTACACTATCATGCACTACACCATCACTCATGCCGGGAGACCGGTAGGGAGCTTAGAGCTCGTCACGGCTGGGGCGGTGCACCGCTGGTGGGAGATACCTGGTTAAGGAAACCCCCGCTAGCCGACGGTAGATTGGCGCCGGATCTCGCCATCCATCGTAGGAAGATCACCGTCCACTCCCGTGGGGAAACATGCACTCTACTTACGGGATTTTTTAAATTTTTTTTTTTCAGTTCATGCGCCTGAAATCAATAACAATAAATCAACTAAGTGTGTCCTCTCCGTCAGAGCCTCTTTTAGTTAAAAGGGCTTATTGGCTGTAATTCTAGAAGATGTCACGCTCTTTTCTTTATATACCATGCACCTTCTCCCTCTGAGATCGGGCGAAACCTCGCTTGGTGGCTTCTTCGCATCTGGCCGGGCGCCTGGCCCGGGGAGTTGGACGTGACCTGTAGCGCCTGTCGCGGGCGGAGCGGTTCGAGGCGGCGAGAAGCCGGGCGGGGTGAGACAGGACGGAGCGGAGCGGGGCGAAGCAGCATCCGGTTGGCGCCTGTACGGTGAGCAAGGGGGCGGGGGCGGGAGAGGCGCGGAGCGGCGACCGGGTGGCCGGAAACAGACGCGGGCGGCGCGGCACCGCCACCGCCGTTAGCGAGAACTTGGCTGGCACACTTCCCGAAGTCCGTCCCCCCTCGTCCGTCCCCCGCGCGATCCGCCAGCCGCGGCCGCGGAGGTGCGAGATGTGCCGGCGACGGAGTTGGCTGCGAAGGGGTGAGGTGGATGTCGTTGCGGTGGAAGACAACCCAAGGGGAGGGAAGTTAGGGGTTGAGAACAAGGAGGAAATGAAGAGGTCGCGCTTCCATTTAACCAAAGGTGGGTATACTAATGGGATTTCGATCTATCTGCTGTTCCTCACCCGCCTCCCACTGACAACCTTCCATCGCGCTCCTCACGTCCCTCGCCTACCACCGTCCACTGCCCGCCGCCCAACGATCACCTCCCTCACCTCATCACCAATCACCCAGCTCCTATTGTCCACTACCTACTACCCGCCTCCCACCCCGAATTGCTCGCCCTCCATACTGCCCGCCACCCGCCGTCCGCCTGCCACTGCCCGCCACACACAGCTAGTCTCCCCCTGTCCACCGGACTCTCCGACGCCCGCCTGCCGCCGCATGGTTCCTACTGCCCACTGCCCGAAAATCCTTTCTGCCCCTGCCCATCGCTTATCTACCGCCCCCTACCACCACATCTCCCATCTCCTTATACTGACCCCTCCCACCTCCTCCTTCCCACGAGTAATTCCCTGCTGCCCACTGCCCACCTCTCACCACACCCATGCCATTGCTCCTTCCAACCTTCCTCTCCTACTGATCCCATCTCATCCTCCCATTGCCCACGTCCCATTGCTAACTTCCCCCCTGTCTGCCCACGGCCCGTCGCTCACCGCTCACCGTCTACCGCCCTCTGCCGCCGCAACCGCCAGCCGCCCGCTGCCAGAGGTGTCCGCAGCGGCACCGCCGCCGTGCAACGGTCAGCCGAGCGGCTTTGTCGCGGGGTCACCGAGGCGCTCCGCGCGGCGCGGCGCGGCGCCCGGAAGATTACGGTTAAGAGATAGAAGCTTGCCTCGTTCTCCGTGCTGCCGTCGGGGCATTCCTTGACGGTCGGGTCGGTTTCCTCTCTCTGACCCGGGGTCAGAACTGCTGGACTAGTTGTGAAGAAGCAAGTACAGCTACGAAAAATGTTCCAAAGGTTCAAATGTTCAAAAATGTTCTAATGTGGAAGCTATGATTGACAGTAGTTTCCTCATCAATATATACATATATATAGTGCGTGTGTGCGTGCTTATAGACTGCTTTATAGCTTCAAATAAACCTTTATGATTAATAATTATCTTTATGTTATTTCTCTAGAATACCTAAAAAGGAAGTAATAATTACCTCCCTTTCCGCATTATTCTCATTAACAGACTAACAATGACTAAATTAATTAAAAAAAACACTCTTTTACTCGTCTCAATATTGTGACGGCCGGTTCTCTTGTATTGTGGTTCAATCTGAATCTAAACGGAAGTATGTGTGTAAGTAAATGCATAATTTATGACACTTGAAGAGATAATCTGAAGTGTAGAAAATCATAGCTTCTGCGTTGAGCATAAGTTCTGATAAAAAAATCTCAGCAGAAAATTTTGCTAAAACATTTGTTTAGAAATTAGAAAACCGAGATTTCACACCTTAGATATCTTTTCATCTAAATCCTTCTCATAAAAAAATCCGCCACCTTTGGTATTCAAAACTGAGGGCCTGCTGATAAGATACGCTACAGCGGCAATGGTTGAGGTCTCTGAGCTCCCTCAGCCGGTGGGTGACCCAGCGGACCAAGCAACAGCGCGGGCCTTTAACGTAATGAAAAGAAAAGATTCAGCTTTTCACGTCAGAAAAACGATCACCGAAAATATGAACAAACAAGCGGGATGCGAACGAACAGCGTCCGCCGTCCTGTGCTCCAACTCAGGCCGCCCGTGGGCACACACGCGTGGAGTCGTGCGGTGCGTGCCGTCGAAGCGGGCCGTGAGCGTCCCGAGTCCCGTGCGAGCGCACGCGAGTGCTCTCCTTCCGGTGCGAGAAGTGAGCGAGCAATCCGGCATAAGACTCGAGCGCCGCGCTCGTCCCCGGAGCTTCCCCCGCCGCCGTTCCACTCGCCCGTCCACGTCGTCCCGCCCTCCCGCCGCCCCCCCCCCCCCCTCCACCCCCCCTCCGGTCCGCCCCGCGCCCTCGCCGCACCTCGCCCCGCCTCCACATCCCCCGCCCCGGCGCCCGCCCCGACCCGCGCCGCGGCAAGGGGGTAGCGATGCAACTTTCCGACTTCCTACGAGGCAGCTGACTTCGGCTTGAGATTTTGGTTCAGCACATTGGGCATACAATGGGGATTAATTGTTTTTAATCGCTGAACTTGCGGTGAGAAGAAGTCATTATTTACGAAGCGATTACGATTAGTTTACGTAATGAGATTATCACAGACACACGTGAATAATAATTCAAGGTCTCATATTGAATGCTTTCTGTCTTCTGCAGGAGAGTAGACATTTAAAAAACATTACATAATTAAAACAAGTGATTAACACATTGATTTATTCCTGCCATCTTATTAAAATACTAGATTTGCTACCAAATTCCTAAAACCTCGTTTTGTAATTCTTAAATTTCATATCACAATAAGCTGTCTTATGATACTTATTTCGTAAACAACTATTAAATGAGGCGTTCGGATATAAATGGCGGCGTCTAGCATTGTGGAGGAGCTCTATAAAGGATGTTCATAAATGCTAATACGGAGTTTCTCCAAACTGCCAGATACCATTATTTATACCAGAACACCTCAAATATTAATAATCAATATATCTAGTAAAATGTTGTTCTCCATTTTGTCAACTCTAATTTGACTAAAATGAATACCAGTATTTGCACGGTTTATGATAATTATTTTATCCCTATTAAAAGGATGAAACAAAGCGAACAACTCGCCAAGCGCTAACTTGCTCGTTGTTTCTCAGACAAGCAATAAGTAGAGGAGAGAGACCAGTAAATGGGTCGGAACTCGAGCGTCCTAAGTGCAAACCCAACCCGACTGCAGGGCGTTGCTCGCCGATTACTGCAGCCGCGTGAAATTCCACACGCGAGCGCGCACCTCGGGTGAAGGTGACTCCCCAAGTAAAGTGGAGCGTGGGGGACGGAGGCGAAGGGCGGCTGTCGGTTAGGAGGTCGCTCCCAAGGAAGGAGGCGCCCCACAAGACACAAAGGGGGCGGCGCCCGCTCCACGTCGAAAAGGTCGATGGCGGACGAGGGATAAGTGCGGGTTGCAGGAGTAGCTAATGAATGGACCAATGACGTTTCTCAGCGGAGAGATTGGAAGAAAGTTTTCTTTTAATATATTTTTTTTCTTTTCTGAATGCAATTACCACACGAAATATTTGCTTTTGATGTTTGAGGGAAAATGTATGATTTTATTAGTTGACAATTATTAGAAAAATTATGTTGATCGAGAATTAAACAACACGTGCCTTTAAGCGTCGAAAAATTGACTCAAAATTCTTCTCAGGAGGAAGTAGCAGCCGTTCCTCCTTTGTGTAGGCCGTATCATATAGCACTCCTACGGCCAAAACATGAAACTAATATTAACCTCAGCAATACCAAGGTATTAATGATACCGTTGAGTACCAAGAGGGGTGGGGGCTTCTAATGCACTCTGTTTAGTTTTTGACTCTTTAAAAGGGTTAGAATATAACCAGGTATCTCCCACCAACGAGGTACGCTCCAATCGGGACAAGCTCTAAAAACCCGGCCGGTCTACCGCCATGTGTGGTAATGTAGTACATGTAAGTATAAGTGTGTGAAAGGGGTAGGATAGGACAAGGAATGGGAAGATCGCACGCGGTCCGTGGTCCGTTTGGTAGAAAACTGCTCCTGCATTGGCCGGGAATTGATAGGAGAAATGATGGAAAACTACCGATCAGAGCAGCCGGCCGCTAGAATTCTCTTCCACGCAGCGCCTGAACTCGACCTAGCTATCTAGCTAGTGTCAAAATCCTGCCACCGACTCGGGACTCGAACCTAGGACCTGCCGGTCAGAGGTACTGTATTAACATCAGTTTCCTCTTAAGAAGAGTGCAAGTAATGAGCTGGATGGAATTCTTTTGCAAAATAATGAGTATCCAATATGACTGCAGCATTGCATGTAATACATTTCAACCAGAAGGTTGTGATTTTTACTGTGGGCTTTGTGACGACTAAACCGATTAATGCATCATTAAAGAAACCAAGGGCCTTTTTTCATTGTGTGATATGTTTTTTATAAAAAGTTGTAATAGTAATCAACTAGTCGGAAACTATCTATGTAGAGTTAGTATTTATTTGATTATTTATGATGCTCAGGCATAGAGCGGATTAATTAATGGAGTATTGAAATTACATTGATTAGACAAAGAGTATCTACAGAGAGAATGCCGTACAGAAAACTTTGAATAACACGTGCTGCACCGAATTTAATGAATTTATTCGCTTGATTACAACGTTCAACCGCTGGCGCACCATCGTGTCTCGAAAAAATCGTAGTTTTATTTTTTAATTGAACAAAGACATCTATGTATTTTTATGATGAAGGGCTTCTCAGTAATTGCTTCACATAACAATAACTTGAGTCATATTGAATCGTTATTGAGCGTGTTATACTTGTTAAACTTATTTCCAGCAAATTTCATAGCCATGTTTGTTGTCTTTTGTTGGTGAGATGTAAGCCAAAGACTAATGCCAGGGATAGTTGCTCTTAATTCTGGCAGTATAATGCGCGCGAATCTTCACGTGGATTAGTCTCAAATATATTTTCATAATGCATTGTCAAGAGTAAAATTAATCATGATTGAAATGCTTTTTCCGGTACATGTTTCTTTTGAAACTGTTCATTACAGTATCAGAAATTTCCGGTGAAATTGAGGTCTATTATTCACAATTATGAAAAACTCTGTGTGGTTCTGTCTATATTCCAAGTGATTTCAAGAAAGAGCAACCAGTGGCCAACAGTTATTGCTTTGCATAGAGACTGATTTGCTGCCAATTCATGTGTTAGAGTGGGTTTCCTTGTATCCGGAGAGGGTAAGCAGGAACCAAAGCGTTCACCTGATCGAATTCAATATCGGCGGAACCCGAGGCGGAAATTGGTGAAATTGGTCATTGCGAACGTGGCACGGAGGTGGGGACGGAGGAAAGGGTGGGG
>BOPP01000324.1:569899-610478 GCA_017312745.1 Gryllus bimaculatus | reverse complement strand
TGGGCCCAGTGATGGGGGCGTGGTTGGGGCTGGGACGGGGTCGGAACTGGGGCGCGGGTGTGGGAGTGGGGGCGGCGTAACTACGTTGCCGGCTGGCGTCGCTGCGAGCCTCTGTCGCGCTAAGTGGAAGGCGATTACAAGCCTCCGGGCTGACTGCACCCGCTGCCTGCTGTGGCAGCGGCCGCCTCTCTGAACCGGCAGACCCCAGCTTCAGACTTCAGAGTGAACTTCATCGCGAGATTTTGCTAGTGTGAAGTTGTCGAAACAGTTTTTGAAATCGCAAAATAAAATTTAGTTTTGGTTAGAATTACAATATTTAATAATACTCGACAATTCTTAATAAGAAATAAAAAAAGTCCGAATAAAAATTTCCCATCCTTTCATATTGCGGATAAACAAAATTATTTTGGTTTGTAGAGTATGTTAGAGTTTCAACTAATATCACAATATTTATAGAGTTCATGATATATTTGAATACATTTCGGCAACACCTTTGAAAGATCTAAAATTTTTTTTTCATGACCCCTCTGCTTTTTGGAACGTATTTATTGTCAGAAAAGAAAATTGTAGACCGTGATTACCAACATTATGATACATAGCATAAACGAAGACTTTTACTAAAATTGTTGCTTTGGGGTTCAGTGAGCGACAACCTTTTAAAATTATTTTGCAAAATTTCATGCAGCAGAACATGAACACAGCACAACTATCACACAATCGAGATCTTAGATAAGTAACCAGAACATGTAAGATGTAACCAGACCAGAATTATGTAACAAATAAAAATGGAATCACTATTGTATTCACTGGGCAGTGAATACAACACTCAATGGAAACATCGTGAAAGGAAAATTGTATTATTATTTTTTTCCGTAGCGCTTGCAAAACAATATAAAATCAACTAGACATGACAGATGCCTACGTTCACGATATCTGAAGCCAACTAACAATAGAACTTCGTCTTACTCCAATTGACCCGATTGAACAGCATAGCAGTGGAAGTAAATGAAGTAAAATTTACTATACGAGTGTTTTATTTTGATTGAGGGATATCACCACTTTGGATTTCACGCAGAATCTCCGAGTTATGAGGAAATTTTCGGGGCTATGTCTTACAATCTCCCAAATACAAATATTATTCTGAAAGTTTTTCCATTATTTTACATTTCAAGGTTATATAATATTTGATTTACAATGATAATATTGTAAATAAATAATAATGTTATAATAATAAAATGGATGGAATGATGATAATATAATTCCAGTTTTTATTTCATGTACGTTTCTCATACACCAAAAATTGGGGAAATATACAATATTATTTTTACATTCTCATTGCTTCTTAAAACTGCTGAGTGGTTGAAATCTCAATCTTAATCAGTTGCCTCAGTAAAATTTCTAAGGAACACTTCAGTAACGTAAATCTGACTACAATTTTTTTTTTTGACAAAACACCACTCTTGGCCCTCGCTGTTTCAGGTTTGCATGACAGATATGGGCAAATATATCTCCAAATTCACGTATTTGATTTAAAAATGATTGTACCATTCATTCCTCTCATCGTCAAAGACTTTGGTAAATTTAGATAAACAAAGTGGGGACTTTATTTATGTTTGTTCTGTATTATTTATTTCAAATATTTGGTTTGTTAACCGATTCTTCAAATATAAATTATTGTTATATAGAACCATTATAAAATTCCAGCTTAAAATATCTTTGAATACTTTTTAACGTTTTTGTAGCTACATGTCTTCCCAGAACTATTAATAAGATATAAAACCAACATTACATGGTGTACAATTTAACATTAAAAGTGTCCTTCATACACACGTATATTATTTGACTTTATAGTTTACTTATGTGTGTTCATGTGCAATAATTGTCGGAAGGCACGTCAATAATTGCGGCTACCAATAAATGTCGAGATAATGTTCAGACAGCTCAAACGCCTAAGCCGTTATCCATGTTTTTAAAATGCCATATACACCTGTTTAAAGACCAGTGCAGGATTCGTGATCTTGTTTCCACGGTTTGTGAACCGTTTTTAATTTTTCATGCCATGAGGGGTATGTGTGACGCAACTACTTAAGACAATGGGCTGCTTAAAAGTCTAGAAATTAGGTAGCACCTCCGTTCTTCCCAGTTAATTCAGGTACGGTCAGTGGATTTATAGGGCTGTCGCATTATCTCAGGTTTAGAAGTGTTCGGATAAACCATTTATAATGCTTTGTTTTGGCAATAAGTGAATTCTTATAAACCTGTACAGAAATTGACGAAAATGCCCAAATGCAGAATTGCTGCTGGTGGAGAACTAATAGACCTTGAGCCTCAAGGGAACTTCAATACATTCGTATTGCAGGAAAATATGGATGTCTTCAATTTAGCTAGGTTTGAGTGAAAAATTTGAAGTCAACCGGAATTAGAAAAGACCAGAAATTGTAATGGAATAAAAGAAAAAAAATAATGCAATTCAGACATTATTTTTAAGTATTCAACAGATTTAAAATGTTTAAGACCTGAAATAATTACCTACGATGAAATAAGAAATGGCAATTGTGTAATGCTTTCTTTTTATGAAATGCTATTATGAACTACGTAGCCGTATATTATATCTTATTACAGTACTATATCTTCTAAAATATCTTTTATTGTAAGCGTCTTTCTTGCATTATTCATTTTATATAACTGGTAATATTTTCTTATTCTGCGAATATTTGAAAACTCTTCCGACTAAAATTAGATTTATAATTATAAATCACTCGAAGATAATCGATGGATGCAAGCTTCATTAGTATCCCACTACATCATTGTTTCTCTTGAGTTTGTCTATAAGATTTTTTGAACAAATTCTGAGAGGATTATTTTATTTTGTGAAGAAAGTTTTAAAAAAAATGAAAAGTCCAATATAGCTTTTACATTGTCTCTGACGTAAATAAATAATGAACAAATGGGCTCATAAAAATGAATGCAATATTCAAATTTGATCAATTAACATTATTTGAATGAAGCTGTCATGTTCTGTGCGACAGAATGACGCGCTGAAAGCGCCCTTTGAAGATAATTCTTTCTTTTATCGTCGAGCAATTAAAATGAAGACCCCTTTTATTTTATATGGTTGTAGGGTGCGTTTTGTTCTTGGAAATATACAAAGGCTATTTTAGCGATGTAATTCTTTGTCAGGCTCTCTCCCTGGAAGTAATTTACCCCACCATTATCATGGAATTAATGAATGTGGCACGGTGTAGTTGAATTAGATTTGTCTTTTTGGTCGGTGAAGTTGAAAAGAAGCTCCATTAAGTTGCAAAATGCTCTGTGGACGATTGCACTTCTATTCTTTACACTGAACACGATGTCAGTCTTGCCTTTCAGAGAAGAATTATTAATTTTATTTTTCGTTCAAATATTTCTTCATTGAACTTCAGAACGAAATACTTGTGTTGTACTATCTGTAAACATCTAATTTTATTTCGAAATTGTTAAATCGAAATATCGTTAGTTCAGAGGGAAATGCCACAAAAGTGACTTTAAAAGTATTTGAAAAATAGAGATAAGTGTAGTAATTATGAGATTCTTTTATCTTATCGAACTGTCTCTAATAAAAAGAAGAATAAAATGTAAGAATCTAAGACAAATAGGAAGATATGAATACACAGACCTTAGAAATGAGAGACACAGCTTGTTTAAAGAATGGAACATACCAGACTTCCTAGAAAGAACCCTACAACTGTGCACTCATAGGAAAGAGTTATAAGGAAAACTTAAAGAAGATGGAAGGAGACGTGATGGAAGACTGAAGGGGTAGTGCGTAACCCCCCTATATTAAAATACAATGAGTTATTTGTTTATTCTTCATAACATAATAATTGTGGTAAGTTATTGGATAACACATTCCGAGTATTTTTGCAGTTTCTTTGTTTGTCAAATATATGTGTTAGTAAGGTAGGCCTAATTTTTGTGATTTTTAGCTCTCCGGGAGATGTTACTAAGCAATGTCACAATGCTAAGGAGTGTTCCCAACATTTCGACCATCTTGCAGACTTCTTCGATGTGAATGGCAAAGATTTCATCCTCTCCATCGACTACGACCGCATAAACGGTCACCTACATCTCTTACATTTCCTTCTCCCTCGTTTCTATCCGTTCTCCTGCATTTTCACCCTCAATTCGTCTCGTTCTTCGCAATCAGTCGATCGGCATCAGCGGTCCGCTCGCCATCCGCAGTTCATTTGTCTTCTCGCCTCGTGCGAGAGCCGCCCGCCCCCGCGGCATCCTCCCACGGGGGCCATATATCCCGCAGAATCGCACGTGGGACTTGTTTCCTTGGCGGCGGCCTCGCCATCGCGGTTCAGCGCCTCTGCATTATACATTCAGGGTGTGAGCGTCGCGGTCGTCAGAAAGAGCGGAGCAATCCGCCCTCATTTGCAAGCGAAACCCGCGGTAATTAATCACAGGCGGCCCAGCGCGGCGCCGCGGTGCGGTGCGACGCGACGGGAAGGTGGTGGGACGGGCAGGGCTGCCGGGTATCAGCTGGGAGGAGGGGAGATTATAAAAGGAGAGGGTGAAAGGACCTGGTGGATGTGGTTGGGTGGGTGTTGAGGGGAATGAGGAGGGTAGAGGAGAAAGTAAGGAGCGCGGAAGGATAATGCAAGGGTGGGGATTGCTGAAAGATGTGGCTGCAGAGAAATGATAGAATTGGGAGAATAATTCGAGGGAGGGGTGGGATTAGTGGATGGAGGAGGTGGATGGGTTTACACGATGGAGACTTGAAGGAAAAAGGGGTTTGGGAAATTGGGGTGAAGGTAGTAGAGAATGGGGATGAGGTGGATGAGACCATGACGGCGGAAGAGCGAGAGGGATAAAAATGAGGGCCGGAGATTGGGCGCGGATGGTGAATGATCAACACCGGCGAAAGAGCAGAAAGAGTGACATTACTGGCTTGACACTGGCGGACGGGGAAGGCATGGTAATGCAAGAGACGTACGCGCGGGAATGATAACATAGAAATCGGTGGGGAATAGGGATGTGACAAAAAAATGCAGGCGTCACGAGGGGTCTGTCCGCAGGAGAATGGAATTATAGAGAAGACGAAAGGAGCGGTTGTGGATGGAACTGCTGAATAGCGGAGCGAACGAAAGTTGGAAGAATGACAGGGACTGTTGGTAATTTAGGAAGAGTGGAATACGTTGGGGTGACGGGAAAACAACGGAATGTACATATCACGGAGAGAAAGAGTTGGAGTATTGTCAGTGCGACTGCGCGGAATATGGTCAAGGGGTCTTGAAGGGAGCGAGGCGCGGAGGAGTGTGGTGGGGGGCAGCACGGCCCTGAGGGAGGCGCTGTTTATTTCGGGATAAAAGACGCCCCCACCGGCCGCTCCCGGAAGCCACCGTCATTTACATCGCGAGCCCGCGCGCCGCGCCGTGGAGCCGTTGCGACGGGAGGCTCGGAACTGCCTCGCCCCGCGTCGCCCCGCCCCGCCCCGCACGCATCTGCTTGCGGTTCTCTGCCGGCTCCGTTTTAGTTGCGACGACGGAACGCTCTTCCCTGAAATGAGCTGCAGGAGAACAGGAAGTCAAGGTGCGTTCGTGTATGGAATTACTCGACTGCGATTAAATGGCATTATGGGGTTGCAGCTTTAAGTCTCAACGGCAGTATCGTCTGCGATGGCTCTGTGATGGTACTGAACTATCCAACGTCAATTACTTGACGGGCGAATTCACTGTAAAAACACCACTGTAAAGAAGAAAACTAGCCGCCAGCTGCTGCTCTTATCGGCCGTTCCGTGGTTTCTCCAATCAACAGTGGGCGTATGCCCGAGTAATAATCATACAACCGGGTTAGGCCGCTCGCAATCTTTCCTTCCTCTTCTTCATTTATATACACATACACACGCACACGCGCACACTTACTTGTACACGCAGTACCCTACCACAAATGTTGGATGACCTGTCAGGAGCTTAGAACTCCTCCCGGATGGGCCATTTCTCCTAAGGGGGAGATACTTGGACGGGAAATGCTGGTAAGTTGATGACTCGGTCTGCCGATCTGATCTGGATCTGCCGATCTGACGGTCCAGCCGGGTAGGAAAACTACGGCCTTCTGGGCAATAACATGCCGTATACAAAACGCACAGTTGGCGACAGTAGTTCATGCGCCGAGAAACATTATTACAGCACCTTTGAAACAACATACACATTTGTCATACTCATTTCGTACTCAACATAAATATTCAGTCAACGCGACGACGACAAATTTTCGACATCCACTTACTAGGTGGGACAGACGATACAACTGCTTGGTCGATAATTTTAGTCGATTGCTACTATCGGTGGTTTCCTCCTATTAATTCCAGGAGGATGCTGACTTTAAAAAACTCGTCCACAAACTACGCGTGGCCTTAACATCTCCATCCGGGTCTCAATTCTAAACTGAGGGCTTGGCGATGAATTTTTTGCCCATCCCAGTTTGGTCTAAAATATCCGAAGATTTCGATGGACTCCGACAGTTCTGCGAGTGCGCGAGTTTCAGGGCAAAGCTGGAGGTGGGTCTTCTGTGAGAGATAGATTGATTGAGATAGATTGATAGAGAGAGGTGGAGTGTGAGATTGCGTGGGAGAGGGAGATAAAGGGAGAGAAGGAGAGATAAAGAGAAAGAGGGAGCGAGGGGAGAGGCAAAGGGAGAGATACAGAGGGAGAGAGACCGAGGGAGACAGAGGCAGAGGGGAATGATGGATGGGTAGGAAATGCTGTAGATAGAGTGGGAAGGGAATGATTGAGAGGAGATAAGAGGAAAATGTGATTCTTATTGAGCTCTAGATTCGAAACTGAAGGATTTCGTTAGTGCCTCAAAACATGATTTTTTTTCGATTTTAAATTACAATGTTTGAATAAACAAGTTGCGGAGGGGTTAGTATCTGGTAATAATAAAGCATTTTGTGTTCCTTCACCCAACGCTTTCCCATACGTCTCCCAAGAGAAATTATTTATCTAATAAAGGAACTCAGAATGCGATTTTAATGAATGTGAGGAAGTGTTGGATGATGAGCTTTCATAGCGGGAACCGGGCTTGGTCAAATGCACGCAAGTGTCCGGAAAGCATGACAGCGTGAAAAATGAAAGGCATGCGACATTACAGCGCTTTGGATACAACATACACAGATATCATAGAATCATTTTCTACTTTGTCACTTCGGTTGTCAGGGTGGTCTCACAATAAACGAAGCATAATGGAATACGGGGAGATGCACTTGCGGAGACCTAAATGATCGCTTTCCTTCAAGTTTCGCAAGATTTCTCGCAAATTTTACGTTGAGGTCTAAAACAATGGGAACGATAATTTAATGCATACATGACAAACATAGCAAATGAAGTGGAAGGTCATAGATTACCCATGTAGAAAATACTTATATTTTTGCTAAACGAACCTAAGAAACTATACTAAGTTTCTGAATGAACCAAAATGAAGTAAATTTTAATTTTTTGACTCTTTGATGTATTCCACAATTACTTAATTATTTATTGCAAAGTTTTACAATAGTAGAAATTACTTAATCCAATTGTAAATATTTAGACCTAGATATAAAATATTTAAAATCATCTGGATGTCAGCCCTATTATTCTTAACTCGACCAATCGGAACATATCAACTTCGTTGTTAATGATATACAAGTACATCGTACGCTATTCTTTGAAGTTGTTCTTCCTATTGAGTAGGAAACTAAACATGTGTGACGCGGCTTAAAAGCAAAAGACTTCCAGTCGCTCTTCAAATTTCCGCGAAAAGGCTTCCCAAGGCAAAGCATGGGAGCGTACGCAAACAAACAACGTTCTCGACAGTGTTACATTTTGAAACGGTGATTCTGTATTAAGACTTTAAAAGCAGGTGTACTATATGCTTGTTTCCTTTGTTTAGAATTTGTCTCATTCGTAATGATATTCATATGAAGCAATATGCTTGGAATTATAAATATATTGCGAAGAAACCTTCATCCTATTAAGTTGAGGTTAATATTAAATTTAAGTCCCCTCTGATAATAATAACAACCAGAGTTTGTTTAAACATATATATGTTTGTATAAACTAGTTACGAATATACGCTTAAATTGACAGAAAACTAAGCATCTTCAGCTAAACTTCAGAAAACTAAGCATCATGAACGTGACAGTGGTTTTGTTAGATACAATGGAAAATTGAAAACAATCAAAAAACAGTGATACAGTTTCGATATTCTCTAGAAAAATGCAATTTTTTCCCGTACATGATGAATCCGCAATTACGCATATATGATGCTACAGCTATTATCTTATACTCGAAACTTCACTCCTTACGTCACAACTGGCAACCGACGAAGAAAGGAGCTTCAGTATTAACGCGTGCCGTTTCAGAACATAATTTTTGCTGCTACAGAACCCTATTATTCACATTTTTGACAGTAGCGTTTTTGTTGCTTAAAGTTACTACTATAAAACATATTTATAAAATTACCATTTCATTCTTCAAACTCTATTGGTTTAAAACGACTGATGTTTACAAATCACTCCTTGTGGATGATCTCCAGAAATGTTCTTTCCACGTTATTTCCGCATACATAAGTTGTTCCTCAGACAAATTTCCGGAAATAGCGTGCTGTTATGTATTATGTTTCTTCTTCTCTCTTATAAATCGGAATTCTTAGGATAATTTGTTATAGATTTTGCATTCTTTAATCTTTTAAACTTGCAAGGTCCCACTGAAAATATTCTAAATTAACAACGATTACATAAAGAGTTATTAGGTAGTGATTAAAGGGACTAATAAATCCGTTCATTGTGACCAAACAAAGTTCTGCTGTTAGTGCCGTAGCGATCTCAGGTCGAAGGGCATGGTTGTATTTGTGTTCGTCCTTTCAACCCCCATCACCATGTCTAGTACACAGTTACCCATAGTGCTAAAACCAATAGTGGTTGCTAATGACATAGATGTTGATGTGACATTAAAAAACAAAACGAAACAAAAAACAACAACAAAAGGTTCTGTTAAAGAAATTACAGAGAATATATACTTTGGCTATTGCATTTACTGCAAGAGTACCTGTGTCATCAATAAATCTAAATGAACGCATGCTATTTCGGCGCTGACTGCATCTACCCAAACCAGATCCGGAAGGTCAATCTGACGCGACGCCGTCCTCCAAGAAAAGCGGCGATGGTCTGTGTCGGAATCCGTGCTAAGAATCCCCTCTGGTCGTGAGCCCCGCGTAATGTGCGCGACCTCCCGACCTGTGTGGCGCGGCACGGCGGAGACGGTGCGGGTGAGCCGGGGGGTGGGGAGGAGCGGGGGCGTGGTGGGGGGGCGGGGGGGGCGGGGCGCGCCCTGTCTTTTCGGGGAACGGTTCGGCCGGCCGAAACCGACGGCGGCGTGGTAACGCCCGAGATCTCGCTCGGTCGGGACGTTACGCGGTTCGCAATCCGCGCCGTCGCCGCCCTTCCCAGTTCCTCCGCGCCCCCGCGCGTCCCGCAGTAGCCCTAAGTGCTACCAGGAAAGCATTTGAATCTTCAAAGCAATGTTCAACACAACACAACATAACATACAAAAATACAGATAATTTGAGTATGGAGCAGTGACTCTAAGAAGGGACCATTTTGACAGGTCGGGAAGCAAATGAACGCCATGCAGGGCGATGACATTGCAAGATACAGTGATGAAGCCATTTACAAATGAGTCAACCGTAACATAAAACACTGATAAAACGAGTGCATGGCCGTAACTTGCAGTTATATTGCCAGCAGTGGCCAAGTAGTAGCTGTCAAAGCGATCCCTTTCTATAGTAATCTCTCTATATGTATGTGTATTTCGTTTATGTATGTGTACCCTATCTCGATTTCAAGAACGATGGGTTCGAATCCCTCTTTCCAAAGAGGCTTTACAACATTCATCATATCCCAAAATTAATAAATCATGCGTATTGCTTGCAACCGTAGTTTAAAGCTCACTCTGGAGTCATTTCCTAGCTCTCGCTATCCTTCAGTACATCTCGTAACAAATAGGAGTAACGCTGGGGGAGATGAACATGAAGCGGCAATTTATTGTAAATTTGCCTAAAAATAATTTAAGAAAATTTCGATTCTCGTTGACATATTTTAGCCATTTGCTTATACGAGATGAAAATAACTGTTACAAATCACACTATTCATCAAAAAACAGTTCTGTTTCAAGCAGTGTTTAGGATTTCGCTCGCGTGTTTGGCATTCGAGATAATGTTTACCTACATTTGACCAACTTCGGCTTCTCCCATTCACGGAAGGGAGCTCCTCGTCCCGCATCGTCCCCGCCTCCGCCCCGCTCTCGGTTCCTGCCCGCGCGCCCAGCCCGCTGCCCGCCCTCACCACTATGACCTTCCCGTGGCCCGAAGCGGCTGAGGACAAAAGGCGCCTGGCGGATAAGCTGCGAAGGAATGCTTACGTCACTGCGCTGGAAATCCACTGAAGAGGACGGAAGTGTGCGAACTAATGTTTGTATGGAGACCAACAAAACCAAATTGTTTCTTGATACTGTTAGTGACATTTAAAGATTTGTCTGCATTTTTATTCTTGAGACGAAGTTATTACTTCTTCCAAGCTTGTCTTCTTGACTGCATTTCTGGAACAACATAACACTACAAAGTACACTACACTACAAACACACAATAGTACAAAAAAGAAATGAAATCGTTTGCTTGTGCGGTCAGTCATGTGAAGGCTCGTGGCTGTCCGGGTAACGCCGCGTCGAGGGCTGTTGTACCGACGTTGCGACCATCATATCGTGGCGCTCTAGCATCGTATTGTGTCATTCCAGCTTTGAAGAAGGCCGTGATATGAAGGTCGAAACGTGGGAACAACTACTCTCAACGCGGCGCCACCCGGACAGCAGACAGCTTCACAAGTACAACAGTAGCTCTAGAGCAGCACAGCCGCAGAGTGAGCCCAAGGACAGCCGTGAGCACACAGCGTACTATCGCGGCCACCGCGCAATACTTCATCAGTTCTGGAAAGATTCGATTCGTAAAGAGAGATGCCGCCACTTCTCTTTCAATGTAACGCACTAGTCCTCAACTGTTCCCTCAGTTTTCAGGTAAAAAAATACTTCATATTTCCTTTCGCTCTACTAATTACCGGTTAATTTAGTCTACATGATTTACGAACAAAGAATTCTTTTTCCTTGCCGGTTTCATTTGCAGTATTTTCAGCACAATCGGTTTGAGCTTGTTCTCGGGAACACTGCGACTCTGCTGGAATCGCAACAAAAGACAATTTCAAATCGCGTCGAGCTGCACGCAGAGTGGGTTTCGGGGGGAGTGGGAGAGGAGCTAGTGTTTCCAGTGATGCCCTGCGTATTTTTAGGGCCATTATATCTGAATCCAGCCGACCTGGATGGGCGAGGTGGCTAAGAGCGTGCACCAACTCAGCGCTCCGATCCGAAAGGTCGCAGGTTCGAGTCTCGTCTTGGGCATGATTGTCTCGTGTCTCTCATGTATGTGTTTTTGCGGAGGACCTCGCGTTCTGCTGACCCCAGATCAGAGGAGCCCGCGAGTTTCGTGGTATCAAGAGTGTGGTCGAATATGCGTTGGGATGTAAAGTGTAACCCGCTGTCTTCTGAAAAAAGACCTAGAAAAAAAAGACCTAGAAAAAAGACCTAGAAAAAATCCAGAACGTTGGTCAGTGTGAGAGGTACGAGGTATATTTGTATTCGAATTTAACTTCGTGTGTGATTGTACGAAACATGGGTTTAATCAGAAGCCTTTCCGTTTGCTCAACATCGCCACGTTGAGACTGAAATGAATGCTACTTAGCAAACTTCCGATTGTAGTACATGCGCACCTATTACGAATTTGTAGGTTGTTACGAAAATGTTTACGAATACGAATATGTTGGAGTTGCGGTGTTGGTTCCAAGTCGGTTGTGTTTCTGAAGCTTTTTTTGCCAATGCATAGGTTTATTTATTTTGTAGCGTGTTTGCTAGTGAGCTTCAGTTTATTTTTCACTGACAGTTGCCGGAAACTGAGGAGTAATGGTAAGAGAAACTTTTGTAATACTTATTAAACAGTCAGTAATCTATAAGTATGGGGCGCATCATTTCCATTGAAAAATACACCAGAATGGTCCTTATCATGATAGGAATAAATAATCTCTTTCCCGGTTTGGTCTCACGTCCATAGGTCCATAGAAAGTGTTTTTGTAATTTTCCAATTTCGACGCATCCTGGATATCACTGTAACGTTATGCGCATTTTCAAGAGCCGAAGCGCTCAGTTATGCTCGGGAAGTAATTAGCGTGATTTGTAAACAGCAAGTGCACTGTAATTCTGGCGGCCGGTTGGCGGGGCGATCGCAGGTCTCTGAGTGATATAGAACTTTTGAAATTTGCATCCCAATTCCGTTAATTCACGCATTTGTGTTTTTCTTCGTTTGCATTGAAACTTTTTTCTTCAACAATACTTAAATATTCTCTCTTAGTTTTGAGTGATTGTAAGCGCAATCTTCTCGGCGTCATAGATCACGAGAAAGCGTCAAGTAACTGTTGTTAAAACGAACCGTTTATCGACAAAACGACATTTGAAATATTTTATCAACTAATTGAGACTGATGATCAACTGATTGACACCGTTGATCAACTAATTGAGACTGTTGTTCTGTCAGACACGAAGTGGTACAGACCGTGGGCAGTATTGCCCCTCTTATGTGGTAATGTCCCTCAATCGTGATAACCTGTAGTTTCCACATTCGCCGGCGATATGTAACTCATGATTCGCTTCCTTTGCTGCAGGTGTAGCCCCGAAGTGGCGACGCGCGTCGTGTTGCGAACGGCGTTGGGCGCCGCGTCGGAGGAGTCGCTGGCGCTGGAGGCGGAAGGGGCGGCGGTGCCGACGGCGGGGGCGAAGGACCGCACCACAGCATCCCCGTCCACCACAGCGCCACCCGCCGGCGCCTATTCCCCAAGCAGGAGCCCAGCGTCGACAGCGGCACCAGCGGCCTAGTCAACGAAGTTCTCGTGCTCGCCGCTGCGGCGCTGATGCGAGAGTGCTGCAAGCGGTTGTTGCCGCCGCCGTCAGAGCGCAGTACTAGTTTCGGCTGTCGGTGTAGGGCTGCGCGACTGCGCCTACCGTCCACCTCGGCGTGGGTGGACCCTTCCTCCGTAGCGAGTCGCTCTTCACGACGCCCCCTTACCGTAAAGGGCATGTGCCTGGATGTTTTTTACCCCACAGTATTCTTCATTAGCTTTTAGGAATTGCCCGTGTTTTCTGACATTCTAACGGCAATAGAACACGAATTCGATTATATTTGGTGGCTGTACTAGTATGTTTAGGCACCAATCTTTCATTCCTTTGCTGAAGACTCTGTTTAATAAGGGCTCGAATTTCCGTTCAGATCTAGTTATAATTTTATATGTATGGTTTTCCTTCGCCCAATTTTCTTATGCAAAATGAAAGGAACAATCTGTTTCAGGGCATTTCCAATAGGAATTAGTTTTTAATATAAGAAGTAGTTAAATATTCATTTGTAAGAATAGAATTATTTCATGAAAATACCTTATATCAATTTAATTTATTATTTTATTCTCTTTGACAAAATTCCCGTTTTCACGCAGTTTATTAAGTTGAATTCATGTTCGCGAATTAACATCACTACTGATTCTGAGTTGAACACCACCGAACTAATTGGAATATGTAGCCATTTCTCATTTTCTCTCGTAACCTTACGAGAATACATTGCTATTGTCAAAAACATTATTATGAATATTTTCATAGTACGCTTTACCAGCAACTACCAGAGAAAGTCAAGGGCCTGGAACGGTTCCTTATTTCAAATAAAATCCCCCCTCAGCATATATACAGAATGCAAAACAAACAAAATATAGTAGATAATTTGATTTGAAGTATATACATTTTTTAAATATTTTAAATGGAAAAAAGACAGAGCCTCAATGAAGTCGGGACCTGGAGCATAAGGTGCTTCTGTGCCTTACACATACTAATTTATCGTAATTAAAGTTACATTTTGTTTCAGAAAAATAGTTTTGAAATAATTTAAAAATTATTGCTTTGCATTATTTTAGTAATGTGTCTTCCATATCATAACTCATTCACGCTAATTTATACGCTAACCAATTGAGGTACATTTAACGTATACGTTAGTCAGATAAGTACTGAGATACTACTACTGTCTAAGCTACATTTATTGTTAATTGTTATCGAATTAAGAAAGTATAACCAATTTCGTTTTCTACTTTCTTTGGAATGAAATGTCATCATTTTAGTTAGATCGCTTTTATCCTTCGAAGGAAGTTATAACCAGTACAAAAGCAAGAAGTAACTCTTTAACTTCTGATTTTTTCTTAGATATATCGGATAAAATATTCACAGCATATACCAAAATATATTCTAGCTAGCTTCTACGAGCGTTCAAACTCGAGATTAGATTTTTAGTACTTACGGGCAAACGTTGCTTTATTAGTTTTTCTTGTCTTTGAAGGTTAAGCAGTGTGTTTATTCAAAATAACAAGTTAAAAGTTCGAAATAAAAAGAAAAATCACAGAGAGATGAATTATTTTATTACATGTGTTAATTAATACATTAATTACATTAATTATATCAGTATTCAAAATGCATTTGAAGTACTGAGACACGCTAGACATACTCGTACACAATTACTCGTACGTTGAAATATTGTGTGTACTGAACGTCTTTCCAAACATGTCATGTCATTTTAGATAACAGTTCACAACATTAAGATACGGTGTGGGTCTTAGGAGTAATTTGAACGTGGAGAAATCCAATTCCACCATTATATTGATCTTTTTTTCACATTAAAACCCATTTTGCATTACCATGGTATTAATGTGTGAAATCACTAATTTATTTTGACAAGTACGTATTATTATGAGAATTAACAATACAAATGTTTGGTTTAGGTCAACTTATTATACGTATTGACATATTTAATAAATTGGTACACTTTTTTGGTTATTTGTCAATCATTCTAACAACCGAGTCTACTATAATGGGATTGCTTCTGCTAAGATGCACATGAATATGAATGTAAAAAAAATGTATTGACAAAAATTGGCTTTTAACTGTTCACGATGTGTCAAAAATACAATTGACAAAGAAACTTTAGTCAGCGCATTCCAAATTCTGGTGAAACTGGTGACGTTAATACCTTTTTTGAATTTACATGCTTCTGAAATATCGTAATGTAAATCACTTTCGAGTAACATCCTTGGGCAAGATCCTATGGAGTGAAACAGAGTTTACTTTACCTGACAGAAACTGCTGATTGAAAACGTCGGAAATAACTTCAAACTGTTTTTGTTTTCTTTCCATATAACCTTTATCGGATCACAAAACTAATTACCTCGCATCAGCTGGATAAAAACGGGTTTTTACTCACGGTACCACAAGCAAATAAATCCTTAAAAGTTTTTAGTCAGAGACTACCGTATTACGAATCTCATAGGAACTGTTCCATAGCCACACTGCTTTTGCAGAAACATTTAAGACTGAGACAATACGATATTTTGGTATAATAATTTATCATAATCAGTGAAGAGGGGGTCGATGTACGCTGTAGATCGATACGCGTTAGTTTCTTGCAGTGAAGTCAAAAATTTGTGAGAAACGATTTGAAACTGCGCCGGAACATTAACCTGATAAGAATTTTCCCGCAACGTTGTTTAATGCAGCCCTTGCTTTACGATAATTACTCTTTATTGTTAGCATGTATTTGATTCTATGCTATCTCGAAACCTATGACATAGACATTATTTAAAAGGCCCGACATTTTTGTTGTTGTTGTTATTATAATTATTATTATTATTATTATTATTATTATTATTATAAAATTCAGTAATATTGTGAAGTAAAAGGAACCTGCGTGAAACTTTGACATTGAAACGCGTGACAAATATAAATAAATGTTCAAATAAAATTACAACACCTGTAAGAAAACTTGAAACAAACATTTCAGTTTTTAGAATTAAATATTGCTGTTAATGGTTGTAATAAATATTCGATTGCTTGTGTGTATGTGTATGTGTATGTGTATGTGTATGTGTATGTGTATGTGTATGTGTATGTGTATGTGTATGTGTGTGTGTGTGTGTGTAATGCATGGACATGTTTAAAATAATTTTTTTAATTTTATAACGGTATGTAATAAGTCTAAACCAATGCATCAACAATAAGTCAAAAATAAGCCAAAGTGGCCTCACTATGTCTTGTTAGAAAACGTATCAGTAATGTCATTGTTTGAATGGGTATTCTTCTCCTTACGTTTGATCAGCAAGACACTAGAGAGTGAGACACAGGGCGCTTTGACACTTTATCACTGTATCTGCATGCAATGTCTGTACACAAGGCACATTATCCCTCGAGCTTTCAAAGCACCTTAATCACCCCAAAGCACCTCGACGATTTTTGCTATACACTTCGTCAAGACGCGTGTGCTACACCAGTAACTGAACCGGTGACAAGATTTTTCTTCACTCAAGTTCACCGTTTATTTTAATATAGCTTAGGAATTAGTTGTTAGGCAAAACGTAGGCCACATAAGTGCAATGTATTTCTTCGGTGGGACGGTAAATCTCATTCTGAATGGTGTATTGCGTCCTCCGAAGAGTGAAGAGTGAAGTAGAGGAAATTTATTTAAACCAAAGTAGAACTAATAGGTGTAAGTTCCATTCCGTCAAGAGCTCCTTATAGTCTTTCTACCTTTGATTTGGTGTTGTACTTTACATTAAGGGAGAGAAAGTTGCATTTTTGAGTTGTAAGTTATTTATTTATGTCAATTATTTATTATTTGTGTTATTTATTTCATAAATAAGCTTGTAATTTAAGGAAGATAATTTATATTAAAGTTTCAAACAACATTTAGCGTGTACATTCCATTATTTTTCCTCAACAGATAATTATACGATTCTTAAAACTTTCCCACTACCTTTCTCCATTAAAGTTATGTTATTTTAAAAACTATTAGTACAAATATCTGGTGCTAATCTCTATTACTCATAGATATAAATCCCGAGTAAATGGTGAACTCCCTCTATGATGAAAAAATAAATTAGACAAAAAGACAAGAACAATAATAAATATAATAAATACTGTTTATTACTTTCCAATGTAACTAAATATTTTATAGTGAAAATTTATCTCCGTTCATTGACGACATTCACCTCCTGTGTCAAGGATGAATTGTATAACAAGCATCATCTCAATTGAAACTAGTATTTATTCATCATGTGAATACGATATTTATTAATGGTATGACAGAAGTATTTTTTATAAAAAAGTTGATATTTTCACATTTATTTTTGTTTATTTTAGTTGTTTGTTATTCTGTGTGAAGAAAGATCACAGTCTGGTCAACAGCCTTACATTTTGAAAGTTATTTTTATGTTTCGTAAGTTATTTTTGTTTCCAATCACAGCAAATTAGAAAGGGAGGAAGGTCGGAACGAATAATAAAAGTTATTTGAATATTATTTCTAATGAAAATAACCTTGCCAACACAATAATAAATTTTAGAGTTAATGAGCAACAAAATATTTCACTTCCTGAGAAGTTGATGATGTAAACTTTACATTGCCCCTTTAAAGCACGGTTTCATTTTACAGAGAGACATTACCTGCGGTGGTTTACTGAAATAGTTGCCGAGAATTTATAGTGACGACGAAACATTCAAATCACAAAATATTTTCATTATCTTGAAGTGGAATTCGAGTTATGTGACAATGGTCTCGCACAAAAACGTCACAAACGGGCCTCGTCGTTTCACATTACTTCGCGCGCCGTTTGACGTCGTTCTAACATTAGCTCGTTCGTGCACCACGGGCGTGACAGTGTTGGTCGTCGGGCGTGCGTGCCGCTCAGTGCGTCACTCCCCCGCCCCCCCCGTGTCACGAGTCGAGCGGGGGCGTGGCGAGACAGGTGACAACACGCGAGACATGGTGCGTGGTTATCGTGATCGAGCTTCGAGATGCTTCCTGAGTGGGAGATAATAGGCTGAAATGTGTAATTCGTGATAGATACTGCGAGACGTTATTTGAAAATAATGAAAAGGTGCTGCTAAGTGATAAGAACAGTCAGAAAATAAAACATAGAAGTAATTAAATACAAAAAGCGTTCATTAAGTAACATTTTATGATTCTGTAAAAAAAGCAATATGGCGGGTAGTGACAAAGTAATGACTGATAAACAGCATTCAAATTAAGAGAGATTTCCGTTGGAAGAAATCGTCGAATTGATATAAAGTGAATAAGTTAATAAAAAGTTAATTATATGACTGGTAATTAGTGCATGAAAGATAATATAAATTGAGAGAAGGAAGATGAATGGAACTGACATGTTTTAAAAATTCAGAGAATATCAGATAATGAAAATTAGATAGGTTATTGCAATGTTTTAGAGTCAATGTAAACGGCAATTTATATAAATTTAGCGCAGCCTTTATTGTGATTGTATCATTACAAATAAATATTCTTTATTTCTATTACAAAATATAATCTAAAATATAACAATTATATTATTGCAAATGTAATTATCTTATGATTCAGTTTTATTTGTGACAGCACGAATTTCGATTTGGAATGATGGTTCTCGACCGAGGAAAATTATAGATACTTACGAGATTGCAGTCATATACTTAAACAAGAAACGACAGCAACTTTATTTAGTTGTGTTATATTTCTTACTTACGAAGATGCTCTGCACAGGAAATGAAAAGAAAAGCTTCAACAAAAACGATTTATTAAATAAACGTGGAGAATGTTTTAAAATCAACTATACATTTTAAAAAGCCTTATTTTTCAATAAACTATGTTATTTCAACAAATACTTGCATTCATTCACTCATTCATTCATTCAATAAAAATTATATAAAATCTACTTTTCAAATAGATTTTTTGCTCATATCATTTTGAGAATTATTTTAATTTCAAACAGAGATAATTATCGAGACATTTGTACTATTTTTTACTAGGTTTAAATGAAATAATATGTGAATAAGGATATATTTTACGATTATCATAATCTCTACGTCATCCATCGAGAAAAGTGCGTGGTTTAGTGCGAAATATCTACCAAAGAGATCAAGTACTTGAGCTACTTTACTGGATGCGTGGAAGTGACCATTCATCTTAACTACAACTACTACAGAGGAGTCAAGTGTTTTGCTCAAAACTAGGTCACTCAATAATAGGGCTTACTTTCTTTTGTACTCACTCTTTACCCACTTCACCGCTTTATAAAACAAGTCTCTTGTGAGGAGCATTATGGAATAAAATGCAGAATATACAACTTTGAAGACCAAATGGGTGAAGTGTTATATTCAGAATTTAGTATGAACTTTGAATAAAATCGTAAAATTACTATATATAGTCCTTTGTACACAATTTTTCACCAGTTGTTTAATAAAACTCAGTATCTAATTGTTTTAACCATTTTCCATGGCCCAGCTTAAAGCTGTTATAATTAATTATATAAAAATTAGCACACATTGACACTTACAAACTAGGGTCGGTTAGTTAACAAGTCTCTATTTTCTATAGCTAGAACGTTTATTGCAAAGAAATGAGCACCGACTTTTCCAAAAGTATCGTCTTGAAAAGAGGAAGATTTTGAAAATTATTGAGAAGGTGGCGAATACGTAATTTATCTTGTAACAATTTTTAAAGCATTTGCAGAAGGAATAGTTATTTATGTATTTGGGCCGAAAAACGAATGATTTTGCATGAGGTGTTAACCAACCGTTGCGGACCGGGGCTGAGGTTGAAGTTTATTAAGAAAGGCATACTTTTGATATCGTCCCGCACTGTCGCTCAACGTACGGGAGTAGATACTGTTTCTTGGTTACTCACAAACACCAGAGATAAAACGATAAACGAGCATGACTTGATGTACTTGTAGCATGGAGGAAATAAATTAAACAAAGCTAAAATTAAATTCTGATCAACTAAACTACTTTCTCTGCCAGTAGAAATAGAATTGTTTTGATATTTTGGGTCCCACTTTCGCGAAATTGTTTGGAGAGCAAAACGGGTTAGGCAGCAGCAGCAAGCATGTGAGGCTCGGGCTTAAGAGTGAGTGAGAATTTAGTGTTTCCGGACCCATCGACTATTCACTACGCTGTAAGTGTAGGACATTCAATAACCTGGGAGATGGCGGTATTCCTCTTCCTCTGGAAGGTGAGGTCCGTCTGCTCCCTGCTACCTGTATTCATAATTCGACTCACGGTATAGGGATTTTATTGTTCAACAAAAAGGGCATTTATTGCACTTTTCACAGCACAGCACAAAATTTTTAACTATTTATGATGTTAAATAAATAAATAAATAAATAAATAAATAAATAAATAAATAAATAAATAAATAAATAAATAAATAAATAAATAAATAAATAAATAAATAAATAAATAAATAAATAAATAAATAAATAAACAAACAAATAAATAAATAAATTAAAAAATATATATTTACCCATCGGTTTGGGAGGCATTTCCTCATCAGGTATCTCCCCAACGGGACACCCTGCCTCCAGCCAAGCCTAGCACTAAACTTCCGACTGATCTTCTGACCTGTATGCTAGTATAGTGCTCGTAAGTGTAAGTGCATATGTACGCGGAGGGGATCAGCATTAGAAGAGAGAGATCATTAGGAAAGTTTGTTACGTCACTGCTCCGCCATTCGCCTGGTATTGATCGGGGAAGCCCCAGAAAACATCGAAACCGACATGGAGCAGTCGGCCGCCAGAATTCTCCGTCGAATAGAGATTCAAGTGCACCCAGCTAGTATGCAGTGTCGAAAATCCACCATCGACGGGACCCTGAGGCTTAGGAGCTCGGGCTCGTGGGAAACCTGATGCAGAGCGAGTGGTAATTGACAAACACGCTGGGCCTAAGTGCATGGGCAGAGTGTGGGGCTCGAGAGAAAGTGGAAGTCCTGGGCGATGCCTTAGGAAGAGCACGGCGGGGGATAAAATCACCAGACTTGCAGGAGTTGGAGTGGAGAGTTTGGAGTTTCGAAAAAATGCGGCCTATTTGCAATTTACCGCACAAGACACTCAGGTAATGATTATGTAAGTGGAGTACACACACATTTTTAAGAGAGCTGTTCACCTTTAATAGGGCTAAAATTAAATCTACAGAAATTTAATGAGTTAGAAAACGATACTTACCCCTGCAAAACATTCTTTGAAAAATGAAACAATCGATTATATGTAGTTATGGCGAAGAATATTAAGGGTTTCCTGGACAGAAAGAATGCCTGATAATGTAATTTTAGAAAAAGTGGAGGAAAAGGGATCCATATTAACATTTGAAAAGCAACATTTTTTATTACATTTTCAGACATAGTTAACGGTTAAGTACCATTTTTCATTGCCAAATAATTGGTAAATGAGGAAGAGGAACACTTAGAATGAAAATCTTAGGACTTCAAAAAGAACTACACTTTATAACCTACACAGTGATAAATTCCGTGGTGGTAGCAGATATCTTGTGGTAATCCATAATATGGTAAAGGAAATAATCTCCACAAAAGTTTTGTCGATATTATATCCTTTACCATACTATACAGTGATGATGAGTACAGCGAAGAATGGAATGTCATGGCGGCAGCAGCAAGGCTCTTTTTGCCTCTAGGATGATGATAATATTGGAAAATGAGTTTTAAAAACATGATATCGAATATAAAACGAGTGCTAACGAGTACTAAGACTTTATTATGAACGGAGGATTACTCCAAGAGCGCTCAACGCCCACTGGGGGTTAGGAAGTGCATTGCGTTGTGATAAAGACCCCACAAATGTAAAAAAAGAAGTAAAAAAAACCTCCCATTTGCGTAGGGGAGTAGAATGGGGCAGTGCGCGTGGTCAGACGGAGGGGGGAGAAAAGGTGTGTTAGAGACGAGTGCCGAGTGATAGAACGGCGTCGTACAGGGTGACGCTGTTGCTGCGCATGAGAGGACGGGAAAGATTTACGCGCCAGCAGCGAAACGCATTCAACGGGAATAATTAAATGTCTGAAGGAGAAACGTCAACACACCAACAAAGCTGTCCGAAATGTATGTACAGTTAGTATTAAGTATATTAGGGTACTAGTGTATTTGTCTTTGTATTCGTGAAGTGAGTGATAAATATCCGTGTGACCTAGCACTAAATATGTGTGCTGTTAGCTTGCTATAAGTCTGATGATCATGCTCGAATATTTAAGCTAATAAGAATAAATCAAGTCAGAGAAGCCTGACCGACTTGCAGATCAAGTATAATAGTTATGTCTAGTAAGTAAGTGTAGATAGTTTTACCCCTTTCTCTCTCTAATTTTGTACACCGAATATATGAATAAAGACAAATTAAACAAAACCATAAAATAAGAAAACAAAACAAAAAAACATCAACAAAGAAAAGAGCCATACCCTTGGGTTGTACGTGCAATGCGATGGAGGTCAGTCCTTGATCACGAAAACGCAACGCCGAAGAGGCCGAAGTTGTGCAAGAGCGCCGAGTTGGCGGAGCTCTGAAACCCACAACATCCCTGTAGCGTGAGCATGGCGCACTGCGGTGCGGCACACAACAGCGCGCGTGTTATCGCCTGGGGTCCCGCGGGGCCGGAGGTAGCGGGGCGAGCGTTGGGGATTGAAATAGAAAAGTCACCAAGAGAAGCGTCGACGAGAAAAGTTGATCGAAAGTATACAAAAGACTACAACAAAGCAAAAAATAACAACAAACTCAAACGACAAACCGCTGCGTACGCGCGGGGGGAGGGGGGAAACGCCACGTGGGAGAGGCGACAGAGGACAATTATCCCGCGCGATCGCGAAATGCTGAAGCAGAAAGCTTCGGGGAAACGGCAAATTGGAGGCGGCACTAGTCGTGGCAAGCGGCGTGGATTAGGAAGTGTGGGGCAGAGTGGCGCGGGTAGGGTGTGCGTAGGAGAAAAGAAGTGATAGGAGCGTGGTGGGGCGTGGCGAGGAGTGGCGGGGTGGCGTGTCCTGGCGGGGAGCGTGGCGGGGCATGAGGGGGAATGGAGGATATGTTGGATGTGTGGCGGGGACGTGGCGGGGCATGCGGAGGACGTGGTGGGTAGCGCCTGGGGGGGACGAGGTGGGAAGCTGGCAGGGAGTAGCAGCGGTCGTGCAGATCGTGAGGAATCGTGGCGACTGATGTGGATGATGATGTGGCGTGATGTGGCAGAGACGTGGTGGGGCTGACGGGGCGTGGCGTTGTGCGGCGCTACGGGAATTGTGCGCGTGCACGCATTAGTCTTTGCAAGAGCTGTTTGGAGCACATAGCAAACGTATTGCGACGATGGAAGTGGACAGACAATGGAAGTTAATCGCTCAAACAAGCAAGAAGCAATCAACCATTGTGGGAAGTAGACCTGGAGAAAGGGTTCGAGGTGAAAAAACGTCGGGAGAAACTTGTGGGGGAAAACGGCAGAAAATAATTGAAATACTAAATCTCTTTTAAAGATGTAATTTGGTGCGTGTCGAGTTTTGGAGCGTCTACGTACGAGGAAAGGCAGTTCATATGAGGGGCAAATGCTAGAAAAATTTCTGTGGAAGGTAAATCAGAACACCAACAAAGAAAATGAAAGACAACAAAACGTGAATGTGTCGGTGAGAGAAGTGCGCTAAACAGTGCAGTGTGGCGGTGGAACGCCAATGCGGCCAGAGGGCAGCACTAAACAAATAAAAATACGACCCGTTCTGGAAATGGAAAGGGGAATGTTTTCGAAAAGCGTTTTCGCAGAAGCGCCAAATAGGACGCGGTATGTGCGATGCCGTATAGGACGCCGTTATCGCAACCGCCCGGCAAACGTGGGGGCGACGGCACGGCTGTGATGGTGTAGCAGGAGAGTGCGAAGTGGAGTACGTCGAAATGGTTTCGGTCCGAGTAGAGACGGAGGGTGGTGTGTGATGGAGAACAATGTAGAGCGAGCGATAGTTTGGAGATGCGAGAGGTAGGTCCTTTCAACTTGCAATAGTAAAAGGAAGTCACTACATGAGTGCAAGTGATGAACGAGAAAGTAAATTGAAAACAATAAAAACAACAAAATAAAAAGGTGTGCGTAATGACACAATGCAAGTCAGGTCAGCACAACATGTGCAGTACTGAACATCAACGAAGATGGATGATTGGCAATGATATGATGCACTTCGTAGTCATAAAATGCTGTCGATTTTTCTATAATGACGTGTAAAGAGATGGTTTGTGTCGATACGGCGAGGATTGATACGACCGGCAGGAGCGGGAAGCACGGTGAACGAACCTAGTACAGGAGGGGGAGCATTGGGTGTGGGTGGTGCTGGGGTGAGGGGCATTGGGCGTGGTCCATTGAGTGTGGTACATGAGCGGCGAGAGGGGGTGATAGGACCTAGAGCGGGCCCGACTCTGTCGGGTGTCGTGGTGCAGCGGGCGTAGCGTGGGCAGGCGAACTGTGAGGCAGGTGTCACGGGCGTGCCGCCACGCTTACGGGGCTGAACACCATTCAGCTAAACGCATACGGGAGGGACTGCCGCAGTGAAGCACGAGGCGAACCAGAGTGGCGGGGGGAGTCACGTGACCACGCGGTGCGGCGCGGCGGGCGGCTCAACACCGCGGTGCGGCCGCACGGGACAGCGCGCCTGTTATCGCCCGGGGGCCGGTGACGGCGCGGGCGGCGCGGCGGCGGGGGGGCGCTGGGCGGCCTGCGCAAACCGCGTGCGCGCGCAGGCCGGCGGGCGAGGCCGTCCGCGCTGAGCCGGTCCGCCCTTGGGCCTTGGAACTATTTCCGCGGGCGCCCGTGGCTCGGCCCTTGGCTGCGGCCGGCGCCGCGGCCCCGCGTGGCCCCGTGCGCGGCCGCGCCTTGCTCGCGGCGGCTCGCCGGCGGCCTCGCCCGGCCTCGGCGCCCGCCCGTGCCCTTCGCGACGCCCGCCGCGACCGCCAAGCCCCGGCGGCCTTCGCCCGCGCCGCGGATTCGCACGCGCCCGCCCCGCTTTCGCGCCGACGACGCGCCGCGCCGCCTGAATTCGCAGCTCGTGACGTGGCGTGACGCAGCGTGACGTCACGCGCCCGCAGCGCGCGCTGTTCAAGGCCCTCGGAGATCCAAACGTTTTTTTAAATGTTTTGATCCGATATCTATGTTAATAAAACTGTTCTTGTTTCGATGCGACCTTTTTCTTTTTTCGCTATTATGTATCTATATTATTAAAACTGTTTTTGTTTATGAAGTGAATTATTTTTCCCGGCGCTATTTATCTACATTAATAAAACAGTTTTTGTTTACGAAACGAAATATTTCTTATTTCCATGTTATGTTTCTACATTAATAAAATCAAGTGTCTGTTTGTGATTTGAAAATAACTCCCTTTTAAGCTCAAACAGGTATTTATTTCATGTATAAAACACGTTCAATTGTTTTTCAATTTTGTTTTTCCGGCCTAATCTCAGAAACGGCTGAAACGATTTCGATGGGATTTTCATTGAATGGTAGAGTATTTAGTCGGCCACAATGTAGGATAATTGTGTACATTTTTTCATTGATTCATCTTACATTGCAGCTTTCTGTAGACGAATAAGTATTTTTTGAAAATGATTTCATGTTACTTAAATTAGCAATAATGAATCAGACATTTTATTTCATTTATTTGTTATTTATATTCCTTATTTTTTTATTTCGAATATAATTGTGCCTAAATTTTTATTGTTGCTTGCAAATCTTATCTTTACTTATTACTTTCATCAGGTAAATAAACAATGAAAATAGGTTTATGTTAACAAAGAAAGGCTACTTTCTACACGAATTTTGCAATAACGTAGCATAAAATATTTTTGGCAATCATTTAAGAGTAAAATTTTCTATTCTTCAATTCATTTTTAAAACTGAAAGTTGTTTGACAATATGAAAACTCCTTAAAGAGAGCTATAATTTCAATTGCCATTATCCTCGTGGTGAAATTCGAAAGTTTCTACCAACCAATTACCTGCATCACTAAATACGTCGAAAACAATGCATTGCTTGTAAAAATTACCATAATCATTGTTAGGTTAATTGTTGGACCGTTATATGCCAGCTATTTCAGATTTATACATCCATTATGTCATCGCGGCCATTTTGCGTTACGCGAAAAGAACGTCCCCGTGCGAAAGAAATGCCAAGGCTGTGACGTCACTCAGACTCGCTCCCGCGACCTCGCGACTATCAGCTGTTCGTTACGTAGGGAATTCATGCTTCCTCTCCTCTTGCCCCCTCCGTGCTATTCTGGGAGCGAATAGAACGCGGTAGGCGAGCTGTACTCTTACGATGTCATTGGCTGTTTTGATCAAGGGCAGCTGACGTCAGACTCGGAGTCGCTGTGACGTAGACATCCCACGCCTCCGTCACCCGCGACGTCTTATGGGACGTAGAGGATTTCGTTTTAATGGATGGTATCGGGAGAGTGAACTCGAGGTTTTTCAGAGGCCAAGTAAAAAGAAAAGAAAGTAAGTTATTATGAAGCAAAACCTCTAGAGCCTCCGTATGTTACACGCCGTTTACGTAGCAAGTCTGCTCTTTGATATTTTAAATTTGATTTATTTTTGTCAAAGAACAGTAAAACTATATGCAAAGTATGAGGAAGAAGTACAATTTGCCCACGTTTTTCTGCGAACCAGAATCTTTCTCACCTTTTTACTAGTTGAGTGACATAGTAGTAACAGTTGAATGATGAAAAGTACAAACAACACGAGATTAGCAACATTGAAAACTAGACTTCTCGCCTCTGAGTTACAGAAAATCTATGTGAATTGGTAAACGAAATACAGATTTGTCGTATTGGTATTGCTAATAAAAGAGGAACCAACACGTTTGGCTCTACGACTCCCACAACTGGCAAAAAGAGAGCTCAACAATATATGCGCATAGTGAAGTTACATTTATGTTCAAAAGTAAAACAAGGGACCTTCCCAGCGATTTCTCAATGAACCAGGAAACTGATAGAGGACGAAATCATGGACAAAATACTTGATCGAGATGGGGAGTCTTGTGTTGGAGAATGACAATTAAAAAAATCAGGATCATTTAGGAATAATCTCAGGTCATATGATTTTTCTGCTTTAAGAGAAAATTTTAATGACTAATGAATCTAAGGAATGTCTAATAAAAAACAGTATTGGCTATTGTCTGTCTTTTTGCAGTTCGAGCATTGCTGAATGTTCTCCATGCCATCTATTATCTTCAAATACAATAATAATATTTCATCATAAATGTTATAAATAGTTGGTTTGCAGAATTTCTCTCTTGTACGTGATGTATTTCCGATTGAATACATGTAATATGCTAGGGATTACCTTAATTTGAAAATAAATGTTTGCAGGGAAAATAATTTGGGTCGATTTCTGAGAACATGAAAGTCAATTTAATCGGTAAAGTAATAAGACGAAATATTTTATAATAAAACTATTTTGAAGAATCGATCTTCATTGCATTACATACTGACTTTTGGTTTTTGGTCAGTGAAGTAAGTGTTACGTTTATGGAAGTAAATATGCTTATAATGAGAAGAATTAGAAAGTAGATCTGACTAGAAGTTCCTGAAACTATCACTAGGTATCGTTAACATTTGTTCCCATTAAAACGACTTCCTTTCAGTTGTTCAGGTGCTCTTCTGGCGTTGAAACATTCATTCATTCTGTGGCGAGTGTATTGTTTCATTACCTTGAACACTTCAGTTTATGAAGTATTAATAGAATTTTAGTTTTTTTTCTAAAACTGGATTATGGTAGAAAATAATATTATTTTTTGGTGTCATTGTGTAAATGATTGAAGTCTATGGTGAAAGCACAGCTGATTGGACGAAGCAATACCAGATGTCCATGTAAAACAGCAGCAAAATAAAGTAAGTGTATTTTGATAAATGGCTTATAAAACACCTTTCAGATATTGAATATTATTTGTAAGTATTGTTAAGTCGAAAGTTTTTACCTATTTCGGGTTTTAATTTTGGAATAAAACAATCACCACAGAAAAGTGTTGTTTTAGTATGACAATATTTACAATTTCGGAGCAAGTACTCGTATTGTTAATATCTGTGGTAAAATTCTTATTTTCAAAAAAAAAGCACATTCTAAAGAAATTATTTATTGCTTATGTGAGGCGGTCAAAATGTACCCGAGCCACCTTCTAGCTCATCTGGGAAGCACGACGCTACGGTCAACTTGTCGACGTCGCCCTCATTTCCATTCCACATAAAGAAAGGGGTGCACAAGCACCACCTCAGGCTGTAGCAGCGAAGGATAAGCTCGTCCTCGAAATATTATCACGAAGAATGCTTGATTCGTGCGGAATAGTTATTTATGATACTTGTGGTGTAAGTGACATAATTTTGCAAGAGGAAAAGGTTGCGACACGAGGCCGATCGATCAACCACTTTACTGAAGTTTATTTTTTTAAATTTAAAATTTATAAATCACTTAATACAACATTAGGGCTAATAAAAGTTGGTGTGACAACACGAAATGATTTTGTTTTCTTTGTTGCTTTCACAGATGTATCTGAACACTTGGGTATCGTCTCTTATTTAGCACTGGTGATAAAAAATGGTTTTTAAGTATGTAAATTATGTCCTGAAAGAACTGCTTTTACTCGTGTTTGTCGGAACGGAACGAAAGTTTTCTAGCAAAACAACGTTTTTTAAAAATTTATTACATTTACATACTTCATTTCATATTTCTTTTATTTTGAAATTGTGCCTTGCAGAACGATTTTGCCAAGGTATAGGAATATGTTTGAATAAAAAATTGATGTTTTAATTATTGATGTTGTTATTTGTGATATGTTTCATGTTTTAATTATTGATTCTGTTATTTGTTGTGTCACTAATGTGAAAAATGACAATTTTAAGTAGTCTATCTCCTGTAGTAAAACTTCTAATACGTATTTATTATATCACTTTTACAGGCAGTTAGCTCTTATAACAAGAAACTTTGTTCTTAACTTGAATGTAGGAAGTTAATCCTTCATAGGGCAGAAAGTAGGAAAATAATATTTTGGATTTATTTTTGGTTAATACAATTATTGCACTCTTAAATGTACGCAATTACGAAATCAAGATTGATTCAATTCACAATGTTTAATTTTACAATTAATGGATACGTCTAAATATGATTCCAGTGTATCATTTTAATGGATAATTTCTTTGCTTTAGGACAGGGATTTAATAACGCTAAATTTGAGGCATTAACTGCCATCTGACTTTTCCAAAAGGCTGTCATCGGCCAGGTGTGCTACGTAATGTGTCGTCAAACCCAGAAATGATTACAACCCTTACTTTTAAACTCCGGGAAGCTGCACTGAACGCAGTGCCCACGAACTGTAGTCCATTAAACTTACATTTATTTATACTGGCACATGACGTTTAATCAGCTGATACGGTGTCATCCAATCGGGAGCTTCAACGTCACTGTAGACAGCAGACTTACGTCAAGTAACATTAAAAAATTGAAGTTACCTTGTCCGAGACCTTGACACGTCTGGATATGAGGCAGACGCGTACTTGGAAATAGAAATTACTCTCACTATATACGGAGTATGATTTATTGGGTGTACCGATAGCTAGTTGGACTCTGTAAGTTCTAAACTGTTCACGATAGCGCAATTCACTATACTGACTAATAGAGCAAGGAATCTGGTGTAAAGCCTCTGTTGATAATTTATATTTTTTTTTAGAAATTAATCATTTCTACGGTTTTTAATATTATTCAAGTATATATTTTCTCCAACTACACTGAAGAATTAATGGTGATATGTGTTCATTGGCATATCATTTGTTAATGTTTGAAGAGTGATTGTAATACTTGCAATTCATAAAAACTTAATTAAAAATTCTTCTTCATGATATAAGAATGGCATAAAAACTTAAAGAATTCTTGAAATTAATAGTAAGGCGAGTCTTGCTTTCAGAACAAGAACATTATAATGAAAAATACTATAACCTGTAAAACATTGTAAGTTTTATGGCTATTGGAATTTCATTTAATACATTATAGCGCATTACATCGTAGCATCATAAAAAATTCCCTCATTCTGATCTGTAATACTTATAACTAGTAGAACGTGGCATCGCAAACACTGTAAACTGTTTAAAAAGAGTTTTTATATGAAGAAAATTTTTAAAAGTGATGCATAGTTTCAAATTCGTATTTACAGCAGTCATTTACTTGCAGTCTCTGGCATTGGACATTCCAATGAATTGTAGAATCTGACAATGTTATGCTTCCGTTCAAAAATTCCCAACTCTCAATGGCCTTGCATGTTATCGCCATACGGGATATTAACTGGTAATATGGCAATTTCAAAATGGTAATCGCCGTAAAATACTTACAGGTATAGATGATGCGAATAGTTAAAATTTATAACAGCTATGTTTGTATACTTTTTTGCTAATGTGTACAAAAATGCACATAAAATATCGTATGTAAGCTATTATTCAGCGTTATTCTCTAATCTTAATATAAGATTGTTCTCTATTAGTTCCGAAAATTGTGTAACAAAACATTCTACAATTACATTTGATTCTTCCTCCGTATTTGCACGCTTAAGAACTGAATGTGCAAAGTCGAATACGCATGTGCATCCGTTACTCACAGTTGTGGTTTTCCTCGTATTCACTTCCTCGAATTCCACGTATTCTTCAAATTTAATAACTTCTATGGTAACACTACGGTACGTAGGTGTTTGAAATTTTATTATTAAAAAAACAGCATTACGAACGGCACACTTAGTTTCTTGTGTTCAAAGCGGCTTCACTATTGATAGTTTTGCCGTCACATATTCTGTTGTGTTTCTCATGTTTCAGAACAATCAAGCGTTGCCATCCTCATAGAAGAAAATTATGGCGTCTTGGAGAAATACACCTGGGGTTTAATCAACGCTACCGACATAGATATATTTAGTTGGATTTGGTTTAATTCTCCGACTACCCACTAAGATTGCGGAGCTAAAACACACAAAAACATGTTTTTGTCTTCTGGCCAGATACGAAAACAAATGATCAGTAACCCACCCGAAGACAGACACCTCGAATGACACCTCGTATGTCTCGATTAGTGCACGGGAAATGGTCTAACCGTGAGTGACGGATCCGCGCGCACACACAGGCATAGCAGTTACTCAAATACTGTAAAGGGATTATTTTCTGATCTTCCTGCCATGACCAAGGGTTGTTGAACTTTCTCGTCCATCCCTTCTTGCGCCAGCGTCTCAGCATCGAGGTACGGTATCGGTGCTAGAAGCCTGCCTCATCGGCGGCTAATTGTGGTCGCCCCGGAGAAAGTCAACCAAAACAAAATTGGCAGAATTACATTTAATTGGAAGTCGTAGAAGAAATATGCCTTTTAACCTGAATTTACTTTTAATATATTAACAAATGTGATATCGTTTTTTCTTATTTTTCTTATTTATCATTTCCAAGTGAAAATAAAAATTACATATTTGTAACAATAAAACTACGTAATAAGGAAGTATATCTTTTTAGTACATTGCTATTTCCGAATTGCTCTTGGTTCTAAAGGTTTTTTTGATGAACAAGATATATTTAAAATGATTAATAATGATACTAGTTCACTTCAATAAAAGCATAGGCTAGCTTATTCACTTCCTGCCTCACAATTTAAACGAGTTTGGCACGGCAACTCGCAAGCAGATTGGGCTAGCCCGCCGATACGGCAGACTTGTGAACAAGCTTCCCCACACGGCGCTGCTAACGGAATATTGCCTTCGACTGAAGCCCCGTTTACTGAATCCAAAGTAACGTCGAAGTTTTGTAATAAAGTACGTGTCAATGAAAACCGCCTGTTAGGACAAGTTGGAGAGTCTACAGTAGCCGCCTACGGCAGGCGATTGTTCCTCTGTTGTCACAACACGTCAAGCAGACCGCAAGAGCCTTTTAGTTGGTCGGCTGCAGAGGAATAAATCAAACGGCATTCACAGCAGTTGTTCGAATCGCGGGAAACAGGTGCAGTGGGCAGTGATGATTTAGTGTGCACGTGTTTGAGTCTGTAGAGCGCTTTGTGAAAGAGACTAGCTGCAGGGTTTTATGAAGCTGCATTACACCGAAATTCCTCTCTCTCTGAATATTCCACATAATGTGGTTTCCATACATACGATCTACATGAACCAAAAGATAAAAGAACACCCCGACCATGTGGTTAAGAAATTCTAAGAAACTACACGCACGATAGATTAAATGCGTCGCTGACAGAAATTCGAGATGTACACTGTTGGCAAAAAATGGTTCGCTCTATTAGTCGTTCATTTCCTCCCCTACGTATGATAAAGTGCTATATTTCGGTGTGCTGAGCGCTAAAAAAGGCAATGAAGTATTAATAAGGTGTTGTTTGTCGAAAGAAATATAGAAATGCGTCGCCTGATTCATTTTGTTGAATTTATTTGGCTAGGATAAATGCATAAAGCGTTGCACAGCATGGAGTATAAAACGTATGGAAACGTTAGTGAGTTATCACAGCTGTACGATGTGGATGAAATCAGCAGTGTTTAATGGACGGATGCTTGGCCGGGGTTCAATTAGTTTCTCAGCTCCTAGCAATTTGAATCTTGAACGGGCAATAAAACGAGTAGAGAAAATAAGAATAAAAAGTCCATGAGACAAATTCTTTTGGGAAATCGTTGGAGGGTGAGTTAGCGTTCATGAATGTGGTTAGGATACTTTCATGCTGTCTACATGGCTAAAGTAAATGACCTTTAGAACACCTGGCGGTCACCTTCACGATTAATTTTGTGTTTTTTGCGGAATTATTTTCGCAAAATTACAGCATTTGTTCAGATGTGATATTTCGAATATTACTTTCTATCAGTACATGCTTGGATAACATATAGTGAATGGATAAGTATATTATTTTAAATTAAGAACCCTTTGCGGAGTTCTTTAATGTTTATATGTATTTCAAACCAACTGATGAGTACAGGTCATTATCTACGCATTAACGTAAGTCAAACTATATTTGATTATCAATTTAAAAGCAAAACAATTCCTTCTGTTATCTTGTTTCAAGGTTAGAGGATAATCAGATTCAACTTTATTGTTTTATATAACAATTTATTTCTCATTGTGCCGAAGTATCAATACAAATATTTTTGTTTGATTCAATTATTCAACATTTATTAATCTAACCACTTTAGTCACCCAAGTGTTAGCTTTTCCGCACTTTTACTTGACCAGATTCATTTATACTACCGTTTTCGTTATTGGAGAACAATGAGTGAAGTTTAGTAAATCCTCCTTGTCGTGGTACTTCTGCTTACAGTCATTAGGATGTTTTTTTCACAATGATTGCAGATTTTGTTCGTGTAGGTTAATAACAATTTTTAATCAATGATATTATCATAAAAGAGAAGGAACTATATGGCTATATAAATAATGAATTTAATTCAAAAGGAAGTATATATCTTTGTTTACGTCTGTTATGAGAACACAGCGATAACAATTCACTCACTATTTCTTTCTTATGATATTGGGACAAAATCAGCTTTCTTGGCATAGTACTATCAAGTATGAGGAAAAGAAACTTCTGGACTGGCTTGGAGGAGGGTCAAATATCGCAGAATTTCAGGGTTCATCGCATCGCGATTTTATTTTCAGATTTATCATTCATTAATATTTTCTGAATTTTACTTTTAAATAAAATAGTTAAGTCAAATTAATGGGTGGAAACACGTCGGTTCGAGTTGCCAAAATGGCTTGGATGTGCTCGTATTTTGGCAAAGTACGAGTAATCGATTCAAACACAAACACACGAGTTGTGTTATATACGATGTTATGTGTACGATGCATCGTACATAAACGTAGAGCTGAAGCGTTGCACTTCCTCTTTGACGCCTGTGAGGGTCGCCACCGCGAAGTCGAAGGTCGAACCAGCGACTGCTGTTGCAGAGCGCGCATTGTTTGCGTGCGCCACGATATGCCACGTGCGGCCCCAGCGGTGCCACAGATGCTGCACCACAGCACCGCAACAGAATAATAGACATGTATCACCACCGCCATCAGTACCACCAGTATTGTCCCCATTCCTACATGGAAGTTTGCCTGGGTTTTTCACTTCCAACTCGCTTCCAATTCTCTTTTTTTTCGTTCGGTTTCTGTTCATTAGCAAATGCAGGGGAAGTTCCCTTTCTCATTTTTAAAGCTGACCAATTAGCTGATATTTCTCTCTTACATGTTCATCGCTTTTGATTGAGAATATCGATGCTCTTGATCTTGATATCGGAGATTAGGAATGTGGCAATAATTCTGAGACAGCTCGAAAGAAAAACAACAACAAATTATTCACATTTTTTTGTTCAAATTAACTAATTTTGAGTATTTCTCAAAATTTACGAACCTCTCCTCTGCAAAGCATTGAGGTGAAGTAGCTTTCTTACTACCTAAGTAGTGTGTTTGGGCTGCAGTCTCAAAGGATAGCCCAGAAGTTGGGGGGCCGGTTTTGCACGAGAGGTGGGCGGACCGCCCTGCGTGAAGTAGGGTCGGGACGAGTGGGGATGCGTCGGATCGGGTCGGGACGGGCCTAGGCGGGGGAAGTCAGAGGGAGGGTAGGGCAGCAGGGCGACGGGTCGGATCGTAACGGTGACGGGTTCGACCAGAAGCGGCGGGCGTCTGCTGCGGTAGCAGTTGGCGACTGCGTGCCGCCCTGCGCCTCATTAGCCACCTGACAGATGACAGCGGCGGGCGGCGGCGGCGGCGGCGGCGGCGGCGGCGGCGGCGGCGGCCGGCGGCGGGCGGCGGCGCGGCGGCGCTGCGCGGCGGCCCAGAATGGTTGCTGCGTTATCACAAACACGGCCGGACACAGGCCGCGCGCGGCCGAGCGGGCGAGCTGAGTCAGGGCCATGGCGAGGTGGAGAGAGCGGGAGTGATCTTGGCATTCAGAGTATTGGCGGATATTCAAGGCGTTGGTAGGGTAGTAGAAATCGCGAATTAATGACGTGAGATGTGTGGGACACCGTCGTGAATGGATATGGAGGGTTTTGGAAGTCAAGTGGAAACAGAATATGGAAGCGTTTGGAAGGGATATGGAGTGTATGAAGGATATTTAGATATATAATGTTTGGAGGGTAGGAAACGTAGGAAGGGCTAGGACAACGAATTGAGTGTACGGAAGGTATGGAGGCATAGGGAGGGTGTTAGAGGAAATGAAGGCGTTTGAAAGATTAGGAGGCTATGTAGTCTATGGAGGTGAGAATTTGGGAAGGGTGCGAGGGAGTTCGCTAAATGTAAATTAAAAACTATGCTTTTTAGTTGAGTAAATTATGCTGCAAATTGAGTGGTAGCTCACCTTCAAAAGAGAATCTGATAGAGAAAAGTAGTTTAAGAAAAGCGGCTTTATGTATTTATGTGTTCCTTTCACATTTCTTCATGAAATTCTGAGTTTTCTGTTTTTATTTCATTATGATCAAGTAGGAGGATTGTGGACATTCTGGCCGACAGTTTTAATGATCCTACTGCATATAAACATGTTTACAAGAAAAGGTCGTGGAAGTAAGAATTGATCTCACAGCAAAAATAATGAGTACAGGTAAAGAACATTGTTGTTTGCGAAATGCAAATCTCACTTCAAATACTGTGTCAATGTGTGTAGAGTGCTTGCCTAATGTTTTAGGAAACAAACGGTTTTCTTTTTTTGAGAGAGTAAAATCAAACCACAGAAGTGGTTTCTCATCACGATTTACCTCTCCTTCTCATAATCAAAATTGTAGTTGCTAAATTATCAGATTGAACTCATAATAAAACAAAATATCATTTCATAAACAAAATATCTATATATTAATTCTTTATGGCTAACATTTTATTTCACACATACCCTCAATTTAATGAAGCGTATTTAATGACTAATATCGACTATGTTGTCCGTAGTATTCCTGATATAATTAAAATAACAAATTTGATTAAATTAAATCAGTTTGAAATAAAAAATTCGTCTTCTGTATGCTCGTCGGATACCCATCGAACAGCCAGCAACGTTTGCGATTTTATAATATTTATAAAGTAGCTTATCCAACAACTTTGGTACACATAGCCACCACCGTGATTTTTTATTTGTAGGGGGAACTGGGTAGTGAGAACACGTAGGAACAACACAAACATCCATGCCCGCAGGCGGGATCCCGAACCCGTGACACACTTCCAGCAACGTTTTCCGCTCTTAAATTACTACCTCGTTTGCCCGCCACAGCTGTTGATTTCTTCGTGGTTGTGCCTTTGGGCAAAGGCAAGAATACGACTCCCTGAACCGGGCAAAAACCCTGCTTCGCGTTTCACACTGCAAAGAGAATTGGCTTTACTGCACTTACGGACGCCACTCATAAGAACGTATGCAGCCACTAATGACCATGAACGTTGCCAAGACCAAAAATTTCTAAGAGGACCGATTGATTGGTCTCAGCGAGATTACACGCACAGGGGGGAGGAGGACTAAAGTGTTATCGATTCTTTCCATAGATATAATGTCATAAATTGGATTCCAGCATACACAACATCATGTGAGAAGACGTTGCGCTGTGAGACATTTGAGTACGGGAATCCTAAAGTCAATGTCCTTTCGAATAGATAATCTTATTTGCCATTCACATGCACCCAAACATTCTTTCTACTGTCACGGACCGAATTGCATGCGTCTGGTTCCTCAGTGGAAAGGAAATTTATTACAGAGGCTGAACAGGGGGGGGGGGAAGTGACTTTTAAAAGTTGTATATTCATGCATATGCTCCTTCGCAATAAGAGATATTTAAAATCGATTAAATTGCCGCATTTCCCGAGCAATGACCCAAACATCTTTCTTACTGTCTGACGGACGACATGATTGCTCTGGTTCCTATAGTGGAAAAGAAAACCATATTGTGAGCGTAACAGGGGGGGGAAGTGACTTTCGAAAAGTTGTTATTCAATGAGTGCTCCTTTCGCAATAAGATATTTAAACATTAAATTGCGCATTTCCAGCAAGTGCCACCCCAAACATCTTTTCATACTGTCACGGACCGAATGATGCGTCTGGTTCCTCAGTGGAAAAAAATATATTGACACCAGAGCGTACAACAGGGGGGGGGGAAGTGACTTAAAAGGTTGGTTATTCATGAATGCTTGCCCTTTCGCAATAAGATAATTTAAAATCTTAAAATTAGCGCATGTTCCAGCAATGCCACCCAAACATCTTTCTACTGTCACGGACCGAATGATGCGTCTGGTTCCTTAGTGAAGAAACATATTGCTGAGCGTAACAGGGGGGGGAAGTGACTTTCAAAAGTTGTATTCATTGATTGTGGCTCCTTTCAGCAGATAAGATATTTAAATCATTAAATTGCGCATTTCCCAGCAAATGCACCCAAAACATCTTTCTACTGTCTACGCGACGAATGATGCGGTCTGGTTCCTCAGTGAAAAGAAATATATTACAGAGCGCTAAACAGGGGGGGGCGCGAAGTGACTTTAAAAGTTGGTTATTCATGAATATGCTCCTTTCGCCAATAAGATATTAAATCATTAAAATTGCGGCATTTTCCCAGCAATGCCACCCAACCATCCTTTCTTACTGTCCACCGGATCCGAATGATTGGCGTCTGGTTTCCTTAGTGGAAAGAAACATATTGGTGAGCGTAACAGGCGGGGGGAAGTGACTTTTAAAAGTTGTTATCATGATGTGCTCCTTTCGCAAATAGATATTTAAAATCTATTAAAATGGCCGAAATCTAGGTACGCTGCGGTCCAGGTTAGGGATCGGCTGTTGATTGGTTTTCAAAACATCCAATATTTTTTATACAAATCATCGATAATGCTAAATATGGTAGATTAAAAGTGATGTTTTTAACATCGAATTTTGTGCATGATATTTTAAAATTTTCTGTGTAATTTGTTAATAAAACTTTGAAATTGGAGTCAAAGGTAATCTTAGATATAGATATAACAGATAATATAGATAAACATGATAATAAAATAGCAATAAAACATGAAATGTAACTGACATACCACTATCAGTTTATACGCCTTGAACAAAGAAAAATGCTATTTATACGTATCTTAATTGAGTAAGGTTATTCTCTTTCGTGAGAGGAATGACGCCGCATGGCCTGTGTGGCGTCTTGCCCGGCAATAAATTACCAGACGTGAACGGCTTGTAAATATTAGTATTTATTAGAAATAAAATACCCTCCGACACCATAATACTATATTAAATTTTACAAATAAATGACCGTTACAAGAAGGAACTTTCCCAGGTTACCACCACCCGCTGGGCCCGATAATTAATTACCATGTCTGTGTGATGCCACCAGTACCTTAACGCGCAGCATTACCAGCGAGTATGCCGGCCACCTACCGTCACGATGTAGCATGCCGGCTTCGCGTTTCCCCGCCGTCGTCTCGGCCTATGCATTACAATGGCAACGCCGCGCACAACCCACACGACGCCTTACCGACGCGCCAAGAAGCCAGAATGAAAAACAGAAGATCGAGCTAGGACGGGATCCGCTTATAATACCTTCTGGGCAGGCTGATCGAACTTGCGTCACCCGCCAGTGTTCGCCACGCGTTTCCGCCGTGTTTCAGGGGTCTCCCGTTTACTCCCACGAACCCCCCTTCCCTTGTGCCCTAGCCTTGTTTGTGCAGCCCAGGTCTCTTCCGCCAGCGCTGTCCACGTGGACTGATATAGTACGTTTGTACTGGCGAAGATATGGGACGCCGATGGCCTGCGTATTTTTATGCCTTCCCTCGTTTTTATCGCAGTGGAGCAGCGGCCAACGCATGTGCAATAGGCGGTAGGCATTGCTCTTCTTCTCGCATTCTTTCTACAGTAAACTGAGGACTCCTTGAATTGATTCTCTTGAGGCTTTGGAATCTCTTTTTATTGTTTTTGATTAGTGTTTTGTGAGTTCAATCACTTAGTTTAATTAATAAAATAGGTGTTGTGGTAGATATCCTTTGGCATTTTAAAAATAATTAAAGATTTGTTCATTGCCAACAATGGTTTTGGATGGCTAAGCCATCGAAAGCGCCTTTTGAATTAAAAAACATTGTTTGGCAATGGACACATCTTTAATTATTTTAATTATAAAACACGGCTCCGTGTCAAATTAAATTTCCCTCGTTGCGTACGGAAGTTCTAGAGGTTACCAAACCACTTTAAAAACCATCGATGGTTGGTTGGGCGATGTGTATAATAGGAAATTAAAAATAAATAAGTAAAAGAGGCGCAACGAGAATTTTTCTCGCGATGTGCTGTGTGTGTGTTGCTTACAACTATAGCGTACCAGTAGACTTTGTTTTCTTATACATTTTTTCTCTTTACGGTGAATACACGAGGTATGTTAATTTAACTGACACATAGTTAATATTATATACGTTAACAATTTGATGACATTCATTAGTATAAAAACATGAGTTAGAACTAAAATTTTTATGCTTATCATTGGCTTCCATTTCTTTTGGCGTTACCTCACTGATTATTAACGTCGATATTTTCATTTTGAACATCCAGGTTCGAACATGGACGTTTTGTTTGTCCATTCTGCATCCGTGTCCGGGCAAACACTCGACCACTGTATTTAGAAATAGCCTTCGATCAGAGCCGGCCGCCTTGCTTGGCGGTTGCTCGAAGGGGCCTCCACCGGCGGTTCACGGCGGGCGCGCAGGCGGCTTGCGGCATAAGGCGAGCTAAACGCGGCATTAACCAGCAAAAAATACCGCGCGCCGCCCGTTTACGACTGCCGCATTTTTTTAGCGCGCTATGTAAATAGGCGGCCGGCGCGGGCACCTTTTATGCGACGCCATCGCCGCCGGCCGCCTTATTTTGGGAGCTGTTATTAGCAGTGATTGCGTACCCGTCCCTCTAGCTCGCGGCCGCCCGCCGCGGACCTTCTGCGACCGTTCAATGAACGCGCGTTACACGCACTGCCTCTCCAGCACCATTCGCTGGGAATTACTTCGTTTAATTTTTTTTAGTTTGGGTGTGTGGGTGTGTGGGTGGTGCGCGTGGCGTGGGTGGTTTGACCGTGAGTGGGTGAGTGTGCGCGGAGTGGGTAATTGGGTGTCCAGGTACGGCCAGAACTAATGTAAAGTGTATTCTAAATGCTTTGTTTTATGACGTAACAGCTCATTTTAAATTCTGTTTTAAATTCTGCATTTCAAATTCGCCCTAAATAAGCAATAACTGTGACGCTCTTCATGGTTAACTGCATATTCAGTTCATTGAGCATTTTGTATGAATTTATCAGTTTTGAATTTTTTAATTATATTTTCATTACTTTTGCGCACTTCCTCACATATATTTTGTACAGGTATAGAAGTGTAGTTTTTCAGCCACTATGAGTATCAATGTTTGATTAAAATATTAAATTCTTAGATTTACACTTTCATAAATTAATTCAGTACAATTGAACATGTAATATTAATAAATACAACAATAATATAAATAATAAATAGAACAATGTAGATATAAAATAGATAATAAATAAAACTATAATTTGATTCACTTCTCGATACCTTCTCGTCGTAGAATCGCTGTAACCTGAACGAAGTGTACTGTGTCTTTATTAACGCAGTCAAGACAGGCCTGGGAGAC
>BOPP01000324.1:555105-569874 GCA_017312745.1 Gryllus bimaculatus | reverse complement strand
GCCGGTCACGCTCCCCCCCCCCCCGCGCAACAACTGTCCCCAGGCCTGTCTTGACTGCGTTTAATAAAGACAGACAGTACACTTCGTTCAGGTTCAGCGATTCTACGACGAGAAGGTATCGAGAAGTGAATCAAATTATTAGTTTTTATTTATTATCTATTTTATATTCTATCATTGTTCTATTTATTATTTATATTATTGTTGTATTTATTAATATTACATGTTCCAATTGTAACTGAATTAATTTATGAAAGTGTAAATCTAAGAATTTAATATTTTAATCAAACATTGAATACTCTATGGCTGAAAAAACTACCCTTCTCTACCTGTAACAAAATATATGGTGAGGCAGTGCGCAAAAGTAATGAAAATATAATTAAAAAATTCAAAACTGATAAATTCATACACAATGCTCATGACTGAAATATGCAGTTAAACCATGCGAAGAGCGTCAACAGTTATTGCCTTATGTTAGGGCGAAATTTGAAAATGCAGAATTTAAAACAGAATTTAAAATGAAGCTGTTTACGTCAATCAAACAAAGCATTTTAGACCTACACTTTACTTAGTTCTGCCGTACCTGGACACCAATCCCACTCCGCGCACACTCACACCACTCACGGTCAAACCACCCACGCCACGCGCACCACCCACACACCCACACACCCAAACTAAAAAAAATTAAACGAAGTAATTCCCAGCGAATGGTGCTGGAGAGGCAGTGCGTGTAACGCGCGTTCATTGAACGGTCGCAGAAGGTCCGCGGCGGGCGGCCGCGAGCTAGAGGGACGGGTACGCAATCACTGCTAATAACAGCTCCCAAAATAAGGCGGCCGGCGGCGATGGCGTCGCATAAAAGGTGCCCGCGCCGGCCGCCTATTTACATAGCGCGCTAAAAAAATGCGGCAGTCGTAAACGGGCGGCGCGCGGTATTTTTTGCTGGTTAATGCCGCGTTTAGCTCGCCTTATGCCGCAAGCCGCCTGCGCGCCCGCCGTGAACCGCCGGTGGAGGCCCCTTCGAGCAACCGCCAAGCAAGGCGGCCGGCTCTGATCGAAGGCTATTTCTAAATACAGTGGTCGAGTGTTTGCCCGGACACGGATGCAGAATGGACAAACAAAACGTCCATGTTCGAACCTGGATGTTCAAAATGAAAATATCGACGTTAATAATCAGTGAGGTAACGCCAAAAGAAATGGAAGCCAATGATAAGCATAAAAATTTTAGTTCTAACTCATGTTTTTATACTAATGAATGTCATCAAATTGTTAACGTATATAATATTAACTATGTGTCAGTTAAATTAACATACCTCGTGTATTCACCGTAAAGAGAAAAAATGTATAAGAAAACAAAGTCTACTGGTACGCTATAGTTGTAAGCAACACACACACAGCACATCGCGAGAAAAATTCTCGTTGCGCCTCTTTTACTTATTTATTTTTAATTTCCTATTATACACATCGCCCAACCAACCATCGATGGTTTTTAAAGTGGTTTGGTAACCTCTAGAACTTCCGTACGCAACGAGGGAAATTTAATTTGACACGGAGCCGTGTTTTATAATTAAAATAATTAAAGATGTGTCCATTGCCAAACAATGTTTTTTAATTCAAAAGGCGCTTTCGATGGCTTAGCCATCCAAAACCATTGTTGGCAATGAACAAATCTTTAATTATTTTTAAAATGCCAAAGGATATCTACCACAACACCTATTTTATTAATTAAACTAAGTGATTGAACTCACAAAACACTAATCAAAAACAATAAAAAGAGATTCCAAAGCCTCAAGAGAATCAATTCAAGGAGTCCTCAGTTTACTGTAGAAAGAATGCGAGAAGAAGAGCAATGCCTACCGCCTATTGCACATGCGTTGGCCGCTGCTCCACTGCGATAAAAACGAGGGAAGGCATAAAAATACGCAGGCCATCGGCGTCCCATATCTTCGCCAGTACAAACGTACTATATCAGTCCACGTGGACAGCGCTGGCGGAAGAGACCTGGGCTGCACAAACAAGGCTAGGGCACAAGGGAAGGGGGGTTCGTGGGAGTAAACGGGAGACCCCTGAAACACGGCGGAAACGCGTGGCGAACACTGGCGGGTGACGCAAGTTCGATCAGCCTGCCCAGAAGGTATTATAAGCGGATCCCGTCCTAGCTCGATCTTCTGTTTTTCATTCTGGCTTCTTGGCGCGTCGGTAAGGCGTCGTGTGGGTTGTGCGCGGCGTTGCCATTGTAATGCATAGGCCGAGACGACGGCGGGGAAACGCGAAGCCGGCATGCTACATCGTGACGGTAGGTGGCCGGCATACTCGCTGGTAATGCTGCGCGTTAAGGTACTGGTGGCATCACACAGACATGGTAATTAATTATCGGGCCCAGCGGGTGGTGGTAACCTGGGAAAGTTCCTTCTTGTAACGGTCATTTATTTGTAAAATTTAATATAGTATTATGGTGTCGGAGGGTATTTTATTTCTAATAAATACTAATATTTACAAGCCGTTCACGTCTGGTAATTTATTGCCGGGCAAGACGCCACACAGGCCATGCGGCGTCATTCCTCTCACGAAAGAGAATAACCTTACTCAATTAAGATACGTATAAATAGCATTTTTCTTTGTTCAAGGCGTATAAACTGATAGTGGTATGTCAGTTACATTTCATGTTTTATTGCTATTTTATTATCATGTTTATCTATATTATCTGTTATATCTATATCTAAGATTACCTTTGACTCCAATTTCAAAGTTTTATTAACAAATTACACAGAAAATTTTAAAATATCATGCACAAAATTCGATGTTAAAAACATCACTTTTAATCTACCATATTTAGCATTATCGATGATTTGTATAAAAAATATTGGATGTTTTGAAAACCAATCAACAGCCGATCCCTAACCTGGACCGCAGCGTACCTAGATTTCGGCCATTTTAATAGATTTTAAATATCTATTTGCGAAAGGAGCACATCATGATAACAACTTTTAAAAGTCACTTCCCCCCGCCTGTTACGCTCACCAATATGTTTCTTTCCACTAAGGAAACCAGACGCCAATCATTCGGATCCGGTGGACAGTAAGAAAGGATGGTTGGGTGGCATTGCTGGGAAAATGCCGCAATTTTAATGATTTAATATCTTATTGGCGAAAGGAGCATATTCATGAATAACCAACTTTTAAAGTCACTTCCCCCCCTGTTTACGCTCTGTAATATTATTTCTTTTCACTGAGGAACCAGACGCATCATTCGTCGCGTGACAGTAGAAAGATGTTTGGGTGCATTTGCTGGGAAATGCGCAATTTAATGATTTAAATATCTTATTGCGAAAGGAGCACATCATGAATTAACAACTTTAAAGTCACTTCCCCCGCCCCTGTTACGCTCAGCAATATGTTTTCTTCACTAAGGAACCAGACGCATCATTCGGTCCGTGACAGTAGAAAGATGTTTGGGTGGCATTGCTGGAACATTGCGCAATTTAATGATTTTAAATATCTTATTCGAAAGGAGCAAAGCATCATGAATAACAACTTTTTAAGTCACTTCCCCCCCCCCTGTTGCGCTCTGGGTAATATATTTCTTTCCACTGAGGAACGCAGACGCATCTTCGGTCCGTGACAGTAGAAAAGATGTTTGGGTGGCATGTGCTGGGAAATGCGCAATTTAATGATTTAAATATCTTATTGCGAAAGGAGCACATCATGAATAACAACTTTTTCGAAAGCACTTCCCCCCCCTGTTACGACTCACAATATGGTTTTCTTTCCACTAAGGAACGCAGACGCTCATGTCGGTCCGTGACAGTAAGAAAGATGTTTTGGGTCATTGCTGGAAATGCGCAATTTAATCGATTTAAATATCTCTTAATTGCGAAGGAGCATATCATGAATAACAACTTTTAAAAGTCACTTCCCCCCCTGTTACGTCTGTAATATAATTTCCTTTCCACTGAGGAACCAGACGCATCAATTCGGTCCGTGACAGTAGAAAGAAATTGTTTGGGTGCATTGCTGGGAAATGCGCAAATTTAATGATTTAAATATCTTATTGGCGAAAGGAGCACATCATGAAATAACAACTTTTAAAGGTCACTTCCCCCCCCTGTTACGCTCACAATATGTTTCTTTCCACTAAAGGAACGGCAGACGCATCATTTCGGTCGTGACAGTAGAAAGATGTTTTGGGTGTATTGCTGGGAAATGCGCAATTTAATGACATTTAAATATCTTATTGCGAAAAGGAGCAACATCATGAATAACAACTTTTTAAAGTCACTTCCCTCCCCCCTCCTGTTGCGCTCTGTAATAGTATTTCTTTTCGCACTGAGGAAACCAGGACGCATCAATTCGGTCCTGACAGTTTAGAAAGAAGTTTTTTGGTGCATTGGCTGGAAACGCGCATTACAATGTGTTCCATTTTACGTGGCTGCCCATACGTTCTTATTGATTGGTGGCGTCCGTAAGTGGCAGTAAAGCCATTCTCTTTGCAGTGTGAAACGAAGCAGGGGTTTTTTGCCCCGGTTCAGGGAGTCGTATTCTTGCGCTTTGCCCAAAGGCACAACCACGAGAAATCACAGCTGTGGCGGGCAAACGAGGTAGTAATTTAAGAGCGGAAAAACGTTGCTGGAAGGGTCACGGGTTCGGATCGCCGCCTCGGGCATCGGATTGTTTGTGTTGTTCCTACGTGTTCTCACTACAGTTTCCCCCTACAAATAAAAAATCACGGTGGTGGCTATGTTACCAAAGTTGTTGGATTAAGCTACCCTTCTAAAATATTATAAAATCGCAAACGTTGCTGGCTGTTTCGATGGGTATCCGACGAATAAGAAGAAGAATTTTTATTTCAAACTGATTTATTTAATCAAATTTGTTATTTTAATTATATCAGGAATACATACGGAAACATAGTCGATATTAGTCATTAAATACGCTTCATTAAATTGAGGGTATGTGTGAAATAAAAATGTTTACCATAAAAAGAATTAATATATAGATATTTTGTTTATGAAATGATATTTTGTTTTATTATGAGTTCATCTGATAATTTAGCAACTACAATTTTGAGTTATGAGAAGGAGAGGTAAATCGTGATGCAGAAACCACTTCTGTGGTTTGATTTTAACTCTTCTCAAAAAAGAAAACCGTTTGTTTCCTAAAACATTAGGCAAGCACTCATGTTACATCACATTGACACAGTATTTGAAGTGAGATTTGCTTTCGCAAACAAAACTGTTCTTTTTACCTGTACTCATTATTTTTGCTGTAGAGATCAATTCTTACTTCCACGACCTTTTCTTGTAAACATGTTATATGCAGAGGAATCATTAAAACTGTCGGCCAGAATGTCCACAATCCTCCTACTTGATCATATGAAATAAAAACAGAAAACTCAGAATTTCATGAAGAAATGTGAAAGGAACACATAATACATAAAGGCCGCTTTTCTTAACTACTTTTCTCTATCAGATTCTTTTTGAAGGTGAGCTACACTCAATTTGCAGCATAATTTAACTCAACTAAAAAGCATAGTTTTTAATTTACATTTACGAACTCCTCGCACCCTTCCCAAATTCTCACCTCTCATAGACTACATACCCTCCTAATCTTCATAACGCTTCTTTCCTCTAAGCACCCTCCCTATCCTCCATAACTTCCGTACACTCAAATTCCGTGTCCTACCCTTTCCTAGTTTCCTACCCTCCAAACATTATATATCTAAATAATAACCTTCATACACTCCATATCCCTTCAACGCTTCCATATTCTGTTTTTCCACTTGACATTCCAAACCCTCCATATCATTCAACGACGGTGTCCCACACATCTCACTGTCATTAATTCGGATTTCCTACTATCCCTACAACCCTGAATATCCCCAAATACTCTGATGCCAAGATCACTCCCGCTCTCCCACGCTCGCCATGGCCCTGACTCAGCTCGCCCGCTCGGCCGCGGCGCGGCCTGGTCCGGGCCGTGTTGTGATAACGCAGCAACCATCGGGCCGCAACGCGCAGCGCCGCCGCCGCCGCCGCCCGCCGCGCGGCCGCCGGCCGCCGCCGCGCCGCGCGCCGCGCCGCCGCCGCCCGCCTGCTTCATCTGTCAGGTGGCTAATGAGGCGCAGGGCGGCACGCCACACGGTCGCCACTGCTACCGCAAGCAGACGCCCGCGCTTCTGGTCGACCCGTCCGTTCGATCCGACCCGTCTGCCCTGCTGCCCTACCCTCCCTCTGACTTCCCCCGCCTAGGCCCGTCCCGATCCGATCCGACGCATCCCCACTCCGTCCCGACGCTACTTCAACGCAGGGCGGTCGCCCACCTCTCGTGCAAAACCGGCCCCTCAACTTCTGGGCTATCCTTTGAGACTGCAACCAACACACTACTTAGGTAGTAAGAAGCTACTCTCACCTCAAATGCTTTGCAGAGGGAGGTTCGTAAATTTTGAGAAATACTCAAAATTAAGTTAATTTGAAACAAAAAAATGTGATAATTTTGTTGTTGTTTTCTTTCGAGCTGTCTTCAGAATTATTGCCCACATCCTAATCTCGCGATATGCAAGATCAACGAGCATCGATATTCTCAATCAAAAGCTGATGACATGTAAGAGAGAAATATCAATAAGCCTAATTGGTAGCTTTTAAAAATGAGAAAAGGGAACTTCCCTGCATTTGCTAATGACAGAACCGAACGAACAAAAAGAGAATTTGGAAGCGCGGAGTTGGCAGTGGAAAAACCCAGGCAAACTTCATGTAAAGGAATGGGGACAATACTGGTGGTACTGATGGCGTTGGTGATACATGTCTATTAATTCTGTGCGGTGCTGTGGTGGCAGCTCTGTGGCACCGCTGGGGCCGCACGTGCATATCGTGGGCACGGCAAACAATGCGCGCTCTGCAACAGCAGTCGCTGGTTCGACCTTCGACTTCGCGGTGGGCGACGCCTCACAGGCGTCCAAAGAGGAAGTGCCAACGCTTCAAGCCTCTAGCGTTTATGTAGCGATGCATCGTAACACATAACATCGTAATATAACACAACTCGTGTGTTTGTGTTTTGAATGATTACTTCGTACTTTGCAAAATACGAGCACATCCAAGGCCATTTTGGCCAACTCGAAACCGACGTGTTTTCGCACCATTTAATTTGACTTAACTATTTTATTTAAAAGTAAAATTCAGAAAATATTAATGAATGATAAATCTGAAAATAAAATCGCGATGCGATGAACCCCTGAAATTCTGCGATTTTGACCGCCCTCCAAGCCAGTACAGAAGTTTCCTTTTCCTGCATACTGATAGTACTATGCAAGAAAGCATGATTTTTGGTCCGCAATATCCATAGAAAGAATAGGTGAGTGAATTTGTTATCGCTGTGTTTGCATAACAGACGTAAACAAAGATCATATACTTCCTTTTGAATTAAATTCATTATTTATATAGCCTATTAGTTCCTTCCTCTTTTATGATAATATATTGATTAAAAATTGTTATTAAACCTAACACGAACAAAAAATCTGCAATCAATTGGTTGAAAAAAAACATCCTAATGACTGTAAGCAAGACAGTAACGTCAACCGACAAGGAGGATTTAACCTAAACTCACATCATTGTTCTCCAATAACGACAACGGTAGTATAAAATGAATCTGGTCAAGTAAAAGTGCGGAAAGCTAACACTTGGGTGACTAAAGTGGTTCGATTAATAAATGTTGATAATTGAATTCAAAGCAAAAAATATTTTGTATTGATACTTCGGGCAGCAATGAGAAATAAATTGTTATTATATAAAACATAAAGTTGAATCTGACTTACCTCTTTAACCTTGAACAAGTAAGCAGAAGGAATTGTTTTGCCTTTTAAAAATTGATAATCAAATATATTTGACTTACGTTAATGCGTAAAGATATGACCTGTACTCATCAGTTGGTTTTTGGAAATACATATAAAGCATTAAGAACTCCGCTAAAGGGGTCCTATTTAAAATAATATACTTATCCATTCACTATATGTTATCCAAAGCATGTACTGATAGAAAGTAATATTCGAAATATCACATCTGAACAAATGCCTGTAATTTGCGAAACTAATTCCGGCAAAAGAACACAAAAATTAATGCGTGAAGGTGACCGCCAGGTGTATCTAAAGGCATTTTACTTTAGCATGTAGACAGCATGAAAGTATCCCCTAACCACATTCATGAACGCTAACTCACCCTCCAACGATTTCCAAAAGAATTTGTCTCAATGGACTTTTTATTCTTATTTTCTCTACTCGTTTTATTGCCCGTTCAAGGATTCCAAATTGCTAGGAGTTGAGAAACTAATTGAAACCCGGCCAAAGCATACCGTCCATTTAACACTGCTGATTTCATCCACATCGTACAGCTGGTGATAACTCACTAACGTTTTCCATACTGTTTATACTCGCCATGCTGTGCAAACGCTTTATGCATTTATCTAGCCAAATAAATTCACAAAATGAATCAGGCGACCGCATTTCTATATTTCTTTCGAACAACCAACACCTTATTAATACTTCCATTGCCTTTTTTAAGCGCTCAGCAGCACCGAAATATAGCACTTTATCATACGTAGGGGAGGAAATGAAGCGACTAATAGAGCGAACATTTTTTTTGCCAACAGTGTACATCTCGAATTTCTGTCAGCGACGGCATTTAATCTATCGTGCGTGTAGTTTCTTAGAATTCCTTACCACATGGTCGGGGTGTTCTTTTTATCTTTTTTGGTTCAATGTAGATCGTATGTATGGAAACCACATTATGTGGACTATTCAGAGAAGAGAGGGAATTTCGGTGTAATGCAGCTTCATAAAAACCCCTGCAGCTGTCCTCTTTTCACAAAGGCTCTACAGACTCAAACACGTGCCACACTAAAATCATCACTGCCGCACGTGCACCTGTTTCCCAGCGATTCGAACAACTGCTGTGGAATGCCGTTTGATTTTATTCCTCTGCAGCGCCGACCATAAAAGGCTCTTGCGGTCTGCTTGACGTGTTTGTGACAACAGAGGAACAATCGCCTGCCGTAGGCGGCTAAATGTAGACTCTCCACTTGTCCTAACGGGCGGTTTTTCATTGACCACGTACTTTATTACAAAACTTCGACGTTACTTTGGATTCAAGTAACCGGGGCTTCAGTCGAAGGCAATATTCCGTTAGACAGCGCCTGTGGGGAAGCTTGTTTCACAAAATCTTGCCGTATCGGCGGGCTAAGCCCAATCTGCTTGCGAGTTGCCGTGCCAAACTCGTTTAAATTGTGAGGCAGGAGAGTGAATAAGCTAGCCTATGCTTTTATTGAACGTTTGAACTAGTATCATTATTAATCATTTTAAATATATCTTGTTCATCAAAAAAAAAACCTTAAGAACCGAAGAGCAATTCGGAAAATAGCAATGTACTAAAAGATATACTTCCTTATTTCCGTAGTTTTATTGTTACAAAATATGTATTTTATTTTCACTTGGAATGATAAATAAGAAAAATAAAGAAAAAACGATATCACATTTGTTAATATATTAAAAGTAAATTCAGGTTAAAGGCCATATTTCCTTCTAGCGTGACTTCAATTAAATGTAATTCTGCCAATTTTGTTTTGGTTGATCTTCTCCGGGCGACACATTAGCCGCCGAGAAGGCAGGCTTCTAGCAAACCGATAACCGTACCCTCGATGCTGAGACGCTGGCGCAAGAAGGAATGGACGAGAAAAGTTCAACAACCCTTGGTCATGGCAGGAAGATCAGTAAAATATCACTTTACAGTATTTGAGTAACTGCTATGCCTGTGTGTGCGCGCGGATCCGTCACTCAGGTTAGAACCCATTTCCCGTGCACTAATCGAGACCCATACGAGGTGGTCATTCGAGGTGTCTGTCTTCGGGTGGGTTATCTGATCATTTGTTTTTCGTTATCTCTGGCCAGAAGGATCAAAAAACAATGTTTTTGTGTGTTTTAAGCTCCGGCAACTTAGTGGGTAGTCGGAGAATTAAACGGCAATCCAACTAAATATATTCTATGTCGGTAGCGTTTGGATTAAACCCCAGGTGTTATTTCTCCAAGACCGCCATAATTTTCTTCTATGAGGATGGCAAACGCTTGATTGTTCTGAAACATGAGAAACACAACAGAATATGGTGACGGCAAAACTATCAATAGTGAAGGCCGCTTTGGAACAAAGAAACTAAGTGTGCGTTCGTCATGCCTGTTTTTTTTAATAATAAATTTCAACACACCTACGTACCGTGTGTTACATAGAAGTTATTTTAAATTTGAAGAATACGTGGAATTCGAGGTAGTGAATACGAGGAAAACCACAACTGTGAGTAACGGATGCACATGCGTATTCGACTTTGCACAATTCAGTTCTTAAGCGTGCAAATAGGAGGAAGAATTCAATGTTAATTGTTAGAATGTTTTGTTGCACAATTTTTCGGAACTAATAGAGGAACAATCTTATATTAAGATTGAGAATACGCTGAATAATAGCTTACATACGATATTTTATGGTGCATTTTTGTAGCACATTAGCAAAAAAGTATACAAACATAGCTGTTTATAAATTTTAACTATTTCGCATCATCTATACCTGTAAGTATTTTACGGGATTACATTTTTTGGAAATTGCCATATTACCAGTTAATATCCCGTATGGCGATAACCATGCCAAGGCCATTGAGAGTTGGGAATTTTTTGAACGGAAGCATAACATTGTCAGATTCTACAATTCATTGGAATGTCAATGCAGAGACTGCAAGTAAATGACTGCTGTAAAATAGAATTTTGAAACTATCATATTTTAAAAATTTTTCTTCATATAAAAACTCTTTTTAAACAGTTACAGTGTTTGCGAATGCCACGTTCTACTAGTTATAAGTATTACAGATCAGAATGAGGGGAATTTTTTATGATGCTAACGAATGTAATGCGCTATAATGTATTAAATGAAATTCCAATAGGCTCATAAAACTTACAATGTTTTTCAGGTTTATAGTATTTTTCATTATAATGTTCTTGTTCTGAAAGCAAGACTCCCTTACTATTAATTTCAAGAAATTCTTTAAGTTTTTATGCCATTCTTTATATCATCGAAAGAAGAATTATTAATTAAGTTTTTATGAATTGCAAGTATTACAAATGCATCTTCAAACATTAACCCAACAAATTTTGAAAAAAATCAAAATTGGGGGCCCCAATGAAAAAAAAAAAGCCGCAAACAAAAAATAAAAAAAATTCACGGCGCTAATTTAATGCTTCAGTGTAGTTGGAGAAAATATAATCCTTGAATAATATTAAAACCGTAGAAATGATTAATTTCTAAACAAAAATATAAATTATCAACAGAGGCTTTACACCCAGATTCCTGCTCTATTAGTCAGTATAGTGATTGCGCTATCGTGACAAAAGTTTAAGAACTTACAGAGTCGCAACCTAGCTATCGGTAGCACCAATAAATCATACTCCCGTATATAGTGAGAGTAATTTTATTTCCAAAGTACTGCGTCTGCCTCATATCCAGAGTGGTCAAGGTCTCGGACAAGGTAACTTCAATTTTATGTTACCTTTGACGTAAGTCCTGCCTGTCTACAGTGACGTTGAAAGGCTCCCGATTGATGAACCGTATCAGTGATTAAACGTCATGTGCCAGTATAAATAAAATGTCAGTTTAATGGACTACAGTTCGTGGCACTGCGTTCAGTGAAGCTTCGCCGGAGTTTAAAAGTAAGGGTTGTAATCATTTCTGGGTTTTGACGACACATTACGTAGCACACCTGGGCCGATGAACAGCGCTTTTTGGAAATCCAGATGGCAGTTAATGCCTCAAATTTAGGCGTTATTAAATCCCTGTCCTAAAGCAAAGAATTATCCATTTAAAATGATACACTGGAATCATATTTAGACGTATCCCATTAATTGTAAAATTAAACATTGTGAATTGAAATGCAATTGATTTCGTTATTGCGTGACCGGCAAGACAAAGTGGAAAGTTCACGCAATCGGCTCGGGGTACGCCACGTTCGCCTTCGCCGACCGAGATTCGCTACCCCGACGTTACGTATTTATGAAGCGACCAGACCACCGCCCTCGCCCTCGCCCTCGCCCACTCCCTTCCTTCCTTCGGCCTCCTCGGCCGCCCTCAAGAGACTCGCTGTCCTCGTGCCTCCTGCAGAGTCCTTCGTCCTACTCAGTCTAGTCCCTCTTCTGTTTCTGCTCTCAAAGGAAATATCTACCTTTGGCACCTTTCGAAAGCTTGTGGTCTGGAGATGCTCTAAAGGGAAAGGAAGCGGGGAGAGAAAAAAAAATCAAAATTAAGATTAATCCTGTTAAAAAAGCAGAATAAACTATTATTGTTATTATTCCAATAAGTTATTGTTCATTTCATTGCAATGAATGTTGAATGATGAAATAATTTCATAGCTGGGATACTGTGTCATGTTTTTCCACAATTAGAAACCAAATTCAGTTATTATTGATATTCAAGTCTTCTTGTATAAACGTGGGGACGACATAATTATTAACAAATAATTTACTCGTGAAAAATATTATTCCTAGATTGCACCTAGTTCATGGCATGAAAATCAGTTGTATTAAATTAATTACATTTATTGTAAATTAAAAAAACACGTAGATGATGCTGAATTTAGTCAATTTATAAAGACCTAATGACTCGCAGATTAGTAATTCTAACATAGAGCCCGCGAGGTAATTTAGAAATCATATTTCTAGGCGTAATCCTAGTCATATTTCTGATGTGACATGTGCAATCCGGAATCAGTTTTGCTGCACAGCTACTTGGCAAATGGTACAATATGCCGCGAACGACATTGGATACATACGACTTAGTTTCGCCTTGCACGACATCACAAGATCAAAACATCGATTTCTTACTCAGGATTCGGACTCGTGCCCATTGTTTCTTTTTCTCCGCAGTCGTTCTCGTATTATTGCACTCACGATAACCAGCTGCCATGTTCAAAATTCTCTGTTCCATTTTCTCCTCTCCGTCACACCTGTTTCATTCCGCCGATGTGACGATATCTTCGCCCCATCTCCGCAACACTCATCCAGCCTTCCACCTCTCTCTGCCGTTTTCTAAACTACTTCGTTTCCTTAAAACTCCTTCAATAGAGATTCAGGACCCTTATCTTTTCGAGTTTCGTTCGCTTCATGTAGCATTACGGAATCGAATCTTTCTTGTGTCTCTATCTCGCCTCGCGGTGCGCTTTAGCCCCGTTTCTCTCTCTCTCTCTCTTTCTCTCTCTCCCCACAAAAGCACGTTGCTCTGCGGCGCAGATTAAAGAAAGCGACCGGTGGCCGTTTGGAAGACGTGGGATTTCGGGAGCTAAATGTTTTATACGGAATCCCTTCCACAGTTCTGCGCCTGGACGACTGCTGTAGCCCCGACCACTGGTGTATTTTTCTGCTTCTCTCTACTGCCTTGTCTTTAGTTTGTCTCCTATTTCTGACTTGTTCCATTATTCACTGCGATATGTCACGGCGGCGTATTGTCGAAGACATGTAGGGCGCTTTGAGTTGCACATTTTTTTCTTTTCCGCTCTATTGTTACGCTGTAAGTGTTATTTATTCCTTCCACCGCAGGAGGAATAACCATCATATATACTCGTGATGTTTCTAGTCATGATCTGTAGACCTAAATTCAATTTCTTAACCGTGAAATGGTAACGTATTGCATAAGATGAAAAAGTATATTTATACTTGTGTGTAATATTTAGTTTTATTATACTCCATTTTTAGTAAAATGCAAAATATAAAACATATTACGTTACATCAGTTCCAATAGTTTGCTACGCTACCGCTCGCTGCGCATATACCACTGCTCGGTGCGCACAAGAGAGTAGATAAAAACGTTTTATCGCTCTTGGGTTATAAAGAGAGACTGTAGAAGCGTATTACTGAGCATTAAGAAGCGTGTTTAACCTTAGGGATAAAATAAAACAGTATTTATCTTTTGAGAAAATGGGGGCGTACGCAGAAAATATGTACTACCAACTGGTATGTACTTAGTATGCGTATTAAATATAATGTATTAAAATGTATTGCTTTTTTATTGAAACCCATGTTATAAATATCATTGTCATTGTCCAGGAATATTTACTCATAATAAAACATCAAATCAGTTGTTAATAAAAAAAACATAATTTTTAATAACAGTGTCAAAAGACATCCGTAAAGAAGAACAGGTTTCAAAATGCGAAACTAAATGTGCAATTCCTCTTCGCCAGCACGCCGCCAGACGTATCTCAATGACTTCTTGGCTGTCCGGGTGACGCCGCGTCGTTGACTAAGAGGTCTCTGAGCCAACGACGTGGCATCACCCGAACAGCCAAGAAGTCATGAACTCGAGCCGCGGAAGCGTACGTGAATATCTTAATGAATAATGAAACTAGCCACAAATGGAAGACAAACTCAAGACACGGCGGTAGAGAGAAACAGAAAAAGATAAGGATAGAATACTACGGCACACTAACTAAAATTGGTTATTATGTACGTCATATTCGTTTTCATTCCTCAACCTCACCGCGACTCAGCTGCTCCCAGCCTCCTCGTGCAGTTGGCAGTTTCCTCCGGCACCTCGCTGTCTCGTCGCCGCCCCCGCAACCACGACCTCGTACGGCGCCGGCGCGGCGCGGAGCGGCGTGTCGTGGCGTCGTCGTCCCGCTCGTTGCCGCCGCTTTGACGACGGCGCCGCCGCCCTAAACAAGTCGTCAGGTGGCGGGCGATGGCGCGCAAGGGGCGCCTAGACCC
>BOPP01000324.1:528223-554906 GCA_017312745.1 Gryllus bimaculatus | reverse complement strand
GGGCGTGGCCGGGCCGTGCAGGGAGGCGCGAAGCGGGGCAAAACTACGGTGGGGCAGGGGCAAGACTGGATAGGTCTACGACGGATTATGAGGTTATAGCATTGCACGATAAGCACTACAGCGTTGGGAGTAACACTGGCTTAGGTGGCTCAGGGCATCTGTGTCACTGAAGATTGGGAGGTGATAGAGTTCGAGTCCAGACGGTAGCAGGATTTTGGACACTAGCTGCACGGCTAGGTCGAAACAAACCGGAGGAGAATTCTAGAGGTCGGCTGCACTCATCAGTACTTTTCCGTGGTTTCGCTGATCAACCCCAGGCGAATGGCGGAGAAGTACCGTATAAACAGGTCAAAGACCGCGCGCGATTTTTCATTCCTCTTCCTTGTCCTCTCCTCGCCCCGAACTTACACACACACACACACACACACACTTATATGCACCTCACTACCACACTTGCCGGGAGATCAGTCGGGAGATCAGAGATTGTGAGAGATACCTGGTTGTGGAAAACCCCCGCAAGCTGGCGTGTAGTTCAGTGCAGGATCTTGCCATCCAGACGGGGAAATCATCGCCATCTCCCTCGAAAAAATCGTGCGTAACTCAGAACTAATGACCTCAGTAGTTGACGCGCCCGAAAACACTAATCAATTAATCATTGAGGGTGGGGATGGAGAAAGTTGGAGAGAAAGGCTGGTCGGAATCTTCACGACTGCTAATTGTACTTTTAACTGTCTGACCGTTGTGATTACACCTCATGAAAGAAACTGCAAAAGTTACAGTAGTAAAGTATAACACAATTAGGAAAGTCGAAAATCTCTTATTTTTCTTACGACATATTCTCCAACACTAATGAAACGAGGAAAGTTTCCAAATTCTGAAACAATATAATATCTATTCATTGTAAACACTTAGTTAAACAAGTATCGAAAAACGTAATTGAAAAGTTTCAAATTTATCAAGATCCAATCATGAGTGTTGCAGTGGACTTTAGAGACTGTTTACCACAGTATTGACTATTCATCACATCTTAAAAACGGAATGCATCACATAATTATAAGCACTAAATTTCATTTCGTAGGGCCATATGTCAAGTATGCATTATTGGACATAAAGTTTTTATTCTTTTACTAATCGGCGCCTTTAAAAACACATTCTTCGAATTCAAAAAGCTCTCTTCGCTTCGCTAACTATAACCTCAAGAAACGACGGCATTCGATAAATCAATTGCCAAGCGCACAAGAAGTGGTCAAGACCAACTATTTTTGTTGACACAATGTAGTTGATATTGAATATGGTGTAGTGATTATTAGCGACAGGTAAACCTTCATTCCATTAATTTTTAGACAATTATTGAAGTGTAGTGATTGTACTGAAAAATTTCTGTTAACAAGAGAGGTTGTGAAAACACAATTACATATTTACAGCTTACACATTTACTTTCATTTAAAGCAAACCTCACGAAATTTGGTTAGATAGGAAGCTCAAATTCCTTTCCAAACGAAAATTCTTAGTGTTTTAAATAAAGAGATTGTGTTGTAACTCTAATAAACATCAGACAGAGTGTTGAAAGTTTTGCACTGGTATGTCGAAGTTTTTACATTGTGATTTTCACTTGTATTCAATCATTCTCGCAAATTAATAATTCAATGTATATTTAAACAACGGACTTCCTCTCAAAATGAAAGATCAATTAATATTCATCATACCTGCATGAATGGGATGCACGCATGGGTGAGAGCGCATGCTCTTGTTCCTGCATGTATTCCTGCGGAATACATTGTGTATTGTTCCGAGATAAAGTAGGGGATTCAATGTAATACATAATGCAACCGTAATGAGATAAAAAAATGAAATGGCATTTGAAATGTGGTGGGGTGGGATTTGTGTGGAATGTGACCTAGGCGATTCATAGTAAGGACGAATGTGTTGTGAGGCTAATGAAATCTGGCGCAACTCATAGAATGTTTTGATGACTCAAATGATGTGAACTGTAATGTACATCACAAGTTATTCTGAGAAGTAAATAATAAAAATAAAACCTCTGCGCAATTCGTCGCAACCGGAAGTATTGGTTTTCGGCCTACAAAATTTGCTCTACTAATCATACTACTGTCTGCACAGTTTCTCTTCGCGTATGTTTGAAAACCGAGCTAATGTATAATTTGATATTACACACAGCCATAAGCTGTGTGTCGGTAATTCACTTTTGATGTAAGCACTGTGGACTGATATTCAACGTAAAAGGAAATAGTACGGTAGTACGTAAGAACGATATCCAAAGCCAATATAGCAACTTATATTTGGTATTGCCAACACATAAAAAAAGAAAAAGTCATAAGAAGCACTAAATTTAATATTAAACATTGTTATTATAGAGCAACAGTTCCATACTTCTGTTTTAACTATTTACAAATAATTATTTAAATTCCCCATTCACGTTGACAAGGAGCTACTGTTAATCTATCGGTGTAATCAATGGTAGAGAATTTGACTAGCGGTTGGCACGAACATACACACACGTTTTCTTGAGCCCCGGAATATGCAGCCTCTTTGTTCAATTAACATTAGTTGAAATAAGAAAAATGATTCCAACGAGCGTTGTTAACAAAAAACTGCTAATAGAAATATTCTCTCCCGTGAAATAGAAACTCTTTTGCATAAAAAAGTAACTAAAGATTTTATGTATTAATAGTCATGTCGATAAAATAATCGAACTCCCACTCCTCTCGCATTGAGCGAATTGAAATTTCAAGAAAACATCCACGGATTACCTAAATATGACTGCGGTGGTCGTTCAAGTTGCGCTTCTCTCTACATCTAGGGCCTCTTAATGATTGATTGATTAGTGATTCCGGTTGCATTAACTTCTAAGGCCATTAGTCCCGTGAGTGTAGTTCATGTTTTTATTGTGGGAGGCGGCGGTGATATTCCTCCGCTGAATGTCGCGATCCGGCGCCAACCTGCGTCGGCTTGCAGGGGTTTTCCCTAACCTGGCATCTCTCTCCAGTTAGGCACCGCCCCAGCCGGGGCAAGCTCTAAGCTCCCGACTGGTCTCTGGAAAAGTGTGACAGTGTAGTGCATGTGAGTGTAAGTATGTGTAAGTAAGGGATGAGGATAGCACAAGAAAGAGGAAAGAAAGATCGCGCGCAGTTTCGCAGGATACTGCTCCGACATTCGCTTGGTGTTGATCGGAGAAACCACGAAAAAACTACCGATCAGAGCAGTCGGTCACTAGAAGTCTCCTCCAGACAGCGACTGAATTCGACCTAGCTGTGTAGCTAGTGTCGAAAATCCTGCCACCGTCAGGACTCTACCCCAGGATCTCCCGATCAGAGGCACTGCAGTGACATCAGTTAATACCCTGAGACATCTCTCCTGATGGCAATTTATTGTATTTTGATTACGTACGATATGTTATAGAGAATGAGGGGTCGAAGGAGCCAACAAGATTCTTTTAAAAGGGTTTTATGAACGAAGAGGGTTGGGAATCCCTACTTTACATCTCTTAGCTGCTCGTGTGCTATGGTGCGAGTACGGGCGCGCTAGGTGTGGAGCGTGGGCGGGAGGGAGGGAGGCTGGGCCGAGGGCACCCCGCAGCGTCGCGCCATCGCGCGCGCGCGTATATAGCCCCGCGCGTGCGGTAATAAAGCAGCCGCTACACGAGGAACCACTTCATTTGATGAAGCGCACTCAGGAATTGACGCGATCGTCTGCCGCCGCCGCCGTGGGTTTACCGGGTCGCAATATCGCGGTGTCGATGGAGCCCGGTCGTCACAGCTCGTGGCGCGCCGGCTCGAGGATAATCCGGGGCACGGCGCGATGTGTACGTTTCGAGCGTTACAGATTTGTCTCGAGGTGAGAGGGTAATTCAGTGTTCGTGTAGATCGATGTGGTTGGGTTTTGAAAGGCACGGATTACACGTATGCTCAATAATACCTTGCCCAAATCGGTCTTGGATAATCTCTGGAAATGAAAACTGTACTTTGGAGCTTCTCGTGCACACGAATAAAAATGATCTGGTTTCTGATTTATAGCTCTTACTCTGTAGAATTACACTTTTTTGATAGTAAGGGTGATTTTTTAAAATTAATAGAAGAGAGACAATGCGCTGTTCAGCCGTTTGTTTCAGCCGTAACTTTATATTTTAGTAATTAGTTGAAGAAAGGGGTAGCTAATGGACCCCTTCCTAAAATTATAACTATTGTTAAAAACACCAATGAATTGGAGGGATATTTTAAAAAATAATTGAGTTTACTGTCTCATGGACTTGACAATTTTTGTTTGGTGATTTCTGATTTTACAAAATGTTTCATTGGATGAAATAAATGATATATAATTACATGTATAGTAATTGAAGGATTTAAGAAAGTTTGCAACTTTAGCATACCTCCTATTAATAATGTGGGTAATAAATGTTGTTTGAAAACGTGTGTGTGCAAACATTTCCTTCTACAAACACTTGCATAACACCGATTCGTCAGAATCGACACGAAGAATATTGTCTCCAAATATTCAAGTACGTAAATATCTTAATCTCTAAGAAACTTGGAGGAGAATTCTTGGGACAGGCTCTTCTTATTGGACGTTCTCCATATATATGTTTTCATTACACTACCAGGCATGTCGAAATTCCAGTCGGAAGCACGGAGTTTCACCCGGCTGGGATGTTGCCCCGCTGGGGGAGAAATCAGGAAGAAGAAACTTGGCAAGTGAGTGTGAAGGTCGATTCCTGATATCACGTTCTAGCGGGTGAGGATATTTCAGGTGAGATATTATATCTCAGGATATTTCATCCACACGCAACTACTTGCATTCGAAGGTGACGGAAACATCGAATAATGAATCAATCCAAGAGACATACGCCACACTACGAATAATAATAATAATAATAATAATAATAATAATAATAATAATAATAATAATAATAATAATAATTATTATTATTATTATTATTATTATTATTATTAATGGTCAAGCTCAGGCCATAGGGCCTACTCTTCTGCATAACCAGTGAATGTACATACATAATGAGAAGTAACATTTTAAGAGACGGAGGACAGGCTGTGCATTTACACCTGGGAGTACGAAACCAGGGACCATCCCTGCATGCGCCTTAAGCAATTGAGTAAACCCCGAAAATTTCAATCAGGATGCCGGCTTTGGACCGAACATTATCAATACACGAAGAAAACGGGAAGAGAAGGGAAAATGAGAGAAGGAAAACATAAACGAAAACGAAGAAAGAAATGAAGAAAGAGTGGCTGCGAGGAGACAAATTATCTAGAATCCCCATCCTCTCGTCGCTGGTCACCTCGGCTCGGTTCGGTTCCAGCCCTGACGGCGGGGTCCCGCACCGAAGCGCGACCCATCCAGCGGGCAGTCGCGCGTTGAGCGCAGGTGGCGCGGAGAAGCCGTCTGCGCGGTCCGTCGTCCTGCGAGTTGTTCGTTTCCGCGTCCCGTCACTTCCTTTCGCCTCTTCATCCGGAAATTCTTCTTACGCGCTGTCTCGTGCGCCTCGATGGCTGCCAGTGACGGCTCGGGCGTGGCTGGACGGAGCCATTGGGGCCTTTCACCCCGCCCCCGCCCCCCCGCCGCCGCCATTGATCGCCCCCGGCAACTCAGGGCGAGGGGCGTGGATCGCCCCGAGACAATACTCGCGAGCGATCGCCTCGCGATGCTCTTTTTGCAGGCCGCGGACAGTGGAACATCGCCCTGGAAGGGGGGCCAAGGCGATGATGTGTTAGTGGCCACATCCATTTCCTCTCCAGCGATGAAGATATTCTATGGTTTGAGTCCAGATAGTGGTGAATTTGTGACACTAGCTAGGCCTACGTTGCAGGGTCGAACTCAGCCGTTGACTGGAGGGGAATTCCAGTGGCTGGCCGCTCTGTTCGAAAGTTTCCCGTATCCTATTCAGATTGCTCTGAACGAGTTTTCTGTGTTTTTTCTGTTCAATTCCATGTGAATGCCAGAATAATTACATAACAAACGATCTATAGACCGCGTACGATATTTTCTGCCTTAACCTTGTCCCTCCTTTTCTCTTTTACACACACACTTACATGCACTACCTGAGAGATATCTGAGAGATAACCCTCTCAAGATGACGGGAAGACGCGTCGGAACTGATGTTTCGGGACTAATCAGCGAAGTGCTTGACGCGCTCAGAAACACGATGAAGAACTCAAACTTGATCTAATTTCATCTGGTTTTATGGGTAAACCGTTATAATTGCGGCATGAAGGCCCAAGCTACAGTTTCCCAATTCTGAGAAAGTGAAGTTCAGTGTTTTCAAGTTGTAACTAGTTCTGGATACATTTTTCATTTTTAACTTCATATCCCAGCACTTGTTATGTCAATTGACCAACATTTTTGTTTGCATTAACTATTCAAGTTTGCACCTACTAACTCAATTTTCTCAGAATGTACACTTATTCCTATTATAACTATACGCCTTAATTATGAAAAAAGAACATTAAATTTACAAAGAATCCTCAATTTCGGCGCGTGACGTAAAATAATATACTAATACCCCCACTCTTAACAGCATTTCTTCAATCCATCGTGTAAGAAAAGTTGCGCGAGTAATACTAATACAAAGCAACCACATCGTTTATACCAGTTTACACTTTGTAAACCAAGTCCTACCCTTTTACAATGATACTAATTCCATTTTCAGCTCATTAGCTAATCTTCTCTAGCATTGTTTAATAGCAGACTGGTTTAAGCATACATTCTCGTCACTTTGCATCATAAATGTCTAGCAAATAACATATATTGAGTAAACGTTCTTTGATTAGGATTTTTACCACCCACTTACGCGAAACGACACACTGTACAGTGTCGCTTGGCTTCTCCTGGAGCTGCGTGTTAACGACAGAAAGGCTTTCTGGGATGTTCCTCAATTTTTCTGCGCGCAAGGCTGTCAGCCGAAGTGTCGAACATTCATCACACTAGGTCGTTAATATTCAAGAATTAATGTGGAAAGTGTAAAACTTGAGGAGTTGTTTAAGTGATTAGAGCATTCACTTTCACAATGAAATGTTTGTAATTTTTAGATTAATGAAACGACTTTGAAAGTATTTTTTTATTCATTAGGGCGAGTATTTTTTACTCAAGAACATTTCTATTTGAGCCAATGTCTATTATTGCTAATTTGAGCCAAGTTTATTTCTTGTTTTATGATATTCTTTCACAAAATTAATATTCGTTTTGACTTTTTTGTATTCTGCGAATTACTACGTTTTTCGAAGTCTACTTATGGCAAGTTATCAAGATGTGTATGTGATGTATGAAACATATTGTCTTCTGAGGCCATTTGAATTTTCAAAATTTAAAGGAATGAAATGTTTTCGATTGTCTCTTGAGTCTTTTTTTAAAGTTTTTTAACGAGAAGGGTGACGTATGAAACGGATTGAAGTTGCAATATAATATCACAAAACCATTGCAGTTAATATCAAAAAGTAGTATATTCTAACTATTAGTTCTTTTCTTCGTGTAAACGTGTTGTTTACATTGTAAATTCGTAAAAACTTATATCACTATTCCTGAAAATTTCTAGCAAAAATTGGAGAAACGGGTGAACGTATTACATGAAATCTGAATGTTTTAGATTTGTTTGATTGTTAAAACTTATTTCTTAACTCTTCAAAGATGTTTTTTCGATTGTCAATGTACTTTTTTAAGTTACAGGAAAGAAAATTACTTCTTTATTTGTATAATTTGTCTTCGATAGTTCACTTTTGCTTTTGCTTTTGTCACGTAGTGAACGACAAAAGACATTGTATCATACGTGTCAGAACTTTGCGAACGGTATTCGTAATATTTTGATGTTTATTTTATGCCTAGTAACATTGAATATTTCTTGCCTATTTGTTGACTTGAATTTATGTCGGTATTTTTATTGTTTCAAAATGTCTGTGAGTTTATTGTGAATAAACTTCTCCGTAATCAATAATTTACATGAAATGAATGTTTATCTTCCCTTAAATGTTCACTGCCCGTTTCATAACAAAATAACGAATTAGAATTTCAGTGTAGAACCGAGATACGTCAGAACGGATCATTGTGATTTTAGTAGCAATGACTATGCGAGTAAAAGTATATTTCACGAAAAAACAACATGACTTGGTTTTGGAATGTAAATTTGCAGTTGGAGTTTTCGTCGTTCCGCTTTATTGCCTTTCCGTGCTAGGAATTATTTTTATTAGTACATTGAAATACTATATACTATTCGAATTTATTCGTTCAATGTCCAAATTAAAAATACCAAATTCAACGATTCGAGAAACTAATCAACAATCAGCAATTTACTTTTGACAAAAAGGTTTTATTTATGTAATGTTGTTTCTCTACGACTATTTAATAATATACGTTTTCCTGCTATATATTTAATTGACGAATGACCGATTACACACTCTGTGGATTCCAGTTCGGAATCCACGGCCTGACAAACAATCACATTCCTAGAATTTTCAGAATCCGCGTGCAGAATTGTATTCTCTTTGCAATTTGCGCTTCTTTGGAATCGCTGTATACAAGTGTGATTTCGCAGTTTTATGTACGAAACCTAGACATTGTTGTATTCGCAATTCTCGTTACATTTTGCATTGATTATTCAACACAAAATTAATATTTATTAAGTATATATTTTGCTTGTTCGACATTAATTTTTTTAAGGGTTTGAAGGCCATTTTTAAGTCAAAGGAAAATATATAACGAGAAAATGAAAAGAAAATTAATCTTGACTCCAGCGACAGTGGACATGAAATTTGTACACCACCTGAAATTCAGGAAATAGGCATTTGGCAATTCTACAATTGTTGCCAGAAAAATCAATGTCGTACTATGATCAATCTTATACAAAAGTTATAGAGTAGGGAAAGAGTAATAGGTGAATTCGCTTCGCGAGAAAGTTTTGTTGTCTTACTTTATAAAGCTTTCTCAATAGTACAAACCCTCCAGTTTATGGAATATTTACTCAATGTTAAGAAGCACATTGTACTTACATACACCGTTTGATGTAGGTAATCCCTATACTTGCATTTCAAATAAAACAAAATTTGTTCAAAATCAGTCTTCTACCCGCGCATAATGGCTATTATTAACTCGTAGAAATTACTACACTCGATCCTATGTCGAAGGTGTTGCAAACATCAACTCGTACATAATAGTCATAATTATGCGCTCGTTGAAGAATATACTTTTGATAGTTTCTAAAATTGTATCTCCAGTTTACATTAAACCCGAATATTCTGATAAATTATAATAATTGGTTGACTTCACACATGAAAGTTCCAACCATAGTTATTTACGTAACTAGTATAACAAGACGTACCATCGTATGTAATTATTACAAAAAGGTTTTCCACAAAGTAAAACTCACAACTTTCCACTCAAAAACTGTAAATGTAAATACCAGATTCCAAGCATGAGAGCTGAAAATTTGATTTTATAAAGAGCGGAAATTAAATCTATACTTAATGTAAAAACGTATAACGGAGTAATATGTTATATTAGCACATGGAGAACTAAATTGCTTTTTAGATTAACCAATACTTCGATTATTTAATATTCCAAATTATAAAGTTAAAAAGTGATCATTTTTAAAACTCATTAAAAAGTTCATAAAATGTGAGACACGTCGTTTATATGAATTAGAAACAAGTTTTTATTGCTGTACTGGACATTTTTTCCATGCCACTCAATTGATGGATATATGAACTTGTGAGATAAGTTTGAATGTTACGATAATTTGTTTTACAAGTTTCCATATAAATATCTGTATTGTAGTATTTGTAAGAATGTGGACTGAAAACATTGTTTTGCAATATATGTAGTTATTTTCCTGTTTTGAAGCAAACGGGTTAGAAGAATTAAAAGTTTGAAAGAAAAGAGAGAAAGCTAGTACTGCAAAACTTTTTAGCAAATTTTATAATCACGCATTATGCCTCCACAATTTTCCTTCCCGGTTTGAAAGAATTTCCAACCGACTTCTTTAATGTATATTAACTTTGACAATCAAAATATTGGAAGTCGATTTAAATATATGATATAACACAAATGACCGGTAATTGGATTTTTATCTCAGAATTAGAGTGTCAGAGTAAAAAAAGTGGTAAATTAATTGTTTGGGATACATTATTACATGACAAATATAACTTACCATCCGCTTTTTGTTCAACATCTTCGTATGTTTCTTCTTGATCGAATGGCATTCCATTTATTTGATTAGTCATTAAGTAATCGAATGGCATTCCATTTAGTCATTAAGTAATTATACAGCAATTTATAAAAAAATTACGTGGTGCAGAATGTAGATTTTCATTTTATGGAATGCGAGACGTTTTGCCTTCCCTTGCCTCAGCCACAAGGTGAAAGCATCCAGGGTTTGCCAGCAACCGAACGCGATCGTGCCTCATTGGCGGGCAAAGCCCCGGCTCAGAGCAACGGAGGCTCGGGCGGGCGTCGGCCCCGCACGTGCCAGGAAGGGGAGAGGCCTGGTTGCCGCCGCTCCGTTCCGCGCTCCGGCAGAGGATTTGCTCGAAATTCGATAATAGACGCGCCAACCTCGCTGCCGTCCTGGGTGAGAACCCATTCGTCGCTAGCCGGCACCGCCCGCACACGACGCCACTGCCAACGCACCCTCGTCGACATCCTCCAGAACCGCTCTTGCCACCGTTCTTGCCGTTTCTCTTGCTGTTGCTCTTGCCGCTTCTCTTGCCGTCGCTTTTGCTGCTTCTCTTGCCGTCGCTCTTACCGTCGCTCTTGCTGCTTCTCTTGTCGTGGCTCTGGCCGTCGCTCTTGCTGCTGTTCTTGACACCACTTTGCATTAGCTCTTGCCACCGCGCTTGCTGTCCTTCTTGCCTTCACTCTAACGTACCCTCTTGTCGCTGCTCTTTCCTTCGCTCTTGCTAAAGTTCTTGCCTCCGCTCTTGCTGTTGTTCTTGTCTTTACTCTTGCCCCCGCTCTTGTCATCGCTCTTGCCTCCGCTCTTACCACTGTTCCTGCCGCCGCCTGTGCTCCGTCCTCTTCGTCCTCCACTCTCTCCCCGTCCAAGGTGCTATCCCTGACACCGCCCCAACAGCCTGGGGCTCCAGGAAATGAGCGGCTTCCCTGCGGAAGGGATACCTCCACCTGAGGCCGTTTTTAGATTACATTCAGGTCTCATGTTGCATTCTGCTGGATCCGTAAAGCTGCTTCCTCGCCAAAAGAAATTTGGCAACATGAGGAAATTCAAACTGCATGAGTATGCAGTTTGAAATGCGTTTTAAAATAATTTTAATAATTGCTACGAATATTATCTCTTACAATAATTGCCAAATATTACGTAGATTTCTGCAGTTTTTGATTGCATGGAGCACTGATAAGTTCTACCTTTTTGATGTACTAAGTTAGCCAGATTTAAATCCGGTTTTAGATGTGGGTAAGTTTTTTATAGAATAATGATATGAATCCATAATTATGACATTCATAAATCGAGTGATTAATATTCTTATAACTTATATTCAATTGTTCACAAAACGTTCTTAGCAATTCTGCAAGGTTTAGTAAAATTTGGACCCATTCTATCCTATAATCCTGACATTCTTTTTGCCACTCCTTTCTCTACATATGCTGCTCCGCAGTTTAAACATTGACTTTTTGAAATTAGAATTTCAGTTGATTAAACCAATCTCGTTGAACTAACAATTACTCCTGAAACGTTAATAAGACACTTCACAAACTTCTATTAATGTCTACAAATTTATCTAGCGTTAAACTTAATTGTTCCATGAATTTCCTCCTTGCCAGGACTTGATAGTAAAGTGCTAACACAACAGATTACCAAGCAAGATCTAACGTAGAAATGAGAAGAGGATGCATGAAAATAAGATAAAAATATAGAAAGCAAAGTAATGAAAAATATTTACTTAATGTGCGAATAAAATGTTTCCGAATACTTAGACGAACAATTAAATGGGAGATAATAAAGCTATTAAATACGCTATATTACGCACAGCATACGAGTAAACTGCGTGACTCTTAACGTTTGTGGAAGCTTGAAAGGCTTTTATTAGCAACTGATTCATAATATCACGTAGTCTGACAATATTTTCCAATGTATCCTAGGATATTAGATGTATTAAATCTGTGACTGTGGAAAAACTAGGAATTTTTATTCATCAACATATCCTGATTCCGTAACATGTCCAATATTACGAGTACAACCGACTGAGGTGCCTCACGTCATCAATCAATATCGCTACAGTGCCTACGACCGGGAATACCTAGGGTTCGAGTCCCACCGACGGCAGAATTTTCGACACTAGATTGCTGCTATCTGGAGGAGGATTCTGGTTGTTATGGTAGTTTTCTGTGGTTTCTCCGATCAACACCAGGCGAAAGTCTAACCTCACCCCTTACTTACACACACATTTGCATACACCACATACTGCCCATGCCGGGTGGTCAGTCGGGTGCTTAGAACTTCGCTGGCGGGAGATACCTGGTTAGGGGAAAACCACGCTAGTCGACGTGCATGTCGGCTCCGGATCTCGCTATCCAGCACTTCCACCTCCTGAGGAAAACATATGTACTAAACGTGATTAATGACCTCAGTAGTTAATACGCCCGGGATCATCAATCAATAAATCAACCAATTAAAACCAATATTACATTCAAATATTATTTCCGAATATGAACCTGAATGTTCCAGCGTAACCAAAATTTCCAACGTAATGAACGAAACAGCATTATCAAAATAATCCCTATATTCAATCTAACGCTTACTACAATCCTGTTATAATTGTTCCCAATTAAGCCATGCACACACACACTCTCATCCGCCCACTCATACATACATACTTTCGCCGCCACTCACTCACCCACCAAACCAACCCACGCATCCGTCTCCCCCACACACATCACCCACACACCACTCACCCACACACACACACACTTCGAGTTGGTTTTACCGTGGGTCTAGACAAGCGATAATAAACTATTCAAGAAAATAATGATTATGATTGTTTTCGTTGTTTTGAACGACTAAATATCAATGACTGATTCTTCTCCGAATTAATTATCTTTGAAAGAAACGGTAATCGAGGCGCCCACTATGGTGTTCGGCTTTTGCAGAGCAGTCGAATCTATGCATTGTAATGGACTCATAAAAGTGTCTCAGTGCTTTGGGGCTCAGAGATCTGCTGACGGGCGGGGGTGTACAAACTTTCCTTTCTATTTATTCGGGATATAAAATTAGTCTGTGACCGAGACTATGAAGCTTCTAAAAAATCGTCAATTTTTGGCTAAGTGAAAATTGTTAATTACAAAGATTAGCTCGCGAGTCATGACATACAGCTAGACAGTTAATTCTGTTTCGATTGTTAAATGCGAGATGAGTAATTTAATGGCAATTAGTGCAACAATATATTATTTGTTGTTTGTTGCGTTTAGAGAATAGCGTAAGTTTACTAACAGGAAAATCATAATCAGCATGGATAGCCGAGGTCTCTGAGGCTGAAGGACCATAGCTGCGTCGGCTCGCAGGGTTGCCGGTTCGAATCCCGCCTTGGAATTGAATAATTGTGTGTGTTCGTGTTGTCCTCACATGTTCTTACTACATTTCCCCCACAATGAAAGGAATCACAGTGGCCGTTAGATGATCAAGTTGTTAAAAAGCGGCCTAAAAATATCTTAATACTTTGTTACATTGAAATTTGACCAGATGATAAGTCGATTCTTGATATATTCGATTACTAAATTCAATTTGTAATATATTAAATTATCAGAACAGGCAAGAATAGTAACATAATTCACAAGACTTATTAATGAAAGAAGTATTGTATGCCATATTATAATATCAGATTGGAGAATTATCACACGATGGCCAATGTTGATATCAAGACTGATGTCAGTTAACAGTTGGATATCGGTTATTAGCACATTTTTATTCTAAAAATTATTATTACAAAACTGATCTCAGATTCATACGTTTCGTCTTTAGATGAAGAGAATGAAGATAATTCACCAGACAGCCGGTAGTAAAAAACACAGATCTTTGGTTTCCCTTTACAGGAAAACAGTTGTTCCACAAAATGACAATTTTTAAGTTGTCATTTTTCTCTTGAATAGACGAGATATTCCATTCTTTTGAAATTTCAAACGTTTTCAATATGTATTGAATTTCTTTTAAAGATGAAATAAATTATATTCATTTCAGAATTTGAAATAACATGTATTGTTTTGGATGGGGAGTCATGAAATATTCACGCGACCGTATTACTATGCCACATTGAAGGATTTGTTTTCTAAAGTAAGAAGGAAGTTTCTGAACCTGTCAGATTTTGAAAAGTCTTTCTAATCAATAAGAGATAAAAATTGTAATTAGAAGTTTTTGTGGGATTTTAATCTATTTTTTTCATTTATTTACTTCTTGTTCAGCTGTATGGCCTTTCAAGAGCTTGAAAACAATAGTATTTTCATTATTAGGAATGAGCATCCTTGGCTCTTTGAGCTTTCCATCGCTGCTTCGTTTGTTACGTGTTGATTTGGGTTGGGTTTGGTTTAGTATTTATTTAACATTTACATCCTTTACTATTGGGTTTTTGATTTAGGTTTATCATTACTTACGGGGATGGGCGAAATGTATCTTTTGGAAATTGATTTGATTTCGCAAGAATGCATAGAATCTTTAGGTTAAATTTATTTGTTAAGTGAGAAATGTTGAGTAAAAGAATTTTCGAAATCGTGGAGAAGTAATTTTTGATTAAATCCATATGTAGCTCCCCATGGATCGGAGAATTGGCTATATACCATAACGCTTCCATGATTTTTCTAAGACATACATATTTTGTAACGTCGGAAGTTTCTGTATTAATGATGGTGCTGCGTTTCCCCAGACAGGGCTATCATATGTTAAGGTGGTAAAATGATTGATGTAAATATCGTAAGCTGACGTTCAATTTTTAATGATGCTTTTCTGTTAATAAGTATATTTTTGACATTTTCCTCTGGGATTTATTTACTAATGCAAGAATATGGTGTTTTCATGTTAATCTTTTATCGAAAAGCACAGCAAAATATTTAATTAGGCCAGAATTCCATTGAATAGGGCTAAAATTGATCTTTACGTTAGGGGGAGTTCTTGGGCTACGAAGTGCGAATATTTTGGTTTGACATTTTACTGGATTAATTTTAATTATTTTCTGATCTGATCACGCTATTAGTTCTTCCCGATTATTGTGTATCGGATATTTGCCTAAGATTTGTGTTCATGAGAAATAAATATGGTTGTGCGAAGCGAGCTATCATCAGCGAAGAGAGCTAATTTGGTGTCTGGCTTGTGTGGGATATCTGAAGTGAAAACATCAAATAGTTTTGGAGAGAGCACAGAGCCCTAAGGTAAGCCTGCTATGTTTCGAAAGGTTCATAATGTTTCATTGACTTTTACCATGAAATTTCTGTAAGAGAGCTACGGATTATTTTAATATAAAATATAAGTGAACTAGTATAAAGGGTAATCATCCTTCACCCTTTACCTTGAGAGATATGTACTATTATTGGTGGTCGGATGTGTGTCTACTTCAGGGATGCGATGAAGGCCACGAAGAGGATGTATAATGAAAGAACTGCAATTGTGTCGACTCTCTCCAATTTAAGTTTTGAGATAAAATAAATAATTTTGAATAAGTTTTATGGCAGTGCAGCTGAACCTCTTCAGTAATTTTCTCAAAATGGATATCAAAGTGCAGGAAATGATTCGACTGACGTAATTTTGTGTCTGGTCTGGCACAGTGGTGAAATTTCACAGTGAATTCGAACCGGATTACTTAATTTCCTGTTCCGTTGGACCTGATGTCAGAATTCTCTTGATCCCTTGCAACACGTATACTCTCACAAGTCATCTCCCGGGCAGCCCGAAAAGCACAAAAGCCCGAATATATAGTAATTACCATTATTTTAGTAAAAATTGTAAATAATGATATGATATCATTATTAACGATAGGCATAAATTGAGTTCAATTAATTAGCATTTGAATATATAAGGAGAGTAAGGTAGAGGGCAGTTATGTCAATTAATGTCGTTGTTCTAAAAATTGATTGTAGTACTTACCACTTCTATCAATGTTTCGAATCTTGTTGTTACGCAATATTTGATTTGCCCTTTTTGTCTTTTAGACTCTAATGATTGAGATTCCACTATATCACGAGTATAAACTTAAAGAGTGTTATTACATTATATTTCATAATCCTCTTTCTGAGTGTCTCAATTGCTACTATTATTACTTTTTAATATTAGATCATTTTGTTCTTCAAGAAGCAATTAAGTACCGAAAATACTCGTCAGAATCAAACCATTAAATCGTAGGTTCTATTCTATGCCAATTTTTACTTTTTCTTTAGTTTACCTACGTTTGGAAAACTTGGGAATCAGTGAAGGAGAGTCCATGTGAAACTATTTATTACCACTATACGTTTTTCTGGGACCAACTTGACAAATCACTGACTCTAGAGCGAATTGTTGCTTTGTGTTGCGGATGCGAATAGTCTGAGGGGAAAAAATACTATTCCTAGTAGTGAAAGCGTGTGCATTATTATAAATAGACAATACGCATCAGAACGCCAAACACAGCGGCTGAAGAAAAAATCAGGTAAAACTATGAGATAAACACACAGTAAGTGGCAAAATACGTCGCTTTTGCTCGTTCACCCTGCCGTCTGTTTATTCGCATCAAGCTGTAACGCAGAGGTTTGCACTTTAAGTGGTCACGCAATTTTTGGCGTTGAGAGGCTGAGAATCTTCGGCCCACCTGTCATAAAGCGGGGTGCGGGGCAGAGAGTGGGCGACACGACGGCGGCGGCGACGGTGGCGGCGCGGGCGGTGCAGCGCTCTCAGAGAGCACTCGTGCGGCGGGCGGGGGGGGCGGCGTGCATGGTGCGTAGGCGGGAGGCGTGCGTGAGCCGGCGGCGGCTGCGGCATCGATTGCGGCGCGCGCCAGCGGCCGTTGCCCGCCCCGCCCCAGCCGTCCCCGGACGGCCCGCCGCCGCCCCCCCCCTTGTCCACCACCCCTCCCCGCCCCGCCTCCGTGTAAGCACAGCCCCTGAACCATCCTCTGTCCCCGCCTGTCCCTCCTCCGTTCCTACTCGCCGTCCCCCACTTCGCTCACTCTCCGCCTCGCCCCCACTCCAACATCCGACCCGCCTCCCGCCCCTTCCCCCGCCAACAACCCGCTTTCTCGCCCCACCCCCGCTCCTTGTGTCACTCGCTCAAGCCCACAGCCACAGCCACAGCCACAGCCACCGCCGCCGCCGCCGCCGCCACCAAAGGGTCCGCGAGCGCCCAGCGGTTGTGGCACGCACCGCCCGAAGGGCACAGGGGCGACGCCTGGCGGTGGCTCCAGGCCGCGTTCGCGCACACGGCAATCGCTCTTTGGTAGATTCCAAAGCCATTAGACGCTACTCTCTATAGGTGCCCACACACTGTTAAGTGTTTCTTTTCATGTTATAAATAAGAATAGTTACCCCTAGTTAATTTGATACGGGAAATGTTGATTTGTTTTTGATATACAATATGGCAACTATTTAATAAATACGGTTTTATGAACAAATTTATTAAAAATATGGAATATAAACGAATTTTTTTTATTTTGGCATTTACACAGACTCTATTTTACTGAACTGCGAGGATATTCTCCCATATTTTGTTTGATTATTAAAAGTATCAGTCGGTAATGCTTGCGCGCCGAAAAATGGGAGCTTGCTCTCTTATTGTCCATTATTAAAGCGGTAAAAAAAATGCGCAGTACCTAAGGACCATTGAGCCATATCAGTCGTATGGAACAATTAATTACAATGTATATCAAGAAATACTGGAAAGGCAAGGAGAGGCAGTGTCAGAGTTAGAAGGGTCTCAGTTACGGTTTTCTTAGTACGAGCCAGTTTTCTCGCTTCCTCAGAACCCATTAGGGTTAAATTGATAAGGGTGGAAGGGTCGACGCGAAAGGTTAGGTAAATGCAATTTAGCCAAAGATTTTAAAGTCTCGCATGATCGTTTTGTAGAGAAATTTATAAATCTAAGTACAAACGAAAGGAAGGTTAAATGCATTACTCTCTTCCATGAAACAAGACAGGATAGAAGACTAGGTCACAAAGTGTCATTGAACCATTTATGTTTCTTGACTTAGTGAAAGGTTTACCGACAAATTTAAAATGAATTGTGCAACCGTTTGCTGATAACTACAATTTATGGAGAAATCAGACGATGAACCATGTATTTTGTGGCGAGATTAAAATAACCCTTCTGAGAGGAAATAAATGGCATGGATATGCACAGTTCAGAGAAAAAAGCTTTCACGTTTGGGAGGGGCAGAAGTTCGAGTGAAAACGAAGAAATTAAACATCAATTTGGTACCTCCGGCCCACACTCCCAATTCTTTAGGAATACAAGTAAACAGTAAAAATGGGAAAAATCAAGTTTATTTCGTTGTATGAAAAACGGATATTTAAATTTCGCCATGCGGATTCTAAATATTTTCATAAATGCTAAAGAATTAGCATATTGTATGTCACTAGGGCGCGTCTTGTTGGAATGATTTCTGAGAATTCTCAATGGCAGCCGTTATGAAGAGTAAAGCACTTTGCCTTTGGACGCAAAACTAACACATATTTTGATGATAAAACCATTCTTCTGCAAAATGAAACCTTTTCAGATGATAAAAGTGTATTTGGAAAAAAGAGTATTTAGTAAAACAAATTCCTTTGAGCTCGAACTTACCTTAAGTTACTTCAATTTTAAATCAGTTTAAAGATAATGCAACAATCATAGTTACAGTGAATTAGAGTCCCGCTTCATTCTATCCTATGGACTTTTCTTTACTATAGAACGTTTTTTTCCTTTTCGAAATAAGTGTTATAAGTAAGTGTTCAAGGTAATATTGTATGTCACTAGAGCGACTCTTGTTGGAATGATTTCTAAGAATTCTCAATGGCAGCCATTATGAAGAGTAAAACACTTTGCCTTTGGACGCAAAACTAACACATCTTTTGAAGATAAAACCATTCTCCAGCAAAATAAATCCTTTTCAGATGATAAAAGTGTATTTGGAAAAAAGAGTATTTAGTAAAACAAATTCCTTTGAGCTCGAACTTATCTTAAGTTACCTCAATTTGAAATCAGTTTAAAGATAATGCAACAATCACAGTTACACAACAATAATAACTATACAACATTTTTTTCCTTTTCGAAATAACTGTTTTCTAACCTTCAACGAATAGAGGCCACAATGTTTCCAAGTAAATCACGTAAGGTTTCTAGAGACTCGAATGTTTGCCAAGTTTCTCGTTAAGTTCTAAGAACCCTTGCATCCGCTCCGCTGGTACGCAGTCGTACGATCCTCCCCCCCCCCCGGCCCTGAATAACCTTTGTTCAGGCCGCTTTCGTCTTGCGGGGAGGAAGGGAGGGGTGGAATACCCCGCCGGTGCTAATTCCGGGTTCTTCGCTTCACTCTGCTGAATAAAACAGCGATTCGAGCCTCCAAACGTCAGCGCACTCAACAAGTGGAGGCCGACGCTCGAGGGTTCGTGCACAGGCGATTGCGATGTGCCCCCGGAGCGAGCTTTGCAAATTAGCTCCGTTCTCGGAGGTGGCTTCGTAAGTGATAGTTAATCCTATAGTGATAGTTCGTCGAGAGTTTGCACACCTAGGATCCACGCTTTGTAAGTGTCTGATGTAAATGGCGTCTTTTTCTTCGGGGCGGTTTATTTCAACGCGCGTTCGACGCTCGGATTAGAAAGTGGATCCGACGGTTTACCTAGTACTAAAGATGGCAGAAAGAAAGTAGTTGAATGACACAATCCTGTTCAGTATTGTAAAGATGATGGATGATGTATCGAAATGAGGCTATGATAATGATTGCACTTGGATCGAAGAAATTTAGGACACAAAAATAATTATTTGGTAATGTATTGTGTGATGTAGTAGGAATTATTGAAGGAGGAATGACATTGTTCCTAACGACTTCATTTTACTGTTATAAATTACATTCACTCGCTTAGACAGATGTTCATGTGTGCATCAAGAATTGACTTGTTGGTATAAATTGCATGAAACTGGTAAAGAAAATTCAAATATTTATGTGAAAAATAGTGATGGATTGGTTTTTTATCCCTGTACATGCAAAAATCATCCAAAAGTTTTCGTATCTGGTCTGATACTCGTAACTGCCTAGACTAGTATCCCTTCTGCTCAATGTCTGGATGTGTAGAAAAGGCTGCGGAAGAGTCACATCTCCCTCCTGCACAAATGTTTGTACCTTTTTGACTCTAAACGTATTAACAATCGCATCCCAACGGCGAACGGTAGGGGGTGGGGGTTAATGATGGATTCTAGCGAAGGTTTTTTTCTAATATCTTTGTGTAGATAAGGAGTTGCTGTTTCATCTTTTAGGATTTTGATTATTAGAACCTTTCTAAACCCTTCGTTATAGTTTCAATGCTTTTCGAATAATGTTTACAAAACAAAACGAAATCGTCATCATGCGTAAACGCTTCCTAGAAACTATGGCATTCTCATACCGCTAGGTGTACACATAAACCGTTAAAATATAATTTTCGTCCGTGTCGATATAGAGAACAGTTGTGCGGTCAGAGAAAGATAAAAAACATTGAAAGTTGAATACATTAAAGTAGTTACATAAAGGACGTCGTAGTATCCCTGCGGAAAAAAACACGCAAGAATAGAAAATGTTCACAATATATGCCTTTGAATACATTCAAATATTTAAAACAACTGTGGAGAAAATAATTATAGTATATTGCTAAATACATGCATTATTAGTTAAAAAACCTTCAATTATATTACAATTTATTTTGGAGGCCAGCGCTGACGGCCCTTGGTGTTTATCGGATATCAAAATGGCATAGGTAAGCGACTGTTAAGAGCGAGTTATTCAATTGAAAGATCGAGTCAATTAATAAGTGTAATGTAGATAATGTATAAACGAATAATACAAGAGAAAGATGAGGAAGGTTAAGATACTTGATGACGAATGAAATGATGAAACGAAGGAAATGATGAGATAAAATACAAAATAATTTATAAAAATTTGAGAGTAAAAAAGTGACCTGACAGATTTGTATTCAATTTAGGAAGGAAACCACATAGATCATACCAGTCTTTGGGGGAAATAAAATAAGCGTCTTAAGATCGTACGAATGTTTAAAACTTGTCAGATCTTACGACTTAAATCAGTGCATATATTATTCACTGATGCATAAATGATAATGGTAGAGTTTCGAAAGTTTCTGAAATTGAATATTTGGCGAGGACAATGCCGTATTTTGGACGTAGTGAGTGCAGTAACAGGCTTAATTGAACAGAGCTTACTGCAAACTATTGTAGAGAAATCAGAATGAAATGTAATTCGTGGAGTATAGCATTTGATTCAGCAACAACAAATTCCTAACAAAAGCTCTGAAACCACGGCTTTTAGCATTGTTTGATACAACAAAAGGTAGAATCCGATTGGATGGAATTATCTGCTCAAAAAATTTAAGCGCGTCTTTCATTTTTACAAGTTTTAATATTTATTCACAATGGTCCAAAATTGATGAAGTTTAATATTTTGAAATGTATTTATGGTCACATTTCCAAAGTATTGGGAATGTAATGCATTACATTCCGGTATACAATTACCATAAACCAAGCAAAGTTCAATTTGATATTAGATTCAAAGACAGAATTAGGTTATCTTGCACTTATAGTTTTCTGAAAAGTATAGAATTATTCAAAATATAAAAAATATGTTAATGGAATTGGTGTTTGATAATTGCTTATCCCTTCAACTAACGCAAATCAACGGTCCAATGTTATGTGTTGTGGTTGTCTTGAAAAATCCTGGAGGAATTTGAGGATGGACAATTCCTTGAAACTATTAATCCACTATCGAAAAAATGTTCTATTAAATACATTTCGGGTAAATTATATTACATTGTTAGTATAAGTCATTGAATAAAGTTTAGAAAAATTAAATTTATAGGAATTATTTAAGTTACTCTGATACACTATTTATTTAAGATATTTTATCAAATCATCTCATTACCGTATAAATACTTTACTTCCAGAATTAATTACCATTCTAGTAGAAGGTTACTTCCTATTTGAAAGTTCAAATGAAGTTATAAATTCATGTAAGTTAATAACGTTTTGAAGGAGTTCTTGATGAGAAAGGCATGTGCAGAACAGCGAGACAGGCCAAAACGGCTCGTTTGAAATATAACTTAACACGATTGTCTGAGACTCTTTTGAGTCATTAAATTTTAATCTTTGTGACTTAAAAACTGAAAAAATGGTACTTGACCAAATCCCTACAGTTGCATGGCAGCTCGCTTTCTTCTTTTAAGAGCCTCATTACTTCCATGTTTATCGATTTATTCATTTTCATACACATCCTTTGAATTAATTGCCCTTTCATATACATGCTCCATTATTGCTTTCATAATCTTAATGAAAGTACTCATATTATACCTACTATAAAGACCTCATATATATTGTACACTGAACGTAGAATCTATATTCTATAAATAACGTGTAATAAAGCAAAAAACAACAACAAAACAAACAAAATGAGATTTTGGCAGAAATATAGTTGGGGGATCTCTTCGACTTCGGGGAAGTACACGAGTACTGTCAACGATTTATCTTTGGAATGCCGTTCTTTGGATGTTGAATGCGTCCAAATTCGGTTCGAGTGGTGGTAGTGGCGAGAGTTGCTTGTTGCACATTATCACAAATCCCCCTTTGCATATGTGGGTTTGCCCATTCGAACAGTTACTTCAATGAAACCGATTTGCTTTCTTTCAAGCGTTTTAACTTGTTAGAGTATTTCAACCCTATTAATTGATTATGGTAGACTTCACTGTATTCAGTAGGGTCTTCAAGTAGTATTTAGCTCATCTCTTCAAACTGGAATCAACATTTAAATGTACATCAGAATTACTTTCAGTACAACAATTTATAATGAAGACGTAGAATTTAGTGTTAAAAATAATCTAATATCATTGGCATTAGATAATCAGATTATTGCTCAACATTGCATTGAATGATCTGGCAAATGTTAGAACCTTTGAAAACGTTTCTTGCAAGTTCTTTTGCAATATAATATTGGGGAACTTTAAATTGGTTCTATTAAAGAATTTTGAAATATTTCTCTTGTAATTTATGAGATTATCAAAAAAAGGGTTATCAAGATATGTAGCCTTTTCACCAGCCTATTCAATAAAAATGAGCCGAAGATCTTTCTCTTAGACTTTCTTAGCGGTGCATTCTCGTAAACATCATCGCACAATTTTTAAGACGCTTCACTTTCCGTGTGCATACAAGGAAAGTTGTGCATCTTAGAAATTGATATTTTAAGGTTTTATTTTGGGAGCGTAACTGTTTATTTCGAACCCCAATAACATGTTTTTACTCATGTTGTCTTTGGCGCTTTAGTAAGGATAAGTTATTTTCTAAGCGTATTTCTTCTTTTAATAATAACGGCGATTTTGAGCCACTTTTTGTTGGTCATTGTTCTGAGCCTACGCAATTTTGTCAAACGGTGTCGCATAAATATTGTCGGTTTTATTGAAAAATATAAAAACGAAATAATTGAGAAATAAAAGTTTATTATTACAATATTTAGTTTCTTCTTGTTTGCAGCTTTCTTGTTTTTTCTTCAAGATTTCTAATCATTAGGAAATAGCAAAGTAATGGTAAGCAAAGACGCTTGTAGTATATGGTTAACACTCGGCGCCTAACCACTGGAACCAAACCAATTTCCCGAACTCACATCAGTTATGTGGATTCATATTATGGAGCCTTAGATAAACGAAAGAGAAAACATAAAATAACTCATAATATATACAAAAGAATCAAAACATTTTATTTGCAACATGCTTTAGATCAGGTTTGGTAAACACATTTAAAGTGATAGTTACGATGAATAAATTTGAAAGATTCCAACCTCCTCGAAAAGCTGGAGTGATTTCTTGGGACCTAGAAAGGGAACTCTGGCGCAGGTGAACTTACTTCTCACTTTAACATTAGTTTTCTTTATATTTCGTTTGTTTTTCTCCTTTCCTTTGTTAATTAACATAGTTTTTATTTATAAAGAAAACAATGGAATGTAGCAATCAGACGACGAACAAACATAAACTTGAAAGGTACGTTCTGGGTGAACAGAGATGCATTCAGATGTTTTCTAGAGGAAGAGCTGTAGGTGTATATGCTTTTTCATACTTTTATACTAAATTTCAAATTTATTTTTATTTGTCGATTTATAGATTTATGTGTATGCAACGCAATGCGTTCAATATCTCAATTGAGTACGATATATATCTTATATAAAATGCATTGCATTGCTAAAGAAGATAAGTAAGCACTGATGGCTTCTTGGAGGGGGGGGGTTGTGCCATGAGGCACTCCTCTTTGTTGCTCCAATATGAGAGATAGTCGAATTAATACCAATGTCCCAATGAAGTTGTAAGATATTAAAGAGTGGCTAAAGAGCGTTGGCGAACTGGGTTTCTGAGCCCCCAAACAAAGACATTGGCAAGTGCGCCAAACGTGCCTGGGCGCATCTGAGTCAAATCGCTTGGGTCAATCGGTCAGGGAGGGCTACGGAGCCCCTCCTGCCCTACCGCACTCACTCGCCCCGCATCGCCCGCGCCAGGAAAACACCAGCCGGGGCGCCGGGGCGGCGGGCGGGGCGCGTGGGGCGGGCGGGCGGGGCGGCCGTCCGCGTGCAAGTCACGTGTTCCGGGGCGGGTGGCTGCGCGAGAGGCGGTGGCGGCGGCGGTGCGTGGCGGGGGCGGTCGCGCGCCGGCCGCGCGCGCGCGCAGTTTCTCCGCCCGCCCCGCCCCCCCGCACGTGCGCGCGCCCGCGGCGGCGGCCGTCAGTGCCTCGCCCGCTGCGCACGCGGCACGTGCCCCGGACGGGCGACGCCGACCCGACGCGACGCGACGCCACGCGGAGCCCGTCTCGACGCGTCGCCAGCCGCCGCCGTCGCCGCTTCCTCCCCCCCGCCTCCCCGCCTCCACCGCTCTCTGCCGCCCTTCGCGAGGCCAGTGCTCGGCCCGCGCTTGACGAGTGCGTCGGACAGAAGGAAGGAAGGAGGAAGCAGCTGCCTGCGACATGAGCTAGCGACCGGCGACAACCACGTGCCCGCCGTCCGCTCAGGCCCACCTTAGACACGGTGAGCCAGCCTCATCATGATGCTTCCCCCCCTCCCCAAGGGCTTGCAAGAATATTGTTGTTAGTGAACGAGATGTTCGTACATTCGTTCGTTCGTTTGAATTCTTCAACATCCGAATTATATTTCGGTTGCGATCATTGTGCGACATCAGGAAACAGAATCCGCTATGTCCTTGACGATCTTGCTCTTTTCTTTCGTAGAGATTGCACCCAGACTTAGGTATATCAGTGACAAGTGTTGCTGGATGAGATCTACAAAATACATCGAAAGTGAACTTCATACTTCTTTTTTTTTCATTACATGGTTTTTAATTAACTTCTTAAGTCATGAGATTTTGAAGAAATTCCAAGGAAGTACTAAGAAATTTTGTACGATAAAATCTACTTAAAACTATTCAATAATTTAAGATAAAGTATTTGTTCGGGATTAAGAAAATGGCGTGCATACGAAAGCCCAGATAAAATTGTGAAGATACCAAGAAAGTGATTGAAGAAATGAATTCAGCGAAGACAATTGTTTTTATTGTTATTTTTGTGAAGCCAGACGTTCAATGACCTTTTCGTAATTTTGTGCTACTTTTTCGGTCGATGTTTGCCGTTAAAATTGTGTGAGATCTTTGTGCTGACGTTCGGCCGTGTGTGATGCGCCGTCACTTGGTTAATAGTTGCGATGCTCTTTCGAAAGATCAGCGAAAGTGATGCGATGAGTTGTTTGTTTCTTGGTGGTAAATATTTTGTCATCTTTACAGCAAGATGTTCTCTCATGTCGGACGCTGTGTTTGTTGCAAGAGTACACTGACGATGGAAGATTGATGCGGCTGTAAATTTTGAGCAGCGTTCGCTCCTATTTATCCCCGAATGAAGACATTTACGAGGCTCGTAATTCGGGAATTCGTTTGCAATTTCCACCTCTTTCAGTGATTTGGATTAATGAACCAGCCTGATGTGACCATAAGTAAAACAAATTTGCTTTACATTTCATGACCTTCTGAAACGTAGAACAGTTTTATAGCTTCCACAGTACAATGCATTAAATCGTATACGAAACGTACGGTGGTACTTCCTTGTCGGAATATTATTCTTGTTTAAAGTTCATGGACTGTAACGCGCTTTGACTCACGCCTTCCGCAGCTTGCTGCGTCGCATTGCGTCCTTTCCGCTCTGCCTGCGCCCCTACTCGTCCAACTCCGAGCTTCGATGAGAATGCTCGCAAAGTGAACGGGAGCTTGTAAAATAAGTATTGCTCGTGAGCAGAAGCGACTGCTATTGTGCTGCGAATGGGAATGACGTGATCATCATTATGTTTTATTCCGTCCCGAGAGAACGGTTGCGTAGAGCTAAGCAATATATTCGTGTTTGTTCACGATCGTCCGGCTAGAGGTATAGTTTTTTGTTGTGTCGAGTGCGTTCACAGAACAAAGCTCCGGAACTTCTAGCAGGGCGGTGGCGGTGGCGACGGCGGGGGATGGT
>BOPP01000324.1:503595-528201 GCA_017312745.1 Gryllus bimaculatus | reverse complement strand
GGGGCAGCCGGAGTTGGTGGCTGCAGTGTCGGCTCGGAACCCGCGATTTGTTAACGTCCGAGAGAGGCAGACAGTTGTTTCTGCCCCCGAACGCTCGCTGGTCTCTTGACTTGTTGCGGATTCGCGGCGCAACTATTTCCCTCGGATGCAGCAACCGACACTATCTCTTTTGGGTTCGGTCGAATTTGGCCCGGTTGATCCCGGCCCCTTTCCGTCCCCCACTTCCCTGAGCGGGGCGTACGAGGCATCACATATCTGTCAGCCAATCCCGTCATTTCTCGATCTCCATATGCTTCATCCTGCCGCCACCGTATTGGACGAATTGCGGTTTTTGTTTTCGTCATAACGTATGATTTATGCTGCGCATTTTGTCTTGCCTTTTTCCTTCCACGAAAATTGACGTGTTTAAATTGCTCTCATGGCAGTTATCGTTTATCTTGTGAGCAATCCACTGCGAGTAATATTGTTACTCTAAGCGTTATTTCACTTTTTTGATCCCAGGAAATCCGTTACTTCCACATTTCGGGGTACGTAGAATTCTCCATTTGATCATGGCGTAATTTCCTTATATTTTTCATCAATAATAAAAGTTGTTTCACCTACATTTCCAACATCACATACTCTCTATATCTTTAGGCAATATCTCCCTTCATCGATTTTATCGAATTCTGACTCTTTGTGTCATCTTCTCGTATTGCTGTTCTGCCCCGACTCGCAGAAATTATTGCTACAATTTTTTTTCTCGTCTTGAATTGACTTAATCGTAAATAAGAAACAATAGCGGCGAGAGTTACTTAAATACACTGAATAATTAAATGATGATTTATTTACTACTGCGAAAACAGTTGAATGATAGCAAAATGCGGTCAGAAAAGAAAACTCTGAAAGTACTGACTCCATATTTACAAAAGATTTTTGCAATAGTTGATTTCTCAAACAAATTGACACCTACATTTCTTTGATCCCGTGTTATGAGTTCTTTCTCTGTTGTTTGTGTTTCTCTAAAGTAATCTTACCAGCTTCCATTTTCACTCTCCTTATGTTCACTCTGGGATTAACATCTATCACACGGATTTCCATCCTAATAATGTAAAACACTGAACTCGGTGAAGACTCTTCAACGATAAAATATTCTTCTCTTACCGTTCTCTTCGTATAAGAGAATTTATTTAAATGTATTCTTTTCTTATATCTTGACTCTGTACGTGAGATTTAATGTATTGAAGTTAGGTAATTTATCCCTCCCTTTGCGGATTTCCAGGATTTTTCGTTCCCTATTTACTTGTATTGCAAAGATTCTTAGAGTTGTGAATTTCTTCCTCAAATAATTACATATAATCTATTGATTTCGATATATTGCATATATCGAAAAAACTGTCTTTATGATTCATTTATGGTATTATGCTCAAGGGTAAATTAAACTATTACCTATGAATTCTTTATTTAAATCCGTCATGCCGAAAGTTCACGAAATTTAACTCACTAAATATCTCACCGTTTCTCTTATTCCAACTTAACTTTTGTCTTTTTAATTTACTCATTTCCTCTACTTTTAGTCTCTTCCTTTCCTATTGTATATTTTTTCTTTTAATTTTGTCAGTCATCAATTTTTCTCATCCGGTCAACTGTCTCTTCGTTTGGACGTCAATCCTCCGCCACTCCCACCTCCTAAGCCCCGACCTCGCCAATCTGCTCGTCCTTCTCCTACGGCCCTTGACACTTCCCTAGCCATTGTGCGCAGGCGTGAGCGATTGCCTTCTGTCAGGAATAGTTTAAACTTTGTTTTATCAACGCCCCACTCGTTTGCAGGGTTTCAACGAAATGAGATTTGTTGCTTGATAGAACTCTAAACCAGAGGTCTAGAGATCGACTTCGGGATGTGTCTATTGTGTGTCGAAGAATCTTCTCTTTTGTCTCTAATTCACAATACAGTGAGTGCATAAATATTTTGTGAAATTTTGTGATTTAATTATTTTCAATGTACGATCGATATTTACGTAAAACATATTGAAAAGACATTATATTATAAATGTTCTAATTTTTTTAAAGTATGAAGTATGTTATTGTGTGTGAAGGAAAACACCCCCAATTTTTTTACAAAACGCGATGACACAAGGCAATAAACATTTTTCTCTCTAACCCACAAATTACGGAGACCGGAGGAAGTAAAGAAGTTTCGATTTGTATTACATTCCTCTGTGCACTTTGGATGTAATTTACTATTTCCTTTACATATCATGCAAGGATAGAGAATAGATGAAGATGATAACTTCAAGAAAGTTTTATATCAACTGTAGAGTTGTGTAACAATCATGTTCATAATTCAATGAGATAAGTAAAGAGTAATTTATTAACTTAATTGGCGCTATTAGATAAGCGGTATTTCCTTACTGATTTTGTGTCGATCTTTCAAAAATGAATTAATCTTAATTTTTATTATATTACGCACACATTCAATTATATAATTTTTTTGCAACAGTACGTTAGAGTTCCGACAGATTCCAGGGATTTGCCATCTTTGTTCTCAATGATAAATAATGGGATTGGGGATTTCATGTGCCATATATTAACGCATTTAAAGCTGACGGCAATGAGAAATATATTTTGTACAATGTAAATTTAGATTTGCGATTTAAAAATATTTTTTATTGTTTGATATATTTTTATAAGTTGTTCTCCTTCAAATTTCCAACTTTGATTCATACTTAAAATCGATTGATTTTAATGATGAATAACGATTAAAATTGTTTTTGTTAGAAAATATTTAAAGCAGATAATATGTATTTAAGCCAAATGAGCATTTATTAGGTTTACATTTAGACGTTTCAAATGCTAATATTAGTTACCCGTTAAGTAGTTTTCGTGTTATGTACTATATGTACCCTTTTCAAACGTTTGTGGTTACAAATGTACTTGTAATAATTAATTACACGAATTTTTGAGACATTCTGTTCTTTGTACTAAAGCAATGTTGTCAAAACGTCACTCTTTGATGCTCCTCGTGATTGGATATTCAGAAAAGTAAATAACCTATTGATGTCACACAATGTCATGAATTTTGAATGCAAATTTTAATTTAATTTTAGTTTGATAAATTGTAGCTAATGATTAAAGCTGATGAAATATTGTTTGCGACAGGTGTATGAATCTATAATGGTTGTGAAGCTGGAGAAATTGGTACTACTAATTTTCTTCTCAAAACAAACGCGAAAGCTGTCAGGAAATGTTCACATATACCAATGTTAAAAGCTGATATGATTTATATTGCCTTATTGTTTCGTGAAAACGTTGGATAACTATATAAAATTGTATTTTTGTAATGGAACAATGTTATAGAGGGTTTGAAAGACTTTTGTGCGACCAATTTTTGAAAAAAGTGAATAATTCATTCTATAACTACTATCTTCTTGTCAATAGGTGTTTATACTAAAGGGGAACATGTTGCTAATGCTCGGATTATTTCTTAGTGTGTGTGTGTATGTCGTGTGGTAGACGCTCGCCTACTAAAGGAATGTAATTTCATAAACTTCTTACTTACAAGCTCGTAAAGGGCTTAGAAGAGAGACCCTTCACGGATACTAGCGTTTAAGAATAAAATTCTAAATATCGTAACTTCGGTAATTGGTAGATTACAATTTATTACAATTCCGTCCCATGATTACAATTCCATCCCAGTAAAAATATTATTCCTTTGATTTTGTTTTATTAGTTGTTTAAATTTGGGGTTGGTTTTAATTGTTAATATATAAGCAACTGATATTGAGCTATTACTATCATCTTGGAATTCATATTGTATTAATTGAAAAGTGTTAGCAACACATCGTAATATATTATTTATTCATCGAATACTCTTATAACATTCGGATCAGAGTTTAAATACACCATTATATTTCAACTTTATATTTATTTAAAATTTGAAGTTTTTCTGTTAAAGATGTTAATGATATACTATGCATGTTTGCTGAATTGCAATGCAATTTGTTTAGTTTTCAATAACATATAACTTCACAATATTACATTATTTCTTTACATTTCGTTCTTTAAATTGCAATCTCTTCTTCGTAGTATGAAGTAAGTAGAAATAAGATAACAATAATTACATAAATACTGAAATTTGAGTTTTGTAGGGAAATATTTCTTTCTCTGAATATGTGTGATATTTTATTGTATCATGCCAAAAGATAAATAACATGTTAAATTATATTTCCAATGTAAAATTTAAAAAATATTCCAGGGACATATTAATTTAAAATAATTGATGGGTGACAGTTTTTTACATTGCAGATATTTGATATTGGAATAATAATGATCAATTTAAGACTTCTTTCTAAAACATTTGTTTCCGAATTAGATATGCCATGCTAAGTACAAAAGGAAGTCATGAACTTCTTTTTAACTTTTTGCTGTAGTATAAAACAACCAGTTTTGAAGGCAAATACAAAGAAGCTATTCTCCATGACAGTGAATACTGCAAATTCGGTGAAGTATGAAGAATGGTGTAAGTTCTAATCATCACTTTTCTTTCCTGGACAGAAAATTTTAGAACGTTGTGCTGGTACCTATGCGTGTGAGTTTAGTGAATAACTTTTCAAAGCCGTGTACTAAACAATTGAAAATCCTGATCTGGGCTGTCCGGGTGACGCCGCGTCGATGGCTGACGATATCAATTGAAAATCCTTTTCAAAACAATTAGAAGTCACAAATGTGAGAAATATATCACATGAAGAAATCATGGAAGAAAGCGGACCGCATATTTATTCTTCATAATTGAAGACCAGTAAACGTTTTACCCTTCATTATGTTAATTTAACATATATTGAAGTTTATATCGATAAGATTATTCATTTTGTAGCTTATTTTGCGTCAAACTAGTGACTTCAAAACAGCAAAAATCAGATTATTTGTCTTGTAACTTGCAATGTTAACACATGTTTTGGGCTCGTTAGGAAATAAATTGTATTTTCCATTGTATGTGAAAATGCTAATTTCAGAATATTGCATTTTTATTCACAGAATATTATCTGAACATACTGTACATTGGAACGTAATATCGTAATTTGGGTTTTTTATCCTGAGTGTTATTTCATTAAAAGACAACTTTGTGGAGGATTCGTGGACGTGTTTGGGGGAGGGGACAATCAGATTTCAAGCACAGTTATAATGCACTGAGAAAGACGAGGACCCAGCATTTTAATAAAAATTACGAAACATTAAAGGAACATCAATAAACGTTTTAAGTCAAATGTTAGATAGAATGTAAAGATATTTATTAGGCTAATTCAAAGAAGAACTTGACGTAGATGAAGTGTTACTTTGTGCGATGATAAATGCAGAATTTTGTTTCATCAACTTCAGGCATACTAATGAATATTCATTATGGTTTACGAGAACTGCTGATGCTAAACTTCACCCCTAAAAGTGGGTTATAGAATATTTAGATTCTTAAGTAAAGTTACTACTCATACATACGTTGTTATAATTTGTATTATTTAATAGTAGTTTCACTCCGATATTAAGTTTCTAGACACACTGTTAATATGAAGTAAAATAAATTAATAAATTTTTTGTATTTCAAATTTATTTTCAATGTCTTTATTTTTATTGATTTTGATTTAAAAATAAAATGCACGTAATTGGATCATCGTTATTCATTAAAAAAGGAATTTTTAAAGTAAAAAAAGTTGTGTACTTCTCTCTAATTATTCCAGAATTCATAGGACAGAGCCTTAAAGTATAAGCCACAAATAAAATTTCAATGGTGTAAACATAAAATTAGTATATTTTCCACAGCGAATGTAAATTCAAGGAAAATGCGGTTAGTCAATACTCTAATTAGATTTAATTCACACCAAGTTCCCTTTATGCGACTTCACATAATATATTATCTGTGTTTTTAATGTCGAATGCGCGCGTAACTTAAAAGAAACATTTGCGATTCCGCTTATGTGAGACGTTAGTTACCCAGAAACTGATAAAAACAATGAAACTGGTTAGATTTTGATTGAAAACTGTAAATATTTGATTAGTTATTTTTCGTATTTTCATATTGCGTGTACTAAATGAATCCTCAAATTCAGTTGTCACTGTTTATGACGGCTGGCGTTATACGATAGAAAGACTACGAAACAGACCGACCTGTATTGAATATCTGTTATCTTCGTGTTGCGTTATGAAACAGCAATATTTTGATATTCTTGAATTGTTTTATGGTTAACTATAATATGTTATTGCATTATTCGTGAAGTCTAGTTTTGTTAAAAAAATTAATTTATTGCAGTATTTTATTTGTTGTTCATGAGCAGTGCATGCAACTTTTTGGACAAAAATGTGTAATTTTGTTCAGCAGCATATTTGCAATAAATAGGTTTTCAAGTGTGCACTATCATTGTATCTTTATACTGTGATGTTCATAATTTAATGTGAGTTGGGGTGTTTTACATATGATTTGGGTATGAAAGACATTAATAGAACTAAAATTTCCTTGAGGTGACTTTTCTAGAACAACAATCAATATTTTTACATTGATTGTATTTTGTGATTTAGTATTATCGCCCACGTGTGAATGTTCAAATAGTTAATTTTGCAATTTGTTAATTATTAATTTTGACATGATTTATTATTCGTGCATTTGCAAAATATCATTCCAGAATTAGAATGGGAGAATGTAACATGTGAAACAAGTTTCTCTTTAATTTGTAAATGAATATATTGGCAAACCATTCAACTAGTAATCCACATTTCCACTGAAATGAAATGCAGCAGCGAACCTATAACTTCAAGACATACAATAACAGTGAAAATTATACGTAGTATTACAAAATTTCTTGTTCATATACTGTTCATTACGAATTTATGGGCAGCTGGAAACACAAAAGTACAGCCTGACTGAAATGTGTATGAAAGGAGGTAAGGTGAAACTTAACTTATGGAAACTAATTAATAACATGATAAATAATTAATTAATTAAATGATTCAGCTCACTTGATTCACCAATTCCATCACAATTATCCCTTGCTATGGCAAAGTTTCTCATTTGGAAGAAAATTAGCTTTGGGAGCACGGAATGTATCCATATGTGAAGCGAACTCTCTTGTTCTAATCGATTCTTTCAGTCGAGATAAATCAGATGGCTGCAATAGCAACTCGGTCCACGCTACAGCCCCACGCAGCGTTACTGGCCGGGAAGTGATCAGCACTGGATCGGCGTCGCCCGGGCCTTAAGCCCGTCCCAACAGCGCCTCGCGGACCGATCCCCCCTCCCCCTCTCCCCCTCCCATGGCGGGCCCTGGGATATCGGCTTCGAGCTCCGGCCGGTCGCAGCCTCGTAAAGTCGAGCGCGCGCCCGGCACGGCGCTGCCATCGGCCCCGCTCGCTCGCTCGCTCGCTTCATCTGCATTCGGCTACGGCGGCAGCGGCGGCGGCGGCGGCGGCGGCGGCTTCCATTTGCGTCACCGCAGGCGTCGTTTGCATACCGCGTGCGCCGCCCCCGCGCCGCGCCGCTCCGCCCTCTGGGCCGCGAATTGTCGCCGGGGCCTCCATGCAACTTGCCCCGCCCCGCCCCACCCCGTCACGGTGTTGACCTCACCGCGCTTGGCATCTCGATCCTATCGTCGCTTCCGCGGCTGCGGCTGTCGATGGAAGCCTCCGCTTCTACTGATTCTCGACCTCCGCTCTCCCTACCACCGGTTCAGATCCTAACTCCTGCGCCTGTGACTGCCTCCCACAACCCGCTAACCCCGATGTTTCCCTCATTCTTAACCTGCTTAATTTCTGCTACCACCTAGCGTTGCTGCCCTTCGCCCCTCCCTTCCTTGCTGATTCCGCCATCACTTCTATTTTCACCACCATCTCTGCCACCCTGTCATCTATTAAGATAGTCATTCCCTTTGCCTTCGCCACTTCGTCCATCCTCGCCTTTTCTCCCTGTCCTTCTTGTCCCGACCCCTCTGCCACATGTCGGTTTGGCCGGGAGAAACGGCTCAGAGAACAACTGATGTCATAGCAGTGCCTCTGACCGGAAGGCTCTAGGATAGACTTCCGGCAGTGGCAGGATTTTCGACACCAGCTAGATATCTAGGTCGAAATCTGTCGCTGTCTGGAGGAGAATTCTAGCGGCCAGCTACTCTGATCGGTAGTTTTGCGTGGTTTCGCCGATCAGTACCAAACGAAAACCGGGGCAGTACCCTAACAAGCGGGCCACGGACTGCGCGCGATCTATCCTTTCCCTTCTTTCTTGTCCTTACCTCATCGCTTACTTACACACACTTTCACTTACATGATCTATACTATCACAGATACCTGAGCTTAGAGCCTGTCCCGCCTGGGGCTGTGCTCCGCTGGTGGAAGATACGTGGTTGGAGAAAGCCCCGCTAGCCGACGTCGGTCTGTACCGGATCTCACCATCCAGTGGGGAAATATCACCGCCACTTCTCGAGGTAAAACTTGAACTACACTTATGGGATTAGGACTCTTAATAGTTGACGCGCTGGAAATCACTATTCAACCAACCAACCAACATCTCGGTCTGTCAGTCCCACCGCCCCGCACCCGCTGTGACCTCAGCAGCACCCCTCGCTCTCCGCAGACGCTGTCGTCTGCCTCCCTCACCTCGAGCGGGGCGTCTGCCGTCGACAGCGCTGCTCTTGCCCCTGTGACGGCCGGCGCCGCCCCCGCCGCTGCAGGTGCCTTTGGCGCCCCCCCTGTTCACCTCTTGTCTCCGCCGTCGCGCCGCCGGAGTTGGCTCTTCTCGCCATCCCGTCGCTTCTTTGTCAGCAGCCTCCCACCATGCCCTCCACCCACTCCGCCCCCGCCCGCGCCAACGGGCCCTTTTGCCCGCGATGCAATTGCGCGCGGCCTCTTACGACCTCGCACTTTTCTCGAGCCCCTTCTCCCCCCCCCCTTCCACCGACGCCGTTTCGCCACTGTCCTGGAGAGGCGGTGGGATCGAGTTGCGTCACCCGGAAACGGTTTAGGCGCTCGTCAAAGGCGTGGATAGAACGAGACCTTTGAGGATACGCACAAGTGGGATATACCACGATTAGGATAATTAATTTGAGGTGTTTTTGATATGGAATTTCTGTTAATATTACGTATGTTTGAATATTCACTTAAAGGTAATGTTAAAAACCAGTGTCCATTTTTATTCTTTATCATTTATTAAAGACACAATACTCTAAATAATATTTATTGTACTAAACGTGTGTTGCTGCTTGTAAAGAAACCTTATTGAAATTCGAATTCGACACCAAATATTATACTTATAAAAATAACGAACAATATTACAAACTAGGGTTAATAGACAAATATAAATAATATATCTAATGATGCTACACAATGGCGCAGAATTCCTCGTACTAGTTAGTGGTGTATTGTCTTTGATATTTAAAAGACTATAGGGCCTCTTGATGTTCTCACAGCTCCTCTGAACGGCAGGGAAGAAACCCTCGCGACCCCGAACGTTGCATGTCTGTCGTACGAGGTTGAATCATTTCACCGAACTAGTTATGAACGTGTTACAAACTTAATAAACATTTCATAAAACTTATATATCAGAAATTACATTTTTGGACATACGCGATGTTTTTGTAGTATTGAATTTGTTTTTAAAAACTTTTATCATTCTCTTTCGAAACATCGTTGGAAGTTAAGTTGTTTTTGTATTAACTTCACCATGGCACTCAGTGAACAATTTTTCTCAAAAAATGCAATTTTTTCTTCGACAATTGTAGTATAGAACACTGCTTTAAAACTTAGTTATAACATGCGAGTATTGCATTCTGTAGCTCTGAAGGCATCAGCATGGAAATGGTCGCAGGAAGCTATTCACGCGACATGTGATGGTGGTGGTAATGCTTCAAAGCTGCAATTCATGTTGTAATGATCACCTCTATGAGACCTAATTATTTACCCTTTCCTAATGAAGACTCTTAATATATTAGCTTTGTCCCTTCCAGCGTCAGTTTCATCATTCCTATCTCTATTCTCTTTCTTCGCTGTCATGAATGTTGAAACACATCATGGAGTCGTGTAGTTTGTCATTGCGTAGTCTTTAGAAGATGGATCGCAAATCATGTGCCGCTGTGTTCCACCGCACTGATCTCACTATCAAAGTCAATTCGATTTTGAGGTGTTATGTTAATGAACTCGTGCACATAAAAAACGCACGCATATTATAGAATGTACTACCTTTTCTTGACTATTCAGAATTATTGTTGAAAAGACAAAATTTTTGAAGAATATAATAGATTACAAAAATACTTCTCCTTTACCTTTCTATGAAAATTTTGAAATAGAAATATTCACATTTGAAAAGGTGCTAGTACGAACACTTTGCTGTATTGAATTTGCATCAGCGTGTTACAAAGTGTGCACAGTGAGTTCACTGCACGGGTGTGTCTCCATTTTTCATAACACATTCAAAACTTTACGCTGACCACACTGAATTTCCCTTATTCGGAATTGATTCATCCTTCTCAATCGAAAGTTCATTGCTTTCCCATCAGATTATCGATCATATTTCTCTCTCTCTCTCTCTCTCTCTCTCTCTCTCTCTCTCTCTGCTAACAGCCCGTGCAGCTGGGACCTGTCATTTATTTGAACGAACGGGCCCCGACGATCATTGTCACGCCTTTGGTCGTGGCACAGAACTAACACGTTCGTTCTTTGCCAATTATTTTTCTGTGGTCATGTCTCAAACGAGGAAAAAAGGAAACATTAAATATCAGAATATAATTGACTTCTTCTGGAACATGAGTAGGATTTCAAACTTAAATTGGCATGTTGCCAGTAAATCTTTACAATACTGGCATTGAAATTATTTTATAACGTCAACGTTTTCATTGAAATCATTAACTCTCTTGGTATTGTACAAGTTAACTCACAGTTCAGTTAGAAAGCACCGATTTAATAAAAAGGATATCTCAAAAGTTAGATAGTTTAACTAAGTGCAGCCATGTTTTGTTTATAAATCACACGATGATGTCTGAATTGTCGATTAAGCAATAGATTGATATTGAAAAACTAAAAGAGATACAGATACAGTTACAGAGAATGAAAGCGAGTTAATCTTGTGTACGGTGTATGGTCGTATGCGTTACAGCTTGAAATATGATGTTGACCTATACGTATTCATAAGTGAATTTACTAAATAACATTACATTTAATACGATAGAAACGTTTGACTTGCGAGTGTAATTTTGATGGTTCTTTATTGCTCTGTCTCCCTCTTCTCTCCTATGCCATATTCCTCCCAGTTTCTCCTCCCCCTTCTCCTCTGACACATCATTTTCTCTTAAATACTTTTTCTCTTAAATCAATGTTTTACTTACACACACTCAAAAGCAACAACATTCAGACAAAGAGAGAGAGATTTTCCCCGTGTTCGTGGTCTCGCAGACTACTCGAACCGGAGCATCATTGGCTCAGTTGGAAACTTTTTCAACTCCCATTTCATAGTCTCCTTCACTCGTATCGTCTCCTTACCTTTCTTCGGCCACGCGTGAAATCCCGTGTGCCAAGTCTCCTCTCCTTTTGTGCACTCTCAGTTTCGCCGCGCTCGCCACTTAAACGCGACCGCCTCCACGCCCCCCTGCTCCACAACTTCTTGTTCCTCCAAGCGCTGCGTGCACTTCGCTTTTTAATTACTTCCCGTGTGCGCGCGCGCTCGCGCACCGCCAGGTAATTAGACAAAAATCGCGCGCGCTGCGATGCTCCGCGCCGCGGCCTCCGCCACGATGGATCGGAATGGTCGAACAAAGGGCATGGGTTTTATTTATTTATTTATTTATTTATTTATTTATTTATTTATTTATTTATTTATTTATTTATTTATTGATTGATTGATTGTTTATAGTTTGTTTGTTTGTTTGTGTATTTGTTTTTCTTATTTGTGAAACTTTCATCCACAAAACCCTCTCAGTCGCAACCTATATCAATTGAAATCTTTAACTGTCGCCTACATCATGACCACTCTGGCCGGTCATGCTCAAATTCCGGCCTAATGCCAAATTCCCGTTGCCATCTCTCATTGCTAGTCTCGAACGGTTAGAGGACTTTTCTATTTCATGTTACAAAGGTGTACAAGATACGCTAAATTTATCCCCGTTCTCATAACTGTATCTCAATTCCAGAAACTCACCTTCCTAACATTTCTGCCTCGATTTCACGTAATTGGCCTTATTCTCACTTCATTGCTAATTACATAATTTACATTTTCACTATTTACTCACATGAATTGAGGTTTTATTATTTATGTTCCGTCTCTAAAATATAGATATTGTAGCGAGACTTCTCATGCGTATAATAGTATTGCAGACGCTATTACAAGCCATCATAACAATAATCTAACTAGAAGATTGCAAAAAAGGATATTGTAACAAGAAGATAACTTTATGAGAATATGGAGCTCTTAGACCACAGGCGCACTCTGGACCACTGTGCTTCGCCACCCGCAGGTGCGGCTCCCGTGCTCGCCGCTCTGCCGGTCCCCGGGGATTCCACACAGCGCGCGAGTCGCGAGCACGTGATTGGGGGAGCCCCGCGACCTCCTGAGCGCCTTTACTAAAGCCCCACCCCAGTCCGCCTCGCCTCGCCGAGGGCTTCCGATATTGCGGGCCTAATCTGGAAAATGGAGAATTAATTAAGGTAATTGAACGCGCAGCTGGGAAATTAATTCTCAAATTTATATCGAGAAATTTGTTTTTAGGACGTTGTTTACCGAGGCAGACGAGAGACAGTGCCGTAACGAGCTCATGATTTTGCGCATTCGGCATTAGATGCCATTGGTTCATTTGGTAATTAGTGGTAAAGGAATTAAGCCAGACATTAGTTCGAACTCAATTTAGTATAATATCATTGTTACTATTGGGAGAATTGTGCTGAATCTTCATTTTGTGCTCTTTATTTGTAAAAAGATGTTCAAAATGCATTTAGAATGGGTTTAAATTAACTCTGAATTAAAATGACTATTCATCTTTGTTAGGGTTATATCGCTTGTAATTTTTTCATATAAAGATTCCATTCAAATCTGATATGTAGACAATTATTCTTGGTTTTATCCGAATTATTCCAGAGATATCTTTTGCATTGGTAAACGCATGACATCATGATCGTTAGCAGAATTTGGTTCTAAAGATTACTTTGGAACGCTTTTGTCGTTTCAATATTCCTGCGGAGATGGAAATAAATCGCTAAGCAACATATCCACGAAATTGTGGTCCATGAACCTTTCAATCAGTACTAATTTTGGAGAGTGGAAACAAATGCTTCAATTAACTCGTGTCTGCCATCCTTTGTGTATTGTAGCATCTGTATGAATTAATTCGGTCTAATCAGTTTTCGATATAAAGGAAACCCGATGCAGTGAAATTCTGGTGGCCGGAACACTCATCATGAATCAGAATCATACTAACAGATTATTGTACGGTAGGGTTTTGACAAAGAATAATAAGAAAAGATCCGCGATATTCAGATCATTTGATTGATTTCTTTATTTGATATTAGAGTCCTATACAATATTTTAAATTGCGTTTAAAAAACATGCCGAGTTTGTATTATATTTTCACTTGTTTCCGAAATATAATGGTATGTCGTGGAGAGAATACTGTTACGTAAATAGCTCTTATTTTGCATGTCGATGGGCACTATTATGTTAACTCGATGAGCTCATGTTTGAATGTGCACGCCTGCCAATGCAACATGTACATGTCCAGTGTATTGCGAGTTGCCGACCCTTCAGGTGTCATTATTGCAATGGTTTAATTTTTCCCGTCTTCCATAGTAAGTATCTCGATTCCGCTGTTCGTTCGTAGACCATCTCTCAGGCGTTATAAAGATATGTAAAATATATATTGTTTAATATAATCATGATAGTTTCGCATCAACATGGCTTCTACCCACCCATCTTTTCAGTTATCCTCTAAGTTTTGTGCCGGTTAACTCTAACTTTCAGCGAGTTGTAGTTTTCAATATAGCTTTGACACTTATCCGCATGTATAAATATTGGATTTGGCTGTATTATTAAATATTTACACATCTTATACATTTGTATCCTTGGAAGCTCCCGTGCTTATCCTAGAGCTACTTCTTCTTCCCTTCGTCTGAAGACCATTAAGACTCTTGACCTGACCTTCACTTGCTTGCAATACTGTCGGTCACATGTCTTGACAAAACGGGCAAATGGGATGTGTGAAAATGAAGTTGTAATGTAATATTAAATTCTCGTCCTTCTATGTAATATGTTTCACTGCCATCTAATTAAGTCCTATCATTAATTAATTATTTACAACCAAAATATCTTATTTATTCATTACGTAATACATTTTATTTAACCTCTTGAATTCATGTATCGTTCTCACCTTTCAACAACCACCTTTTACTTTTCATCTCCAGGAAGCCAATTTTACACGCCGACCATGACAATCTTCATAAAATAAAGGAACTCCATACTGAAGACATCACTCCCTCCCCGTTAGGTCATTCCTAAGGATGAAATAGGCTAAGGATAAGGAAGGTGCTATCACATGCCGTCGATGGCGCGTTGCTTAAGGTTATACTTCGACTTCCAGCCGACAATGAACGTAGAAAACGACTGTTCAGAGCAGCTGGGCTAGAACTCTCTTTAGTGTCGCCAGGTACTTTGAGTGCCCCAGCTACGTTACTGTGGTAGAAAAATCCCCCATCATCGAGCTAGATCCTCCATGTAAACTAAATTTCATTTGATACTATGCAAAACCATTTGATATGCATACTGTTTATACATGTGTAATATTTATTGGAATACTCCTTGTATCTTTGGGCAACACCTGCCTTGGGATTATTCTGATAATGTTTTTTATGAACGGGTTCCGCAGTGTGACGGTTATCGTTTGATATTGTTTTACTCCAGTTCGTAAGATGAAATCCGCTCGAAGCCGTGGGTTTCTAAGGAAAAATCCTTAGTAAGCTTTCCGTGGGGGGAGTAAAACTGGCTGTCCTATTTTGTAAATTTACTGCTCGTAAAAGTTCCTCAGGCTTAAAAGAAATATTTGAGATAAATTGAAATCGCATATTTCGTCGCCCGAGTAATACCATCTTTCTCTGCCAGATAGAGAAAGCTGCTTAGCGAAATTTACATGGCTTCGTGAAAGAGTAGGCCTGATTGCTTGAGCCACTCTACGTAAAACAAGGCGTTATTGATTGATTGAATGATGGATTATAATGGTCATATGATTTGGATGACATGAATTCAGTGGTGGATCAAAGGGGACCTGAAGCTTTTAAAACGAGAAAACCCCGATATACCGTGCCTGGAATCCGTTTTATACACTTTTTTCTTTGTCCCCTTCACAGTAATCCTGTGAAGAAGGGGAGTTTATTTACTTTAAATTCTTACATTTAACTACTGTCTTGCAGCTTAAACAGCTGGAGAAGGGGCATTCTCTTAAAGCTAAGTTTCACATTCTAGTTCAGATAACATTCTAGTGTAGTGTTATACACCTCCCCCCCCAGATTTTTGATCTGAATTTTAATTCCGGTACCCAATGTTGAGAGGTGAACGCTCTGATAACTATACCATTGGTCGCCCCGTGAATTCTAGGGTTACAGTCTTGAAGATGGATAATAACTGGTCATACTAGAGTCTAACTCAATCAGTTTGAATGAAAATTCTGGCGGTCGGATCCACTGATCGTTAGATTTAAAGCTGATAGATATATGACAGGCTGGATGAGTATCTTAACAAAAGAGCCACTCACCTCATATAGTATCTCTTTTCTCATTCTTGTTCCCTTCTTTCCCCTCATTGTTACATGCACCTTATGCCACATTTGTTGGGAGAGTAGTCTGAAGTAGGGAGATGAGTTCATACCGGTTGGGGCGGTGCTTCACTGAGGGAAAACCTCTGAAAAGGGAAAACTCCTCAGGTCAGGGTAGGCCATCGCCGGATTTTTGTTCCAGGGACTGAGATCACGTCACCACACGGGATATAACATGGTTTACCCTTACGGGACTAGTGACTGTAGTTGTTGAAGCACCCGGAAACACTATATACTTACTCACTCATTGGCACTATTAGTTGCTTAAAATTGATTGATTTATTGTTTCCGGGCACGTGAAAGGCTATAGATCTTAGTCTCGTTACTATCATGACAACTTCAATACCGGAAGGTGGCGGTGTTCCTCTCGCTCTGGATGGAAACGTGCCCCTGCGTTGACTCACCCTCCTCCCCATCCTGAACAAGTGAGTCCCCGACTGTGCTTCTGTCACGATTGGTATGTAGTGCAGTGCATTTTAAGTGTGCGTAAGGGAGACGATAGGACGAGGAATAGGAAGGAAATATCGCGCGCGGTCCATGACCTGATTGTTAGAATTGTGCTCCGGCATTCGCCTGAGATTAATCGGAGAAAGCGTTGATAACTACCGATCAGAGCAGCCATTCGTTAGCATTCTCCTCCAGACAGCGGCTGAATTCGACCTAGCTGTTTAGCTCGTGTCAAATATCCGCCACCGTCGGAACTTGAAGCGTAGGACCTATCGGTCTGAGTTTCCTCCTGGAGCGAGGACAGTGGCAATGCTGGCTCAGAGAAAAGCTCAACCGGTTCCAGGGTCGCCTCCGCGCTGTTGGCAGGCCTGGCCGAAGGGGGGGGGGCGCGTCCCGGTGCCGGTGCGCGGCGAAGAGGTCAGCGCGAAATGCGGGCGGCGTTCGCCTGCGTCACCGGGAAATTCGCTTCGGAGGAGGCCTTTGTGCAGGCGGCGCATTGTGCCCGACAGGCCGCCGCCGGCGGGGAGGCGGTCAGCGGGGGGCACGTACGCGGGGGGCCACTTGACCTTTGGCGACGCGACGCGATGTTCCGCGCGGAGACGGCGCAACGGGACGATTGCGCAAGTGTGTATTTTTAGGATCTACTTTGTTTCGTTCCATTCGGATTCCTCAATCATGGTGTCTCTTTGAAAGAAACGCTTTAGCAGTTGCGTCAGGTATCTTCCTTACTAAAATATCTTGTATCCTGCGTCCTACAGTAAGTGCAATGTAAACGATTTCAATAACACAAAACATAGCGGCGGACTCACTAAATTAAACTTTCTAATGTATTCATTTACCTGTTGTTAATAAATATATTATTAACAGGTAAATGAATTAAAATTAAATATATATATATATATAATAATATAATGATTAATATGCATAATATATTATACATAATATATTTTAAATTACAGTCTCCTACATTATTTCAGTAATATTGATACCTTTTCTGGTTCTCAACCAATCGTTATACATGAGATCTGTAAAGAAAGAGAATTTCAAGGAGACGTGACGAATTGCATTTTGGCTTTAAAAATGTGAAGGATTTGATTAAAAAATCCGTCTAATATTAATTTCAAATGCAACTTGCAACGCTCGACAGTATTGTCAATAATATATATATATATATATATATATATATATATATATATATATATATATATATATGTATAAAATATGTAAATAACTCTTAAACGAAGCGTTTTTGTGCCAATGTTTTCAAAGACGCGTTTCTAAAACCAGAATCTACTGGATACGATATTCTTAGACATTGTATTATACTTTTGTGGTCCAGCGCGTATCGATATTATCCAATATTACTCGGCGCTGGAGGCGATCTTCGGTTGTGACGTCACACTTAGAAGGCTTAGATTTCTCCAAATTATGTGTATGCTTTCTGTGTACAACGTAGTTTGTTCTGACTGATGTTTATTTGCATAATCATTAATTCAAGATGCAAATAAACCTTAATGCTCTCGAAGCAACAATTGGAAGTATTAATAGTGGCCTGATACTGATGAAGATTCCTTCTTAAGTGTATAGTGAAACCGTTCATTTATCAAATGTAAGAATTGACATTGTTGTTTCTGTGAAACGTTTGTGATATAACATTCAATATCTACAGAACCTGCAGAATCAGTAACCTACGGAATCTGCAACTGTATGTAAAATGAAACTAATCACGTGCTATTCTAGGAGATTAAATTGTACGGGTGTAACTCTTTTGTAATTAAGTTAAGTAATATTTCAAAGAGTAGAGTTATGCTTGTCCGATCCTGTATTTTTGCATGGACCACTTTAAGAAGCTTTCTCGAGAGTAAAAATCTTTTGTAATATTTTTGTGACTATCAAGGAAGGCGAAAAGCTAACTGTGAAGGTAGATTACTTCAAATGCTGTTTTTTAGGACGTGTTGTGAATTGTTTCAAGAACATGTCTATAATACCGAACAAACCTTTATTCAATATTTTTTCCGAACGTCAATTTCAATTTCTTTATTGTATATTCTATAAGTACATTGAAAGTAACCTTTTTATTATTTTAAAAAATAAACACGTTTCGTTAACAATTTACCTCTTAATATGGAAAAGGAAAGATAAGGAAGAGGGGGGAATGCGAGTCTTCTCGCTTGGGTTCGCTAGTTAGTTCATATTAAAAATATATATTAACACTCATATTTTTATTTAATTCATGGTATGTTGGAGATTGTCTTCAATGTACTGCATGACTGAATATTAAATAATGTTTTTTTAATAGATAAGAATTAAATGTTACTGCGCTTCTGCATACGGCGTAGTTTAAAATAACATTTAGTATTGTATTTGTATATGGAGATTTGCCAGGATTTGCACAGAATAATCACTCATTATTATTTAATATAAAATAAATGACATTAATACTCGAACATTTTTCTGCTGTCTTCTTTTATAAAAACATAATTAGGGAATTTCCCCACGAATGTCATTTCGCCTCTGGTTTGTTTTCGATCGAACATTACGATTGAGATGAAATCTTTCTTGAAGGACGAGGCCTGTATTATAATTGCAATAGTAATACGTAACGAGTACTATGTTTCTGTGATGTTAATTATATATCTTCGGTTGAGGGTAATATCTTTAAACGTACCATCTTTTATACACATTATATTGAATATTTATACTGTAAATTTGGCTTCACTTTATTTTCGCATTTAGAACCAGCAATCAAAAGTTCTGTAAATATGAAGTTAAACATACAACTTAAAAAAAGCTTCGCGTAATATATTTAATATGTTAAACAGTATCACAAAACAAGGGAGTGTACAGTACACAGAGAAATGTTTGTATAGAGCACATGCAGGAATTTTACATTATTCATCTCTCGAGTTGAATGAGGTTAAACTTAACACTGCTTGAATACGCACGCATTCACACAATACACAGACAATTCTGTATATGTTCAGCATCGTTCTAATATTAGATACCAACACCAACGCATTGCTCTTTTGAAAAAAGTATTTAATGTGATGATGAGAGTATTGTGTTGTGCACGAAGATAATCATGATTTACAGTTCTGATTGTTTTAAATTCTGCTACACATATGGAAAACGCTCGCCGGGTAGAGGTCCTTCCTCAAAGAACCAATGCAATCTCTCCTCCACCGCTCCTGCCTTCTGAAACTCATCTTTATCTTAAATTCAAAACCTCGACCGAACCTCATTCGTCTCTCCTCCGAAAACGCAATTCGTTAGGCGAGAGTAATCCCTGGAAGTTGGTCCCCGTTCCGTTCCTCCACTTGCGGCTATAACGAGGGGAAGTGTGCGTGGGCGTATTCAGCCGTCGCCCTTTGTGTCAGGGTGCGTCCGCCGCTGAATTCAGTGCGCGCTTCGCGGCTGCGGAGGGATACCTTCGAAAGCAAAGCGCCTGGGAGTCTGCTGCGAAGGACGTCTCGAAGGGATAGACAGTACAAATAAAGACCGAAGGATGGGAATTATAAAGGGAAAAACAACACTGGAATACAAGACAATGAGAGAACAAATCGATGCTGAAGGAGAAATAGATGTGCAATTAACTTGGGAGCGTCCAGGCATGATGGTAGAAATTTGGAAAAGATAAAGGAACTGAATTTCGAAGTAGCAACAATTTGTGCTAATGAGGCCATTCACGTGGATGCTAATACCCGTTGAATGCTCCTTAACTTACACAAAAACATTTGTAATAAAATAATTAGTATGATACTCCTCTTCGAGAGTTCTTGTAGTGAAGGATACACATTCTATACATAATGTCTTCAAATATGTTACAAAATTCCAGGGTTTGTAAAGGAGTAAAAAACGATCACTTTTTGTGAATGAGCATGTGGTGGACAGTTTCAATATCAAAGTTACACTGGTGACTTTTACCCCTGGACAAATTGTACCAACAGACGCTGAATTTTACAAGTAATATTGTTTATTTTAGAATTTAATGTTACAATGCTGCAATGAACATTGGTTCCCACTATCTGTACTCTACTCTTATTTTTAAAAGTTTGGTTCAGACCGTGGGATCCTATTTGTTAAAAGAAGCAGGCCACTTGAGGAGCAGTACTTTGTGGAACAATGGGATAAATAACATGAGACTCGTGATTCTCAGACATATAATTACACTCATAAATAAACTGTGTATTGATAATAGGTGTTTATGGGTCTGTCTCTAACAATCCGGATGTCACACACAGGTGCACTGCACCGCAATATCTTGTGGTCCGTCTACTCACTATGGGACAATGGGACTTCGAACGGCGAGGCGCGGCTGAGAAGCAGCGAGATACAGCTCGGCCCGTCTGAGAGGGCACGTCACGATGTTCACATGGGAGCGTACGGGGTGACGGAACAGATGAGAGGGTGAGCGAGAAGGGGAAGGGATGGGCAGGCACGTGAGTAGATGGGCAAGCAAGTGAGTGGGTGGGCGAGCAGATGATGGGACGAGCAAGAAGGGAAATGGGTGGGTGAGTGAGTGAGTGAGTGAGTGGGCGGGCAGGTGAGTGAGTGAGTGGGCGGGCAGGTGAGTGAGTGAGTGAGTGGGCGGGCAGGTGAGTGAGTGAGTGAGTGGGCGGGCAGGGTGAGTGAGTGAGAGAGTGGGCGGGCAGTGAGTAGGTGGTGAGTTGGCCGGGCAGCGTGATGTGAGTGAGTGAGTGGGCGGGCAGCGGTGAGTGAGTGAGTGAGTGGGGCTGGCAGGTGAGTGAGTGAGTGAGTGGGCGGGCAGGGTGAGTGAGTGAAGCGTGGGCGGGCATGGTGAGTGAGTGAGTGAGTGATGTGATGGCGGCAGCGTGAGTGAAATGGGATTGAGTGAGTGGGCGGACAGAGTGAGTGAGTGACGTGAGTGGGCGACAGAGTGAGTGAGTGAGTGAGTGAGTGGGCGCAGGTGAGTGAGGGAGTGAGTGGGCGGGCGGCGGGTGAGGGAGTGGCCGAACAGGTAAGTGTTTGGCCATTTATACTTGAGTGGGCGTGCAGGCGATGGGGTGTTCAGCAGATTGAGTGAACGAGCAGGTAATAAGTGTTGGGCAAACAAATGAGGGGTGGGCGAGGATGTGAGTTGATGAGGTGTGGAGGTTTGGTTTATATTGACGGCCGAGAAGGCGGGTGAGGTTTGACTCCGGAACGGACCGGTGCGTGGGCAGTAGGGGAGGGGTGTGCTTTCATGGGTCGAAAGGGCAGTTATTGTAGAGCTCTGCGGCAGAAGACCCTCTTGGGAGCAGTTTGTGGATAAACAAAGAAACATAGGCGCACCGTGTAATTGACCTCGTGTCCCATGGGGAAAGGCTTTGTTGATGTAGTGCACGTCACGTGGTTGGGCCGTTAGCGGGGTGCAGGCAGCGTCTACAGGATTGGAATTCGTTTCTTATTCTTGTTACTGTTTAATCTGCTGTTAATCGTAACTATTTTATACGGTTACATACATGTATCAAACTGTGATATCTGTACAATAAAGAAACAAAAATCTCAGAACATGAAGTGGGATTAGGCTAACTATATAGGGAAACTCTTTCTTTTTTTGTGAATCTATTACACTAAATTTGACTACGAGTGCGATTTGATTCTTCATGTAATTTAAAGGCACAATAATTTCAAACTATCAAATAAAGTAGGTATAAAAAAATAATTTACTAATTGAATACCTCCGGGCAAAAAGGTCTGTACACGCAAAAGCATTTGCCTTAGCAGCTTCCTGAAAACTGATTGAACTCTAATATCATGAAATTGTTTATTTTTAAATTAAATAACGTGTAGTAATTAACGCTAGATTTCTTTAGCCAACATTTCAGTGTAGGACACTCTCCAACATGGTTAAAATCTTATTTTTGCCGCACTGCTGTCCGATGGTTTTAATACGTGGGGGGTTGACACCCGTTTTGCCCGGAGGTTGTCAATTTACGCAGGAAAGCGAGCATGTGAGGAAGGCGGAGCACAAAGAAAATATTAGACAAATTTTATGCTTGGTAAAATTTGCTAACAGTTATTCGTTAACTTTCACCTCGGACAAAAATTACTTAAGAAAGTTTTTTAATGTTAATTAAATACATTCAACCCGCTGCGACTGAATTGGAATCGCAAATTCTTACGAACCAATTAGTCTTGCCGCACGCAAACAATCGGAAGCGACAAGCTTCCAATCCGGGGGAATGGCAGCCGGAAGCCCTGTGTGCCCTCTTACGCTGTGGAGTCAAGCGGAGGAGGAGGACGAGGCCCCGCGAAAATGAGGGCCGGAAAATCGCCGGCCGCTTGCGGGCCGCCACTTTGAACGCGAGCAACAGGATATTAACCGCGTAAGACGCGCGTATCCAAATTCGCGAAAAGTTTCTTAAATTGGTTGCGCGAGGGTCAGCGCGGGCGGCCTCGCAACGCAACGGCAACGCAACGCAACGCGAACGCGACCCAGGCCCGGGCGCCCGCGCTTGGCGCCGGGCAGCGCGGTAATGAGCAGGCGCGCACCTAGGGGCCGCGCCGCGGGGGCGAGCGTGGTCATTGTTGGGGGCGGCGGCTGCAGCGAAAGCGGCTGTGGAGGAAGACGTTGGACTTAAATGAATGCGGTGAGAAAGCTACGCGGGCAGGTAGGACGCGTAGGGAGGGACTTGAAGGCGCTGGTGGCGGGGGGGAAAGGTGTTTGGCGAGGGGTGGTTGTGGCGAGGGGTGGTGGGGCGAGGGGGTGGTGTGGCGAGGGTGTGTGTGTGTGGCGAGGTGTGTTGTGTGTGGCGAGGTTGTGTGTTGTGTGTGTTGTGGCGAGGTGTGTGTGTGTGTGTGTGGCGAGGTGTGTGTGTGGTGTGGCGAGGGGTGTGGTATTGTGGTGTGTGGGCGTGTGTGTGTGTGTGGGCGAGGGTCGGTGTGTGTGTGTGTGTGTCGGCGAGGTGTTGTCGTGTGTGTGTGTGGCGAGCGTGTGGTGTGTGTGTGGCGAGGTGTTGTGTGTGTGTGTGTGTTGTGGCGAGGTGTGTGTGTTGTGTGGCGAGGTGTGTTGTTGTGTGTGTCGAGGTGTGTGTGTGGTGTGTGGCGAGGTGTGTGTGTGTGTGTGGCGAGGTGTGTGTGTGTGTGTGTTGGCGAGGTGTGTGTGGTGTGTGGCGAGGGTGTGTGTGTGTGTGGCGAGGTGTGTGTGTGTGTGTGTGCGAGTGTGTGTTGCTGTGTGGTGCGAGGTGTAGTGTGAGTGTGTGTGTGTGGCGAAGGTGCGGTGTGGTTGTGTGTGTGTGGGCGAGGTGTGTGTGTGTGGTGTGTGGCGAGGTGTGTGTGTGGTGTGTTGGCCGAGGTGTGTGTGTGCGTGTGTGTGCGAGCGGTGTGCTGTGTGTGTGTTGGCGAGTGTTGTGTGTTGTTGTGTGTATGTGTATGTGTTTTTTTTTACGTGGGGCAGGGGAAAATCTTCTAAAAGACACTTGGCGGGGCCCCGCAACCGCAGAGCGTTGTGGGATTCATAGCTAGCCTATGCCTACCCACTAAAACCTTCCCTTTCCTCCTATTCCTTCCCGTGGAACTGCCGTCAGGCATTGCCATCGCGAGAGGAAGGCGATGTGGCTGTTCGCACTTCAACCGGAAAATATTACGGGAAGACTTCTTCGTAACTTGCTCCTCGAGCGGAGCGTCTTAGGACCTTTGCGGATAGTGGCTACCGCACTCCAATACTCTTGTGTCAGCAGGGCATCCTAGTGACCGATGGTCTTCAGGGGTTCACTTCCTCTTTGGAGCTGGTCAACACGGGAAACACCTTGGGCTGAGGAGCTATCGTCCAACCGGGAAATCTGAGCTGATACTCTCGATTAACATGCCTTGTCAGCATCTGGAGTTAGATAAAAAATCTAATTCTCCATGTTCCCTTGGATCCACGTCATGATGTCTGGAATGACCGAAATGTCCATTCGCCCAGTTGATGATTGCTCCCGATCGGGCGTTCCATTGGTCCATTGTCACGCCCCTCTCTTCTTCGTAATGGTATTCCAGTTTGAAAGCCCCCTCCCCGCTTGCGCAAATAGAATTCTAGCTCTCTCCTGCCCGAATGAGGTCGACGGAGCATATCTGCTAACACACACACAGCATCATGTAAGATACCCGGTGCCGAAAACGCTCGAGCAACCCGCAATGCGCGACCTTCTATGCACCGACTTAGCCCCACGGGCGTATGACTGAAAGCCCATGCATGAGCCCAAATAGGGGCTGCGTAGGAGAAGAATGAATTTACTACGCTAGTCAAGCAGGCCTCCGGCTTCTTTGCCAGGACCCCCTACATTAGGCATAAATGCGTGCCAATGCGCGATGGCCATACGAGACGCTTTCTCGGAGACATTGCCGCAGGTGCTCGTCAAAGCGCAGTCTCGCGTCAATATTG
>BOPP01000324.1:471932-496604 GCA_017312745.1 Gryllus bimaculatus | reverse complement strand
GAACAGATTGAACAGATTGAACAGATTGAACAGATTGAACAGATTGAACAGATTGAACAGATTGAAACTGTTGAGAAGAATGCAGCTTTTATCAAGTTTAATTTGCCGATGAATCTTAACTCAATTATTTTTCCTTTGAATTGTATTGTAATTACAGATCTAAATAACTTATACGTGTTACTTTACGATCTACATTATTTCTCTCGTAGTTTTTCACCAATTTCCTTTAATTTTTTCCATGTTTGATTGAGTTTTTCCAAGTCTTTTTTCATTCATTTTTGTTTTTTGCTTTGACTGGATTATTCAGTTACGTAAATTTGTGTTTGTATTTTAATTCCGTTTATATTCCTTTCCGTTCCTAAAGAATCTTCTGGTTCCTTGACAAAATATTTTTGCTTTTTCTCCTTTTTTGTCTTCCATTTTCATGCTTTCGGGGGCCTCATCATGTCTGAAAGTTGACTCTCTTGTGGTTCCAGGTAAGTCGCTGGTGCCCGGACTCGAGCTCATCCCGTCTGACGATTGTCGTCGCCCGCTCAGCACGGACTACCTCGTGCGTCTTCCGCAGGGCGGCGCGCCCGTCGCCGGCAGTGCGATTGCTGTCGCAGTCATTGCTCTGACAGTGATTAAACCACCGCCTTCTCCGCTGTACTCATCTGTGAGTTCCGCGAAAGCTTCAAACTTCTTTAACGGCACCGCGCGCGCCATCTCCGCCACCACCGCATCTAACGAGCACTTGCCGTCGCGAACGACGCGCTCCTATCGACGTTTTATGCAAACGCGCCGAAATTCATTAGCGAAAACGCTTTCGTCGCGTGTTCCACATTCTCGCACCTTGCCGAGTTGTATCTCGCGAGGTGTGACTAGTAAAACCTGGAACGTGTGAGAGAGGTATTGCAGTTTCTAGTTCGCCTGTAAAAACTTGTTTTAGGTGCTTTCCATTGTTTAGCGTCGACTAAGGTAAGACGTTACTTAGGTATGGCTATCGTATCTTTGCGAGTATTACGTTCCGTATCTTTATACGACGAGCGCTTGCCCGTGAAACTCTCTGGCGGCTTGTCTTTCAGCCTTACTTCGGTACAGTCTTGATGAAAGTGAGCGAAACTTTCCGGGCTAGTCGTTTGTTTTCCTTCTGATTCTTCAAGGAACGTTGGATGTTTTTGTGTTTGATGGAAGTGTGGCACGCTTGAAATCTGCAAGAAGTTTCAGAAGCAACACGCAGAAAATTAGCTACGTCACTTTGGCCTTCACCCAATTAGTGAAAGTGCGCGTACTAAAAGAAACAACAAAATACGCAATTTTAAGCGCTACTAAAAATGAAGCGCAAAAAATTTGGGTAAGCAGTAATTGCTTTCTGAGGTCTGCCTGAGATTTTGTGACTTTAAATCTAGGAGGATAAAGTGTAGGATCTTGGTCTTCTTTGGGTGATTGGTGAAATGTATTAGTACAGAGAAACGTATTTATCCTCCATCAATGACATTGTTTTTTAAAATGGCGTTTGTTATATTTTCGTGTAAACTAATATTTCCTTTTTAGTTATGTTCTAGGGCGTTTAACTATTTTGAATTCGAACATCATGATGACGGATAAGTAAAGGACTTTTCCGTGAGTTTGGCATAGACAAAGGCTACATTCTTTCTGTTTTGTATCTTGAATTCTTCTGTCTTGCTCTGTCTTGCAAAGTCTCAGAGATATTATATATTAATAGTAGTCATATTATATTTTATATCCTCTTAGTGATAATTGTGTCACGAATAATAGTGTCACGAATTTGGGAATGAAAAGAGATACAAGAGACTCACTTAAATTATGAAATTAAGTTAAATTATGTTGTAGCATTAGACACTAAATTTTACATCATAAACTGCGGTGATATATTAAATATAAATTATAATGAAATTTCATAATCTAAAATCTACTCAAATGGCACACAATGTTTTAAAGACATTAATTAACTAATTATGTTCGTTTTAGTTCATATTTTGTAGATTACCACAGTCCATGATGTAAAATCTAACGTCCTACGCTAAAATATAAAACATTGCATTTGTAATCTATTTGATGATATGGCTAACCACGCTTCAAAACGCCATGAAGTATACAATTTGTTAAATAAAAAATGAAAATAATTTGATTGTAAAAAGATATGAAGAACTTATAATTTTACTAAACCACAAATTGTCAATCACTCCTTTCAAAAATTATTTAAACATTTTCTCGAAATAAAAAGTGAAAATAGTTCGCTTCACATTTAGTGCCAAAACAAATTATACTGTTTGTTTGCTAGAAAAGAATAAAACATAGAAACATAGTTAAACTAGAAAATTATTTACCAAAAACTACACGCCTATGAACTCCAGCTTCGTGTTTATATGTACCATTTGACGAATTGTTGAGCTGAATATATCATTTTTGTTATCTGCTTTCTATTTTAAGCTAATGATATTTTTTTGAAGTTCTTTTGAGAGTATTCGTTCAAAAGAAAGTATCAGCGTCGCGGCTCTTGCAACAGAAAAAAGGACAAGGCATGAAGTGAAAATATCCAGTTGTGGAATATGTTGGACATAAATGAAAATATACGCGTCTTTGAAAGTCAATGATTTAATTAGATTTTGTTATTAATATTCCTTAGTTTAACTGGTTATCTTTGAAAAATTGGAGATTCTTAGTAATTTCCACTTCATTCCAATCTGTAATTATAATGTAATAAATGTTGGCATCATGAAAAAAAAATTCGATTGCGTAGCGATCCTCCTCGGAGCTTGCAACTTCCTCAGAGCTTCTGCAGAACTTTGTTTTCGGCCCGGAAGCTGCAAGCTCTGCGGATGATCTCTACGATTGAAACGATCATTAGCACAATACATGTTTGATACCAGACAACACCTTTCATTTTCCATATTGAATTATTAGAAGGTATCTACTTCACCTGCGATCTAAATAATTAATGAAAAAAGAGTTAATGACTGTTGTCATTCGGAAAATATTTTTATCAGTTTCCTGAAAAAAAAGAGCGCCGATGTGAGAATTCCTGTAGCGACGCGTTTGCCAGCACGCCCTGAAGAGAGCAAGAGCGAGGGCGCGAAGCCAGAGGGCGGGGCACGCCGCACCTGACTGTACGCGCGCAGGCAGTTTCCTGTTTTACGCATGCGGGGGCGGCGCGCGTCCGTCTTATCAGCGCGCCTCCGGAGCGTTGCCTTATCAGGCGGCGCGCCCCGACTAAAAACGTCGTAGAGGGCCTCTGGGCTGCATCTGTTCTCCGGCACACTGGCTCGTCGCCCCCGCAGCCCACACCACTCCACCGGGGTTTCGTGGTCCCAGCTCGCCCCACGACGCTCTTCGGCGCCCACCGTCGTCGTCGTCGCCAAATGTTGTTCCCCGTGGCCCCTCGTCGTCCTTCGTCGATATTCTCCGCTCCCCGTCACCCTGACGCCCATGTCACAGCCTGTCGCTCCCAAACACATTGTGGGACCCCGTCGCCCCCGTCGTCTTCTCCCATTACCACTCGTGGTCAACTCTTGTCTCTGTCGTTCCGTCGGCCCTGTCGTTCCATTGCCCCTGTCGTTCCTTGGCTCCTGTCGTTCCTTGGCTCCTGTCGTTCCTTGGCTCCTGTCGTTCCTTGGCCCCTGTCGTTCCTTGGCCCCTTGTCGTTCCTTGGCCCCTCGTCGTTCCGTCGCCCCCGTCGTTCCGTCGCCCTCCGTCGTTCCGTCGCCCTCCGTCGTTCCGTCGCCCTCCGTCGTTCCGTCGCCGCGGATGCTCCGTCGGCCCTGTCGTTCCTCACCTATGGCCTCCCTGTCGCCCCCTGTAACTCCCGACGATCTCCCTGTCACTACCGTTGATCCGCGTTGCACCCGTCGCCTTCCATCGCCCCACATCGCCCCTCGTCGTCGCCATCGTTGTTCTCCGCCGCTTCCAGTCGCTCTCTTCGTTCGTTGTCGAAACTCGCGGTTCGGCTTGGACAATTTTATATGCGATACCACATGTTCGAAGTCGTGCATTTGTAAAAGGGTACACATTTTTGTATGCCTCCAATCGGAAGTTAACCACGTTGTCCCATTTTGCGCCGAAGAAAAGGCGTAAACGAAAAAATTCGAAACTTTGTAATTGATTAATCGATTGATGTTTCGGGTCATGTCCCTGCCCGTTAGCCAAACTGGCGTCGTTAGTTCAGTGAATGGTTTTTTACACCTGGCGATGATAGTGTTCCACCCCCGCTGGATTTTGTGATCCGGTGCCGAACTACGTGTTAGTTCCGGTGTATTTTCTCCTCCAGGTATCTCCCACCAGCGGAGCACCGCCCCAGCCGGGACAAGCTCTATTCCGCCGACTAGTTTTCCGACATATGTGGTAATGCGGTGAATGTAAGTGTATGTGAGTATTTAAGGCGAAAGAATAGGTCAAGGGAGAGGAAGAAAATATCGTGCGCATTCCAAGGCCCGTTTTGTGATGGATCTGCTTAGACATTCGCCAATACTGATCGGAACCGATCAGAAACGAAAAACTACCGATCAAAGCAGCTCGACTAAAATAGGTAACTAGCGTGGAATATCTACCTCCATCGAAAGTCAAAACGCAGAACCGGTGAGAATCGTTGCAGAGATAGCAGAAAACTGACTCTGAGATAATCTCTGGCGCCAAATGCCCCAGAAATAATTATCTTTGTTACTTGGTGTCATTACGAAAGTGGTCCACTGTGGTCCGTTCTTACACAAGGAACGGCATTGCCAAAGAGTGTAATTAAATTCACGTCTGAGCAATAGATCACACTGTCTGCAGTAGTAAGACATTTCAAACTGCTCAACAATGATTAAAAAGGACGTTAAAATAAGAATGTGATGACATACAAAGAATTATCGATAAACGTTAGTGTAACACTGCATTTTCTTGTGTAACTCTTCAAAAAATTTAACAGAGCTACCAAGAATTATACGGGTTTTAGAAGACTGTTTAAACTAAGGAACATCTTTAGTTTGTTCTTTAATTCTCTTAAGAGACACACGAGTAGCACGTTTAATGTGGTAGTTGCATTACAGGTTTTGAATTTCCTCCAATAATTCTTCATGATTCATCCATCAGTTCATCATTTATTTATTTATTTATTTAGTCAGACCAATTTTCTTGAAGAATAAACAAAATATCCACTATTAGGTATAGGTTGTTTTCATTTAATTTGAAATTGCTGCTTCATCATCAAGGGTGGTGGTGATAGCATGTGCACGATTATGACGGATTGATATGAAAATTCGGAAACTTAATCCGAGATGCAAACATAACAAACATTTGTGTATGCTCGTATCCAGAACGTGCTAAATATGTGGAACTAATAGCTTTTACATTCATACATATTCCAATGAGCGAGTTGATAACGGATCATTAAATTTTAGTCACTTCCAAATACGTAGATGACAGATTTCAACCAGCTGCCGCATGGAAATTGATTAGGCTTCCGCTGAAAAGTAAACTGGTGTTGAAAAACTCTTTCTATCGTTATTGAACGTGCGAATATTTTTATTTATGTGTATAAATACCAAGTTTGTCAGAGTCAGCTTTATTAACTTCGACAAACAAAATCAAAACTTTCACAAAGTGGGGAAAGAATTGGAAAACGAAATATTTGGTTTGATATAATATTTGGCACAATTTACAAGTGAAAATATTACTCTCATCCACCAATTTTTATGTATAATAAGATTGTTTATACGAATAAGATAATTCGTTTGATAATACAAATATATTGACGCTTCCAACAAACCGATTTAATGTGGTTCTTATTGGCTGAAATGAAAATGGTAATGCTGAATACAAAACGAAAATAAACCACTTCGTTTCGAAAATATAAATAATCATCCTAATAAACATAAAATAATTTAGATCTTGGCTTTATTAATACATAAATGAAATAAAGAATGTTTTGGCAGTGCTCGCCCGTACGCCCGTCCCCTGGTCCGTCCATCCATCCACCTGCCCGTATCCACGCACCACGCCAGACGATCCGCACAGCCGCCGTTCGCGCGCCGTTCGCTCGCGTTCGCCGCCGTTGCTCGCACCGTTCGCTCGCGCCGTTCGCCGCCGTTCGCGCCGCCGTTCGCGTTCTGCGCCGTTGCACATACGCCGTTCGGCCGCCGTTCGCACGCGCCGTTCGCCCGCCCGTTGCGCGCCGTTTCGCCGCCGTTCGGCCCGCCGTCGCCCGCCTTCGCCGCACGCCGCGCGTTCGCCGCCCGTCGCTCGCGCTTCGCCGCGCGTTCGCCCGGCGGTTCGCCGCGCGTTCGCCACGGCGTTTCGCCCGCGTACGTTCGGCCCAGGCGTTCGCTCCGCGCGTTCGCCCGCGCGTTTCGCTACGCGGTATCCGTACACTGCGGTGTTAACGCCAGGTCGCGATTCCCGCGCGTTCGCCTACCGGCGGTTCGCGCGCGTGACGTCGCCGCGCGTTCCCCGCGCGTTCGGCCCGCGCGTTCGCCGCGCGTCCGCCAGCGGTTTCGCACAAGCGCGTTCGCCCGCGCGTTCGCCACGCCGCTCGTTCGTGCCCCGCAGCGTTCGCACAACGGCTTTGCTTTCGGCATCCGCGCGTTCGCCGCCGGTTCCCCGCAGCGTTCCGCCGCGGTATCGCCCGGCGCGTCGCGCACGACGTCCGGCGGTTCGCCCGCGCGTTGCGCCCGCGCGTTCGCCCGCAGTCGCGTTCGCGCGCGCGTTCGCGTCGCGGTCGCACGACGGTCGCACCGCGGTTCGCCCGCGCGTTCGCATCCGGCGCGTTCGCCCGCGCGTTCGCCCGCTCAGTGCCCACACGCCCGCCGATTAGATTTGGCTGTGTTGCACATTCCGGGCGGCGCGGCGCGGGGCGTCCGTCGCTTGAGTCGGAAGATGGGATGTGTTGCGGAAGTGGCGGGCGAGCTCGGAACGACAGCACGGAGTGGCTAAGCGGTGGAGGGGGCCGCGTGATCGGCGCCTGCAACGCACAATAGAGGCGCGCGGCGCCGTGCGGCGGGTCAGGGATCGGGCCGCGCCGGGGGTTATCTGCGTCGGCACAGCGCTTGTTACTCAAATGCAGGCTCTCCTGCCCCTGCCCCCCTCCCCCCCCGCCGGAACCGCTCGCACTGCCCAGGCCCGCCTCCTGCGCGCTCCCAGGGTCTCTGGGTTCCTAATTCCTGCCTGTCTCTCATTTGTCCTTTCCTCTTTCCCCTGATAAAACGACCTTTTGTCTTTACTTTATTTTACTTTTCCCTATTACCTTACGGGATCTCACCATTCCCTCTTCTAATATTGATCTGGAGAGTTTTCCGAACGTTTATACGCATTCCATTACACATTTACTCGTTTATCATGTAATTTCATTGATGACTTTCCCTTTCTTTGACGCATTTTAACTCCGTTATTCACCCTTGCTTTTCATTTAGGACGATTTCTGTCCTTCTCCAGTAGACTTCGCTACTTGCGTTCAATTTCCTCCAGTGTCTCACAACAACTTCACTAAATGAATACAGGTTACAATGCAGATTAAATCCAAATTATAGAAGATATAACACAAAATATTGGAATAGAGTATTTAATACAGTACAACATAATAGTATTTTCAAAAGAGAAGAAATTGTTTTACATAATAGTAGTGTAACTTCGACCTTTTGGTTCTGATGCCTCACACATCTTCCTGAATTCTCTCTCTTTTGAGAAAGGCTCGCACACTGACATACGTTTGTTTCTGTGATGCCGAAGATATCTTCAAAGAAGGGCGAGAGGGTCGCGAGAAAAAATATAGTACGAACCTACTACTAGTACTATTAGTGTTGTTCACACTACATTTTGTGGACGTCACCTTTCCATTAGCCAATACTTGTATTTCGGCAGTTAAGACGAATAATTCCGGCAGAACTTCAAGACGTATTTGATATAATAGTACGCTTTCCATAATACTTCTGGTGCAATCAGATCTGATATAAAACACTTTTTTGTATTAGAAATTTAAGTTTTCTTACTGAGTCGCCTTCGCAACCAGTTTCAGTTTAACACTGTGGCGAAACGCTTTCAAATTTATCCGAGGTAAAAATAAATTTTTACAGAAATTAATCTTCAACTCGGAAAGTCTCAGTGACGTGAGATTGATCACTTTCCTGCCACCAGCGCAGTTTACCGCCTCCAACCGTCTGTTGCGTCGCGACTCATCGCGTCCCCTCGTGGCATCTTCATTGCGCGCCTATCCACACAAACACCTCTCGCCCCCGCACATTCAATATTACTATCCTCTTTATATCGCCTTACAGTAGCTGCACCCCTCCGATCACATCTCACAAACGAAGGACTGTAAAAAACAACACAAACGTACAACATACGCACTCAACGGAAAATTGAAAACATCGAAACATTTTTTCATGCCGTTCAGTACATACTCCCCAAGACATTAGATGAATGTTTTAAAATTCTGGAACAATACAATTTACTGTAAACATAGTTAAAAACACGTCTATAGGAGAATATCTTACTATCAAGGATCTCTTTCTCTTTTTGCGAGGAAAGCATGCGTTAAAGTGAAATGAAAGTTTTGAGAAAAATATATTATATTTTGTCAACAGCGTTATAAACTGTGTTCCATGATTCCTTCAGCAAGTAGTCCGTAAATAATTTTGTGTTAACTTTAGTGAATGCTCTGCACATGCGTGTATAATTGGTGTCAGTGTTCATGTTAGTAGTAAATGTAAGAATTTGTGCATCATGGTTACTGTAATCTAGATTAGCAGCTTTTATTTTATATCTAGTTGTGATTTTGTTAACTTAATAACTTTGATTTGATAACCTTTCATCTAACATTCATCTTGATAACTTAAAAACATGATGCATTTATATAAATATTGTTTTTGAAGGGACACATATGTCAAACAATTGCTGAACGTTACGTGTATGTACACTCGCCTATCTTTGCATTTTAAAAACACTGAATATTGAAACTCAAATATATCGAAATCCTTACATTGCACAAACCATTTTACGTAAAACTATTATATTAAAAATATCATATTGATATTTACAATAATATAATAATGGTCATTTTTGTAACGTAATGCCTTGTGTCAACACCTGTGTAGTATAAATGCCGAATGAACCAATACATGTATGCTTAACTGATTTACTGTTTTCTTTTTATGGGACTGTCATTACCACTCCTGTCGTTGTCCGATCTCCGTGTTATCATCATCCCATCATGTCTCATCACCGTCCCATCACTCTTTCACCACAATCCCACCACAGTCCGTCCGTTCAATTCGGTCCTAGGAAAAGTCCATCAAACATTACAGCGTCTTTTATTCACAGCATAGTTATCCATTTTTTTTAACACACCACCACAACCATTAAAACGGCCACCGCCCCCATTACGTCTTTCACCATTTCTACCAACGCCGTTATTTTTTACAACCACCTGGCAAAACCACGACATCCCAGCTGTCGCTGGGCTGCAGACGTTGATATCCGCGTGGCGAGCTAAATTAAGGCGCTGCCGCGTGAAAGGCGACTGTCACGTCCACGTGTGTTCCTCGCCAAAGCCGGCGACAGGAAATGCGCCTCAGGATGATACGGCACTGAGATACGGGAGGCGCGAATCCGCACCAGGCCTCCGGAAATAGCCTCCCAGAAGATCCTTCTGATCTCCAGGAGTAAAGATTTAAAGTTTTGAACGCGTTAATTTTGGCCGTTTCCTTTGGAAGGGATTTTTGTTACTCTTTTATTCTTTCTTCTTAAAGGAATTAATGAAGAGCACAAATGATATGTGGACTTATTATTACCTTGCGTGTACAGTTGTAGTAGGGAATTTTTGTCTAGCAAGTTTAAGAAATATAACAGACGTTTTAGTAAATGGAAGTGTATACTTTTATCGACTGAGTTGTCAGTGCACGTTTTGCTGTCGTCCAACATTTAAGGAATAAGAAACGAAATTAAAACAGTAGAAAGAATGATAAGCCAATTTAATTTCGGCTAATAATTGATTGTGTTTTGAATTTATAAAAATTCTATAACATTTCTCAGGAGTCTACAGTTTTTAGCCATCCGTTGGACTTGTTTTGTGATGGGGTCATTCCTATACATCCCTTTATTTAAAAAAACATCTCTTAGTTGCAAATATGTGAGTTGGAATACTATCCATGACTGTTTAATAAGACAATTTGTTGGAAAACTAGAAAGGAAAACGTCCAAAAATTTGTGAGTGTTAGCACAATAATTAATTTTTAACATTTTTAGTGTCCATTCATGAAGTACTACAGCTTTTCGTATCACAACAGCAAAGAAAATGGGTTCCTGAGCTCTTGTAGATTAAATAATATATCCAATCTGACGTGTTTTTTCCATCCCGTCCTTCCTCTCTCTCAATTTTGTTAATTAATGTAAGTTTTTTTTGAAATATGTCAAATATTTCTGGAAGTATTGGTGGGAGCGCACCCAGACTTAATAGTGGGTAAATACTCATAATAAAAGAGAAAGACATTTATTGTTATTCAAACATTTTACTGAAGTTACGTCTATTACGAATTTAATTTTCTCGAATCTTCTACCTTTGCGACAAGAAAATTCTCCACAGTGTTATAAGCAGTGTTCGAACCTGTCATTTTACAAGACACGAACGTGGAATCTATATTTTGTCTTTGTGTGTTTAACTTCGCTACATTAACAAATCGCTAACAAAAATAATGTCAAAATTGTCATTTCGGAGTAAACAGACTTTTAGATGCATATGGTGCAGGGCGAACATTTTTGCGTGCATTTCCCTGGCGACACATTCTGTCTCATTCTGTTATTCATCGTAAAATTGCCCGATTGGTATCGCTTATAAATACGGCATTACAGGAAAATCACAGCAAACACGATACTACGCAAGTCCCATGGTATTTTTGTGCCAATACGCGAAAATTATTGATAAATCTGCGGGTCGCTCTGCGGACTAGTGATTACGTACTGAGATAACACCATCGCCTGTCGTGTCTCTACATGCTTCTAAATTTAACTAAAATATTACGTAATAAAAAGCTACATATTTGGCTGATGTGTTTAGGAGATTGCTGCAGAATCACGGAACCCGCATTGGAGTTGATACATGTTCCTCTCTTAATTCTAAATTGCATTTTTCAGCAGTTTTGTAGAGTCAGGATTTTAACATGCACTTCTTTAAAGTAAATAATATACCGCCAGTGTCGTTAATTATTGTTTTATTGAACCTCCATAACGTTTTACTACTTTAGTAAATTACTACAAAATTTACCGTGCAGTAGGAGTATATATACTTAGAAGTATCCCTGTGCATTATGTTTATGTTTTCAGAGTTATGTGGTATATACAAATTCCATTTAATTCTAAAATAATTCATTCTATGATACATTTTGTTGTCAAAAATTTAAAACATTTTTTTGGTTTATTTTTAGTCGCATCAACAGCGTAATTATCAGACTTTGTTACAATTACAATACAAATACAACGCAGTTAAAATTATAATATGACAGTAGAAAAATATAACAATATTTCCAATCGTCTTACAGTAGTGATAACAATTTAAAACAACGGTTACAGTTCACATGTATCCATTGGACTTAAATGTCCAGAAATATAAAAATGGCACTACAAAATTTTATTATTTTTTCTTGATCTTTAGAATGTAGTATTGATTCATGATTAAATCCAGTTAATTTTCTTTGACTGTTATACCTGAGACATACTTTGTAAATGTAATCATGATTTAGAGGAGATTGCATTTGTCACATGTGTAAGGAGATGAATTTTTGATCAAATAGAGATGGCTTAATTTACAATGTCCTGTTCGTATTCTTGAAAGAGCTACTTATTACTTCTACTTTTATCGGAATTTTGAATGGGTGACTAGTGCATAACTGCTATTTATAGATCTATGAAGATTACTGGCTTTGTAATATGCCCAGTCATGGTTCCATTTATTTTGCATTTATTTTCCAATAAATTTTAGAATATCTTCTATGGTACTTGATACGTTATGTTCATTTGAAGGTCCATTGAAGTATTACCTGTACTGACGCCTTTGGTTCTGAAGACAGACAGGTTCAATTTGTGAAGGAATTCAAACTAGGACCACATTTATTCCTGCTCAAATAATCTGAAAATATTCTTCCACAATAACAGTGTTTATTTCTGTTTTAGTGCTCTTACTCAAGTTAATTGAAGATAATGAGCATGAGAGCAGAGTAACATTAGGTGAGTGAAGCTGGAGGATGTATTTAAGTGCTGACATTAAGGCATAAGAATTTGCAATTTTATGGCTGGCGTATTTCTTGAGCTGGTACTTAAGTTTTATCAGGCATGTATTCTATGGCTTCTTTTACAGTCGTTGGTACTGGCATGTACAGGCTACAGAATAGTTGGAGTGGTTCGTGTCAATAAAATTCGAAAACTTGCTGATCCATTTGTCTGTTGATAGGTTTCTCTTTTGATATTTGGTTAAGGGTAAGCCGTTTAAATCGTTTGATATAATCTAAGGTTGTACAGCAGGAATTCTTTGTATCTCTATATGAGTGTATTGAATATTGAATTCGTTTAGTATATTTTTAACTCTACAATATAATGGTTTGTGATGACGGTGACTTGAAAACATTACTTTTCTGTCTATATTGAAATTAATGTTTTCAATTTTGAAGTAGTGACATTTTCGCCCAATTTTACGCCACATACCTCATGTGTATTGAGGACATTTCTGTGTTGACGTACGTATAAGAGTGGTGTCGTGTGTTGACGTACGTATAAGAGTTCACGAGTTTTAAGTAATTTAAATGAGTTAATATATTTCTGTAAATTAAATGTATAATATTTTAATTTTATATTATAAGATGCATTAACTTGAGTCATTGGTGATTGATTAGTGAGCTATTTACATCGTGGCATTTCCATAGTTCTTATATTTATGATACTTGTTGTGAGCTATTAATACAAATAAAAAATACAATAAAATATATAGTTCAATTATATGATTGTATTATTTGAAACTTCTTCGACCACTCACATTGAAGTTTCGTCAACCTATTAAATGAATAAAATGTTTTTTTAACACAACCAAACCAATGTGTATAAACATTAAATCACTCTATATAGGCATCTGCTTTATTTTATCATTCAGCAAGAATTCAATATTGGTCCAGAATGACGGTCTACAAAATAAAAATGATTGTTGCTGGAGCCGGCCACGCAACTTGCCCTGCCCCCCGAAGCCACCGCTGTCGACTTCATTGCCCTTTGCTCTCCGACCTCATTCTCACTTCAGCGGGTACGGCGCCGCACTCCCTTCTCACTGATCCAGCCTCAGGTGGAACCGGCCTCGGATCGAGCTACCCCCCTCTGTTTCCCTGCACCGACAACGCGTGCCGTTAATTCCCTCATACGTACCCGGCATTGGAGCGCGGACGGGCTGGGCGGACGGGCTGTGGGCGTGACGGGTGGCGGACGGGCTGGGCGGACGGCTGGGCGGACGGGCTGGCGGACGGGCTCGTGCGGACGGGCTAGGCGACGGGCTGGGCGGACGGGCTGGGCGGACGGTTGGGCGGACGGGCTGGGCGGACGGGCTGGTCGGAGCGGGCTGGGCGGACGGGCTGGTGCGGACGGGTTGGCGAGACGGGTGGGCGGACGGGCTGGGCGGAAGGCTGGGCGAGACGGCTGGGTTGGACGGGCAGGGGGACGGGCAGGGGGAACGGCAGGGGCGGGGAGGGGGGACGGCAGGGACGGGTAGGGGAGACGGGTGGGGGAGCGGGTGGGAGGAGGGTAGGGGGACGTAGGGGACGGGTGGGAGGACGGTCTAGCTCAGGGGGGACGGGACAGAGACGGGGGTGGGGGAGCGGGAGGGACGGGTAGGGGGGACGGGTAGGGGGGACGGGTAGGGGGGGACGGGTAGGGGGCGGGTAGGGGGGACGGGAAGGGGGGACGAGCGTGGAGGGAGGGCGTGAGAGGACGAGCAATCGGGGACCAGCGGCGGACGGCTATGTGTCCGCGAGCAGTAGCCTGTAGTTCGATACCGCGCTGGATCGTAAATTACGCGAAGGGCAATTTAGAGCAGCGCAACTATCGCTCAGCGGCATCGAAGCCCTCCCCCCGCTGCCGCGGGCGTGGGTTTGAGAGAGAGGGACTGCGGGGCGGCCAGCCTTTTTCGGGCGGGTGCGCTCTTTATGAAACACGGGCGCGGCTGCTATCGCCATTAAATATGCATGCGCGCGGGCGCGAGCGGAGTCCCCCAGGGCGTCGCGGTCGGCCCGCCGTCCGCGTCCCGTCCCGCCGCCCGTAGCCGCTCATCCTCCCACCCCAACACGTGTGCGCCTGGGCGCCACGCTCCGCACGGGCCCGAGTGGAGCGGCGGACGCCGGCCTGCACAGCACGCCCGATCTGAATCAAAGAGCCCAAGTTGGTGAGGGGACAAGCACACTCGTGTTAAGATCTACGTGCAATTTGCGGAGTAGCAACAGTGTACTATTTTTTCGTCTGCAGATTTCGGGATATTAGTCACGCTTCGTGGAAGTTATGCTGTGCCATGCGGTATCTCATAAAGTTTCTCCTCTATTCCCTATCTGAATTTCAATATTATGTCATTTATCTCATTATCTGAATCATCTACTAAATAACGATTTAAACCCGACTCTTGAAGAAATTTGTCTTGCTTTAGTGTATATTACAATTTACGAAACTTACAATGATGAATTTTATTTAGTGTCTCCATGAGAAAAAAGAAAAAATAACATCGAGGTATTTTAAAACTTTTGTTTCTGGATATTTCTGATAATTGAGACGCACTTTGCCCTGCCCCAACAATTAATGAACAAATTTTACTAAAAGACTTACAAAAATATGTTTAACTGTTAAAATATGTTTAATGAACTACTACTCTTTTCGAAACTGTCCTCTTCAACCCTCTCTCAACTATCTAATACCCTCGCTTCTTCCGGAAGTCTTTCGCTTACAGTTCATCTATGAATTGTGTCAATATCTACTACAGAATTTTCTTTAAAAATTCATATTTGTTTCCACGGTAACTTGTTTGTTCTCTCCTCATTTCCATTACTGTTGGTCGTCCTCACACACAATTCATCATATTTTTTCCCTTTTCACCTTTGCCACAACTCATGTGGCATTGTACTACTTACCGATTATCACTAAATACTGCGGTAAATTGCGGCGGCTCTGTGTGGAACAGAGGATAATGCACATCTGATGAGAAACGAGCTGGCGTCCGGCACCAATTCTGAGGTAACATAAGGGTCGGCTCAAAAACTGTTTAATGGTCGCCAAACTGTATTGTCTCAACGTGACCAAGCATGAGAGTGTTCATCTGATGTTGCGACTGTCTCGCGTGTTTCGCATGCAAATGTACAAAAAGGAGTGAAAAGAGCAGTTAGCTAGGCTATTGTGAAGTTAAATGAAGTTATTTCTGTTGTTGGATGAAACATGGCCCTGCGTAAGAGATGGTGTTGCACTGGAGTTTGTAGTTGAAGTCAAGGTAATAAAACAAGGCTTATCCCGTATAAACAAAAACCTTGATTTTCAAACAAACTTGCATTAAACGTTACCTGAGAACATTTAAATATATTTTTTGTGAGGTGTGTGTCTGTTGCCAACATTTTAATTTTAATACGTAAACATCTTTTAAAATATTTCTTAATATTTCTTTATTCTTCTTCTAACAATATCTTATTAAGATATTCTGCTCTAAAACCCATTTTATTGACATTCTGTACATTCTCCCCTCTTTCAACCCCTTTAGATAATTTGAGAGATTTAGTTTGAAGTGCTTTATGAAATCAACAATGTACAAACTGGCGTTCGTTATTCTAAGTTACCGAACAGTATTGTAAATCGATAACGTAAGGATGTAATTGTAATGCGATTCTCTCGTAACATTTGTATATGATTAACAGCAGTTTTTTGAAAAAAAAAACAAACACATTTCTATTCAAAAAAGCACATTAATATTAAACGCACGGGAAACAATAGCAGATTTGCGCCATAATTATCGACTTGCATGATGTCCTCAATATCTACCTATCTACTCTCTCTCTCTCTCTCTCTCTCTCTCTCTCTCTCGCTCTCTCGCTCTATCATTTTACGAGAACTGTGGAAATCTTCAACAAAACGCTGAGAAGCCCGCTCTTCTAACAAGCATGCGAGTTTTTTACTTACTAAAACTACAAACCCTTTATGCTCCTGGCGTTATCCACCCTGGAACCGCAATTGTGCATTTTTTGGGGCGGTGCCAGCTATAGAATTTTAATAATAATAATAATAATAATAATAATAATAATAATAATATACCTAATAATATTTTTCCCACAATGTGTAGAGTTAGCTACAGAACTTTGGGATACTATATCTCTCTCTATTGCTGTAAACATTTCCTCATTACAGTAGTTTCACCATGTTTTCTGGTGTGACATTGTACCCTACTTCCCAATCATACGACCCCTTAGCGTGTTCCATCTCGGCAGTGATTCAGCATATGTTCGGCGCCGTCTAGTTCGTGGCTGAAGTATACTTTGCCTTTCTGAATCTCTTGAGATATGCTTTAAAACATTCATGCCCTGTGAATGCCTGGATTAAATGGTATGTGACGCACTCATGTGTGCGATTTGTCCCTTTGGATATGTTTGGGATGAGCCTATGGGCCCATCTCTCGGCCTCTTCCCTGTCCCAGCACTTCTCGGTTACATCACGTTTCCTCTTGTTACGCTTAGAGATCGTTTCCTCTGGAAAATCTAAATTTCCCTTCTTCAGTTATTGTTTTGAAGGGCTTTTGCTCACACCGAAGTAGCACAAAGCATTTCGACTGCATTATACTCATAAGATGCCTTCTCTTCTTGTTGCTGGGTTCCTTGGTGATCGGCATCAATAATGAAAGTGATGCTGCTTTACCCAGTGCTTTTTCGGCCGACTCGTTAACGTGTGGTTCAAACTTTAACTTCCTATTTCCATTCCTAGGTATCAAAGGCTCTTGAGACATTCAATTTTTTACTAACCTATTAGGAATTTTGGATTGGGGTACAATCGCCTGTCTGTGATGAGTAGCGCTTCTGTTTTATGAGCTGTGACTTCCAGCCCTTTCGACGTCAGCCACGTCATCGCTCTCTTAGGATGTCGTTGACGACGACTTCTAGTAGTCCGATATTTCCGCCATTGCCGCTATTGTCGCATCGACTGCGTAGCTCACTACTGAGACGTTTTGAGAATGTTTTATGCCCAGTAGACCGTCGTACATGATATTCCACGAGAAAGGCCCAAGTTTGGAACCTTGTGGACCGCCGAAGGTCATTTCTACTTTTATAGGTTCTCTTTATCCTTTCTAATTTTTTTTCGATCACTTAGGTAACTCATTTATCTCTATCAGAACTTTGATTATTCCCTCCCATTTGGCCGAGTTAAAGGCGATTCTGTTATCGAGCGTTGCAAGGGCACATAATTATTTTTTTGCCCTCTCTTTGGCTTCTCTTATATCTACGTATCTTAATATTTAGGAATATTAGTCGAATATTACAGTAGTTTCATACGTGTAGTAGATCTGAAAATATTAATATATACTTTTTGTGAGTATTAGTATATTCTTGTGAGTTTTAGTATATTCTAATAGCTTGTTATATTTCTGTGGAAAATAAAAAAAATCTGTAATCAACATCTATTTCTATGATAAAATTACTTTTTGTGTGGAAATGGAATTTTAAAATGAATACAATTATTTATGAACAAAAATTGTTTAGATTTGAAAATAAATGTAAAACTTTTACATTTTTTCTAGCATAATTATTTAAGGAATGAAAACCAATAGTTTTACATATAATTTCAAATATATTTAATAATTATTTGTAATGTTAATTCGTTTCGAAGATTGTAGTGGCTATTTATTGTAACTTGATATGGCAAAAAGTGTATTGAAAAATTGACATGATTGTCAGCGGTGCATTAGATATAACATCAGACTTTGTGTTCTTATTAATTTCTATTTAAAAAATAGGTATATGTCTTGTTTACTATGCGTTTATGATGTTTCATAGTGTGTTTGTTAGAATTGCATATGACTTGGTTAGTGTGAATTAATGTGAGTTTGAGTCTCTGGGTCATATTGTCTTGCTTATGTTATGAACTTCGTAAAAACTATATTATGTTAAGGTAATGGATAAGGAAATTTAAATGTATTCCGCATTAATATTTATTGATAAAAATTGTAAAATATCTCTCTACAAGTGTATGTTACTCTTAGAGAGAACAAGGAAATTGTAAGAAAAAGTTATCAATAAATTAATATTATTATTATTATTATTATTATTATTATTATTATTATTATTAATATCATTTATCTATTTATCGATCAGTGTCTGTCTTGTCTATCTGTCGTCGTCGTCGTCGTCTCTCTCTCTCTCTCTCTCTCTCTCTCTCTCTCTCTCTCTCTCTCGATGGTATAGGAAGACGATTTGATTCTATAATAAGCTTCGTGAATGCTCATCTTATGAGAATAATACTAAAGACAAGACCCAATACTTCATTTGCAACTTCTTGATGGTGAAAGAAGCATGTGTGTCTCACTGAACTTACATTCATTAGAAGAGATACAAAGAAACTAGAGATCTCGATACAAAAATTAATAACCAAGATCATTGTTTTCTTATTCATAATATTCGTTATCTTGTGCGTTTCGCCTCGCAGGTACTTCGAAACGTGCAGGTCGCCAGGTGCTGTCATGTCAACGGAAATTCGCGTCGCGCCTAATCAGATGCGTCAGCTCCCTTGCCATTTGCCCCCCCCCCCCCGATGTGCATACAATACAACACCCGATGATATATAGCACACGCGTAATAGCGGTGAATAACACCTCTTTGGGCCGGGAAGACAAATGAGACAAGCGAAGTCTCGATTAGGCGAGCACAAAGCGGGCGGGCCGCCTTGGCAGCGAGAGGCGGGGCTGCTCTGGGCCTGTAATTGCTCCCGAACACGCGAGGTAGCGAGCGCCCTCTTGCTTGAGGTGCGCGGACCGACGACTCCGCCGCCCCGCGCCTTCGCTGTCAGATGGCGCCACAGGTCGTGGCCGCAGGCAGGCAAGTCGGCGATGCGACTGCCCGTCTCGATAGTTGGCCGCTTTTCCTCCGAAACGCCTTATCTTCTTTGATTTTGTGAAGTCAAACTTAACGGTAGTCGATAAGTTTCGTAATAATTTTGATTCCTGATTTCGGGCGCGATGACTGTTAAAACCATAAGTCTCGTTTGTGTTGTTTGTATCGCGGGAGGTGGCTGTGATATTCTCCAGCTCAATGGCGAGACCTGGCACTGACCTACACATCGGTCTGCGGCTGCAATCCCTCTGACCGGAAGGTACTAGGTCTCGACGTCGAGTCCCGACGGTGGCAGGATTTTCAACACTAGCGTGTCGGCCGGCTGCTCTGATTGGTAGTATTCCGTGGGGTATGTGGTCAATACCAGGCGAATGTCGGAGCAGTACACTAACAAACGTCTCAAAGATCTTGCGCGCGCATACACACACACACACACACACACACACACACACACACAACACGATACATGCCGGTCGGGAGCTTAGAGCTTGTCCCGGATGGGAGATACCTGCTTGGCCCACCAGGGAAAGATCACCACGAGGGAAAAATTACAGCTACCTGCCGGGCAAAACATGTGCTATACTTACAGGACCAATAACCTGAGTAGTTGATGAGCCCGGAGTCACTAAAAAAATCAATCAATCAATCAGCATGCGGGGTTTTCCCTAACCAGGTACCTCCCACCAGCGGGGCACTGCCCCAGCCGGGGCTAGCTCTAAGCCCCCGACTGATTTCCCGCCAAGTGCGGTCATGTGGTGCATGTAAGTGTAATTGTGTGTGTAAGTAGTGAGGATAGGACAAGCGAGAGAAAGGAAAGATCGCGTGGGGTCCCTAGCCGGTTTGTTAGAACACTGCACCGGCATTCGCCTGGTGTTGATCGAAAAAACTCTGTAATTGTTAACTACCAATCTGAGTAGCTGGCCGCTAGTATTATCATCCTATAGGTTTTGAACATCCTATAGACTCGAACTCTAACACCTCCCAGTCAAAGGCGCTGGAAGGAGATCAGTTGATGCCCGCGGGCACCTAAGGTGGTGCGAAACATCTCATTCACTTTGATTATGTGAAGTCAAACAAGCGCAGTGGATAAGACGTTGAACGCTGTTCTTTTCATGATATATTTCATTCATTGATTAATTATCAACCGAGGACGTGTCATTATTTATAATCAGTTTTTGTATTATTTGTAAGCGGGAAACATTTTTTCACTGGCGATTTATTTGAATTCTTCCTTTTAACTCCTTTATTTTACGTTATTGACTGCACATCTGACTCCAGGAGGAATTCCTGACTTTTAAACAGTTGGAAAATTAAATGATACATCAGATGAGCGAGCTAGTTAAAAAGATAAATTCGGATTTTAAAAACATAATTGGATTGATTTGTTTCTGGTGTTTTCAAAAAATAATTTGATGCCGCAAATTATTCTGATTACGATTTTGATACGTTTATAACGATCATGTGTTTGAGCATTGGTTACGTAAGGATGGAATGGCAGAAAGAAAGCAGTTCTGTGCTATTTCAAAATAGTGATTTATTCTGCCACAGTACAGTACATTTTAATATTTTGTATACTGTCATTTAATATCGTAACTGACCATCCACATATTGTAGCTGGGATAAATTGCACTTTATCCTGAAATATTTAGCAATACTCTTTCTACAGAAGGTATATATTTTCTTAGTAAATATACGCAACCTTTATTAATTAGTTAATCTTTTGAGTATATTACACTCGGATAGCTGTCCCAATATTATATTAAATACATTTCTCAAAACACTAAATAAAGACTCTTAGCAACCTTCTCCATTTAACAAATTCCCCTCAGATCTTGTCCAAATCCTTCGGTTGAATTTTAGCAGATTCATTTGAAGTACATCGGAGGAGTAACTTATGCAAACTATCTGTTATAAGCAGATTTGCAAATTCCAATAATGTCCATGTAGGCCATCGCTTCCCCCTAGCCACTTCTAAGGTTTTCGAAGAACAGAGCAGTAGTTACAGTGTGATTTTTGATGGGAGGCCTGACCAAGAGACTATGTTGGCTTTTCCAAAGCTTTGGGTAATCGAATATCTGCTAATAGAAATTGCGAAATTTATCACCGAATATTAACAGTGAATTTTAAAACAATGTTTCCATTTTTAAAAAAATTCCTTTTTTTACACATAGTTATTTAACTCATTTTACATTTGATTAATACCAAACCAATCTTAAGTAGATTGTTTATGGCATATGCCGGTCATAAGTTCAAAGATAGTTTGTATAAATATTCTGGCCGTCTTTTAAAAAAGTCACCATCATATTATTTTTCAAATAATTTATTCACTTTTCATGTTAGTTGTGGTCCGTTTTTAAAAGAAATTTAGGTCCACGTAAGTTAAAAAAGCTTAGTAAAAAAATTAAATCAGGCAGCATTTTATATTAAATTCTCGTATTATAAAAAACCTGATTTTATTATTGCGAACTGGTTCACAATCAAAATTGTCAGAATACTTTTACAACTTCACAAGACAACAGACGTTAACCTTTCCTGTAATCCGCCATATTTTAATGCACAAAATGTTACGGTTTGTAACAAATATTATAAATTAAGTATTTGTACTTTATGTCTCTGACTTAACTCGGTAATGGAATAAAGGTGTGAGAGAACTATACCATCTACGAGGCTGTAATATATTCAAATCTAAATACAATTCTTACTAAAAGATCTCAGGAAAGTACGACATTCAATTGTATTTCTCAATCTAATTGTACATTCAATGTCATTTGAAATGATTAGCTTAGTGCTCTCATGTATTCTAATTCAATATTGTAATAATGGAATAATCACAAAAAATGTTTAATGTCAATTCTTGGTGGATGATGTGGTTCCTTAAACAACGGGCCACGCATCATTACAACGATATTCCCAACCCCACGCATAGAGCCTAGATATGGACTGATTATCTGTTCTCTTATGGCTTAATCGGAGTAAGCGGATGTTGCCCAAGACCCGAACTGGGATGTAGCGCAGTCGGAATTAACGCTCTTTATTGTTTTATTAAAATTGTTATTTGGCTGCACTTTCTTAGAAAATTATTTTGCAGTAGATCGGACGAGTGGAGAGCAATTTAAATTTCCGATGAGCCACGTGCAATATGTCTTTAAACCTACTGTGAACCAGCATTCATTTCATTGTCATAGACTGAGGGTGGGAATTTTATTTTTTAGTCGGCAAAACAAAGATTATCTGGTATCCTAATATTACAGACCAGCGAAACTTGTACCATAGCTAAGAGAAAACGAAAAATTGGTATTTTCATTCCTTTGAGATTTGCACGTGCACCCACTGTCCACTACGAAGATGAGGGCGCTCTGGGCGCGGGTCTCAATGTGAGGTGATTGAGGTCCAGGCACCCTCCGCATAAGCTCCTCGGAAGGCGACCTCACCCCTCCCTCACCCCGGCACGCAGCTCAATTGGCCTCTTACGACCTCCAGCGACCTGGCGCGCTCCCCGCTGCGCCCTCCGCATTTGCCACCCTCCTGTGCCTTCATGCCGGCTCCTTCACGTTCGCTCCCGCCTGGACACCACCTTAACCTCCGCGTTATTACCTCTTCTGCCTCCGTTTGTTCCTATATCTCTGGTTCCACCTCCGCATTCGCGTTCGCATCCACTTCTACCTCTAATTTTTACTCCGCCTCCTTCTTCACCTTCGCCTCCACCTTCCCTTCAGCATCCACCTTCGCCTCCACCTCTGTCTCCTCCATCTCTTCCTCCACCTTCGCTTTCGCCTGCGCGTCATTGGCCTCCGGCTCCACCTTCGAATTCCCCTCCGCCTCAGCATTGACCTCCGCTTCCGTCTCTGTTTCTGCCTCCGCCTCCTTATTCGCCTTCGCCTTCGCCTCCCTGTGTTTCCACCTTCCCCTCCATTTTCACTTCAACTCTGCCTTTGCTTTAGCCATCGCCAACGCCTCCACTTTCACCAATTCCTTTTAGAGACCATTTACAATAAAAATCTTAACTCAGAGATGAAGATAAATAAAAGTATTTGCCCGTGAACAAATCATGGATGTAATAATGTTATCGATACAATACAAGTAAATAATTGGTACAGAAATTTCACAGACGATACTAAAACAAAATTACTTGATCATATTATGATGTTTTCTCGACCCATGGGTGGAATGAAAGATTGATACTAAGGAGCGCTCGTTAATGTGCAACGGTAGTCCTGAAGATGATTGGTGAAATTGATCACAGTCATATTTTTTGAATCAAAAATTCTTAATTATAATAAACGATCACAGGAGATAAGATACTTCTTTATAATGTTATCTAGTGATCGGAAACTCGACCCCTGGCTCACCCTCAACTTGAGCTGTATTGTTGAGAATGTTCAATGTTGATACAATATGGATACACAATGCTAATTAATTTCGCCGACAGAAATCGACACAAGGACGGACTGGGATATATGTATTTGATTCTTAAGTTGTTCCCTGGTTGATATTACACTTGCGCATAGAACCAGTTCACGATAGGCATTGTCATTGGCTGTTTTCCTGTGAGAAATTAATAATAAAATTATGCATTAAAGATTATTTTATAGGAGCGTCTCCTCTACGTACAGTATGTCATCTGCTGCTGAGGGTATGATATACCCCAGATGCAATGCGCACAGTACATGCTTATATTTCACATGCCCTCTTTTGAACATGGATATTGCGCAGCCTCACTCATTAGCCTTTCGCGGCGTGTACTCATCCAGTCCACGGATTCTCATCAAGCTCTCCCTGCACTGGGGGCTGCATCCACGCGACTTCATCTCTCAGCCATTTGCCCTCGCCACTCTTCTTGGCTTCCACCAATTTAACCCCGCCCTTGCCCTTCCCACCGGCCATTCAACCGCCTTCGCCACTGCCCTCTCTGTTGCTCTTGCCACCACCCTGCCACCGTCTGCACCTTCCTTTGTCACAATCATTCTCACCACAGCTCTCACCGTCGCTCTCGCACCGCCTTCACTCCGCCCACGCTCTCGCCCTCGCTCCCGCCCCCGCTCCCGCCCTCGCTCCCGCCCTCGCTCCCGCCCTTCCTCGCTCCCGCCCTTCCTCGCTCCAGCCCTTCCTTGCTCCCGCCCTTCCTCGCTTCCGCCCTTCTTCGCTCCCGCCCTCCTTCTCTTTTGCTCTCCGCTCCCGCCCTCCCTCTTGCCCCCACCATCATCCCCATCCTCGCCACCATTCTCACCACCTATTTCACCCACGCCCTCTACCCTGCTGTTGCTTCCACCATCGCCATCGTCACACCCTCGCCACCGCGCTCACCACCGCCCTCGGTCCTCCCCTTGCAGCGCTCTCGCCACCCTCACCTTTACCACTGCTAAATCCCCCCCTCGCGGCATGCCGGAGTTCGTTCACATCGTCCGCCACCCTTGATCCCGCTAAAATTGACCTCCTTAGTCGTAGGCATTCATTCCGAAAATATTCCTTCCATCCCCTCAGGCAAAGGTTTTCGAAGGTCCCTGATTTAGTGCACATTATGCTAAAGTGCTGAGCACATATAGTTATAGTGCTTGCCTAGCAGGCAAGTGAGAGACAGTGACAGTTGTAGTGACAGTTGTAGTGACAGTTG
>BOPP01000324.1:456171-471551 GCA_017312745.1 Gryllus bimaculatus | reverse complement strand
TAGTGACAGTTGTAGTGACAGTTGTAGTGACAGTTTTAGTGGTACTGGATGTCGTGTTACTAGTCGTAGAGGTATTCCTACCTCCACCAACGCGAGCACCGTCATCACATCCACTTCCTCCTCCACTGATCTCCTCCCTCTCCGCAGCATCCCGGCCCAGCCCAGCTCAGCGGACGCAACGCGCGCCCCTCGAGCCGTCCCTGGGGCCCTCGGGCGCCGCTTCCGCCGGGCCCCGGCCCCGCCCCCGCTCGCTCCCTCGCTCGTTAGGGCCGGGGCGGGCGGGTGGCCCAGTGGCCGAGTGGCCCGGGCGGGCGGCCGCCTCTCCACGCGCCCGCGTGACGTGCGTGCCGCGCGCCGCTCGCCGCTCGCCGTGCGTCACCGGTTGCCCCCTCCTCCCCCTCCGGGGTGGGTGAAGGGCGCGCCACGCGCAGCGGAGATGCTGCGGCGGCGATAAGCGCCGCGCGGCACGCTGCGCCGCGAAGGGTGGGGGAAACACAAACGGGGGAGGGGGGGAGATGTTGCGCAAAGAAACAGAGGGAAAGAAAGTACGGGGAAATAAGTGAAACTGTGATGCTTCACCGGCGCATAATTTCTCGCTGTTTTTCTAACTTTTGCGATTTTTGTGTTCGGAGAATTCCACAAAAATGAGACTTGTGCCGGTTTTAAAGTGTTTTTTCGTCATACCAATTAGCATACCTCGTAACTCCAGATTCGGCAGTTTCGCAATGTAAAGAATAAACATAAATTGAATAAAAAGAAGTAGAATTTTAGTTTCCCCTCTTGTTGAACTTATAAATACCGGGAAGCTCAATTATTTAAGAAGCTTGATTTGTTATTTCCTTTTATTTATTAGTCTTATTTCATAATTATATTTCATCAAGAAGTAAACAGAAAATAGAGGGAATGTGAAGTTACGAGGTTTGCTCCATGCGAGAATAATGTTGAAGAAAAATGTTGGTATGATTTTTGAGAAAATTTTGAAAATGTTAACCTTTCATTTAAAGTAACCTCCCCCAATCAAAATATACGTTACTAATTCGCAGGGGTTTCAGTTCGGCCAAATCGATTGGAGAATGTTAATTTTCGAGAAAATCGTCCAATCGGTTTAGACGCTAGTGTCAGACAGGCAGATAAACAGACTGATAGATAGATGTTTTGCCGTTAACGAATTATTCGGTATCGAGGACTCATAAAACTGGGATTTTGACTACAATTTTACAGAAAGTAGTTTTCTATATAGCAACACGATTTATCCAATTTTATGACATCTCTGTTCCACAATACGAGATTTCAGAAAATTGCTAATTTTTGGCGAAGCACTACAATATTTTCCCTTTCCTAGTGCTATGGCGAGTTAGTAAATGCGGCTGAGTTCGCATATGGATTTTGGTGTTCACTAGACAATTTTTTATTGTTGTTTTATCTTTTAAAATACCATTCATCAGTCAAAAAATTGATACATGTAACTGAATTATTAATGTCTTATTATGTTTACTTAGATGCTTCTTCTAGGCTCATTACATTCCTCTTATTACATGGCTGTAGTAATGATTGTGTAATGAGAGATTATCATCACGACACGATATGATCATTACGATACGCTTCATTAAAGCACAGGTGCTTGAGAAATCACAGAGAAGATTACAAACCAAGCGTTGAGAGGTTCGTAAATATTTCGTTTTAATAAGACTTCTCGCAGCATTGGACGGAAAATGCACCGGGGAACCAAAAGCAAAAAGGTTGAATGGAATTAAATTCGACATGGTTTAACACCTCCAAAAGTAGGATAAAAGCCAGAAATAATAACTGGGTTCAACTTCTAAAAGTTATCATTAAATCTATAAAATGCTCTGTATGAGTAACGTGAATTATGACAAACGTATGAAGTTTACAACACTCGTTCGTCCATCACTCGTGTTATGTACTTTATATATTACATTATGGCTTCATAATATACTATTACTACTTTACCGATAGATCTGTGTGAACTTTTCGCATTTTGTAAATTATTGTTTTAAAAGTGAAAATAACTTGATGGTGGGACTCCTTCAAGTTATTTAAGTTTGAAGTTGCCTTCCAAAAATATAAAAGAAGGTCTAAGAAGGTCTCATTGCGCACATTACGGATAGGAATGGACAGGAAACCCCGGATCAAGAGCCTAAAACGCATAGTTTTTCGGTATTGATCGCTGGTAAAACATTTGCAATGTAAGGAGTGGAGCGCATTGCATGTAATATTACTTTTTTCCTTCCACAATTTAAAAACTTCGATTTTTCCGTTGTAAATTTGTTTGAAACAGGTCAAGGGAGGTAATTCCTTATACCAAAAGAAGTCACGGAAATTTGTGTGGTTTATTTGTTATAAACAGCGTTAAAAAAGTATGTCATCTTTCCTTAGCGTATTATATGCAGAGGGAATTTTGGTATTATTGAATTAAATAATTTCTCCATGAATTTTGTGAAGTGTAATTTGTTTTTAACACGGGAACAATATACTTTTTTCTTTTATAAATAAGTTCAAATTTAATTTAATACTGCCTAGTCAGTTTGTATACAGTCAGCTAATATATACAGTCAGTATCAATATAAGTATTTGAATTGTGTTTCGGTGGGGAAGGCACAAATATCTGCTACATGCCAACTAATGAATTTTCGTCTAATTTTTATCGGAACACCTTCATGAATAGATCTGCCGTAGCCTTTTGCCTTTCAGAACTGTTAATATCCAGTCCATTATTCTCGTCCATCGAGGTTGCAAGTCAAATTCCCGCCCAGGATGATTCTAAAGCGCAATTAGTTGGCGCCTACGGCAGCGCCCACCGCGCACAAAGGCAACAGTCGCGAAATTACTGCAGCAGGAAACGCCCCTCTTTCTGTTCTGGGCAAAAGACCGATCCTACAGGCTCCCCGAGGCGATCTATCGAAGCGTGCGCTATCGATGGGTCGATAGTCGACGCACCCGAGGGGACCCGGTCGCTGGAAGGCAGCGCTCAGTCGCTCCGCAAGGGGGGGGGGAGATTAATGGAGTTGGGAGCAAGGCGGCCGCATTAATGGAGATGACTTTTTTGCAGGGTGATCAAGCAATTTATTTAATTACTAGCTCGTTTCATTCTGAGCGGTCACGGGTTTATGCTCTCTCTCTCTCTCTCTCTCTCTCTCTCTCTCTCTCTCTCTCTCTCTCATCTATCTATCTCATCGTCTAGCGGATTCTGCCAATACCCGAAAATTCTTGCTCTCGCTCTTCCTGCGAATTCTTTTGCTAATAAAGCTTGATGTTCGTTCCACCCAGACAGTGACACACCCTTCAAGTCGTGAGGAGGTCACAAATTATGGAATGGCTTTTCTCTTCTGGGGGCAATTTCACTAAAAGTTACACCAAATATAAGAGAGAAGAAGGAATATACTTAAATACAACGAAATAACATTATTTCATTGTCTATGTTTATTTCTGCATGACCTTTCTACCTTGGGAATATTTCTTTTCATTTCGGCATTATACATTTACCGTGAAATATTTCATTACCTCTCTTTAAAAATTGCCACTAACGTTTATCTATGTTTATTACTTTGCGACCTGTTTACCTTGGAAATATCTAATCATTCTTTCAATGTAAATTTGCAGTGAAATATGTGACTAACTCACTTTTAAAGAATCGCTATGAACGTTTGTGAATAATACAAGAAATTCAATAAATAAGCTATTGTTTAATTATTAACTTGTAGTATAATATACTTAATCTTTTTAATATACATAACTATACCCTTAAGAGTTTAACCAAGTCAGTTGAGGTGTTGTCTTCAAATGTTAATATAACAAACGTTTTTTCAGAATTGGGTTAGATTGAAATTTATCACTCGATTGTATTACCCCCATTCTCTCATTTGTATTACAATTTGCATTCCCATATTCGTTCATTTACCTGTGTTACCTGTATTCATTTACCAATTACCTGTATTAATTTGAACAGTATTAGTTTGCAATTTGACGCTTCTTTTTCAATTTATCCGCGGATCTCCCCGTTGCTCCCTCGCCACCTGCCGCATCAGGTCGGCCCGTCCGTCCGTCCGTTTCATCCGCGTGGCGGCGACCTTCCTTTGGACGCCTCGTCCATTTGTTCGCCTCTCATCCGCCGGCCAGGGCCATCGGGCACGGGTGCGCGAGTGATTGATGACCTCACGGCTCCGCGCCTTGCCTCCCCCCACCCCATTCCCTTCTCTCCCCCTCCTCCCCTCCGGGCGCCCATCGCGGCTTCTTGATCAAACACCGCGCAGCCCCGGCGCGTCGGCCAGCTCTTTTCGCAGCTGTGGGAAAGCGGGAATATAATGACTGCGAGGAGCTGATGCTCAAAGGAACCAGCCCTTTTGGGCACGATTGCGGTACAGTCGAGGTTTTTTTAATGGGATACATGTGTGAAATACGCCAGACGGTGAATGCAAAAATCGACCGACGGTCTGAAATGGCCTAGAGGGGAAACCCATGTCACTGCAATGTCTCTGTCAATGGCGTTATGTTCGGGTACGCAAGGCCTGCAATGAGGGCGGGCCAGGTAAAGGAAGACCTGTTTTTAACATGAAGGTTTTGCGATTGTAAGAAATATTAATTACTTGATACCTCCTCTGATACTTTTTGATAGTTGATACAATAAAATATTAAAAACTAAAGAACGCCTTTTTCCCCGCTTCTGTACGTTGCGGAACGCTGTAACCCTGTTTCTAAATCAATAATGATAAATAATACATTCAGATTTTAAAACAGTCTTATTCCATAACATTAAATAATGAAGTCAGATTTTTCCGCTATTGGTTGCAAGTACTTTACTATTCTTAACAATAAACACAACACACAAACTGTCTTTTGATTGTTGTTTAGGTTTAAAGCTTGCCATCTTATGTGATAGATTGATGAATGTGAATCTGTTAAAGAATATTATTATTATTATTATTATTATTATTATTATTTTTAATATTATTTATTATTTATTATTTTATCATTATTATTTAAGGTGGTAACTACTTGTGTTTGCTATACACTTTTATAAAGGAAGACCGGATAAAAGTTCAGCGGGTGGGCCCGCCCTCTTTTCGGTACACTGCTGGTCTCTGTCCAAGATACCCTAGAGTTAAGAGTTCTGGCGGTGGTAAATTGTCTACACTATGTGTATAGTCAGGTCTAAATTAGTCGCTGACACAGGAGAATTCGAGCGGCCGGCTGCTCCAATCCCATGTTTTTTTAGGCGAATGCCAGGGGAGTACCTTAGCAGACTGGTCGTAGACCGCGCGCGATCTTTCGACATCTTCCTTGTCCCCTTCTTCTACACTTACACCCGAACACTTACCCTTACTACACTGCACTACACCACTACACACATCGGGAAACCAGTCGGGTGCTTTGAATTTGTTTCGGCTGGGGCAGTGCCACGCTGGGGGGGGGTAACTCCACGATAAAATCTCTCAAGCTGACATGTAGGTCGGCACACCATTTCACTCTCCGGTGCGTGTGGGGGGATTATCACTACCTTCCGGGATATAAAAAGCACTGTATACACTGTACGAATTTTCATAAGTTGACACGCCTAGAAAAAATGATCAAACAACAATCAATATAAATTGATAGGGATGCAGCGATATTATATAACTTCAGTGTACACAGTCAGTTAAAGTAGACATTTTCGTGGCCAGCGCTATAATAAACTGGCACACAATAGGTGATGGTTTTAGAAATATTTATTTATATTATTTCAAACTCAAACGTTTGATAAATTCTGCTATTGTCAATTTACTGTCGTAGCCTCATTTACAAACAGAATTTGTTTTTAAATTACGAAGGTCATTGGTATCTAGCTCTGAAGATTTTATATTAATATTTTCTTGCGGATTTGAAGCCTTTATAATCTTTATTTATGAGTAAAGTTTGTACTTTTCAACTTCTTAATGAAAATAAATTTTAAACATATTTCTGTTGCGCCGTTTGTTCATTTTCAGACATAGAAAGTTACATAAAAAACTGTCGATTAAATTATTTAATTTATTGTTTTATTTCAAAATTAGGTTTAATTAATAAACTCGAACAAATTTATTCCCGTGTTCAAATTTAAATATTTAGAAAGGCTAAGTTCTGAATGCAGTGAACACATTTGATAAGAAAACTTATTTATGGATTGTGTACAATAGCCATACTAGACGAAGGTCACGCGTAACTTCATGTATACGTAGCAATCTTTTATTGTGCAGCACTTTGCTTACAATGTCAGGAAGACAATTAAAATGTTCATGTTTTTACTGTAATGAGAAATTCAACATTGTCGATTGTTTTAAATCATGAAATAACTGTCAGATGACAAAGAACTCAAATCGAAACGTTTTTTAGGTCTTAGTCGCAGAGGACTACATAAAACGTGATGAAAAAATTTGTTTGCATTACTGATCTGATACATTGACTTAACGCATCAAAATGGCGGAACACACAGCCACTCTTAACGTTCGATGTTCTTTCAGAATTTTATTGTGCGCCGTCCGTTACAATGGAAAAAATGTGTTGAAGCTAAAGATGTCGAATGAATACTCCTACTGCAATAAACAGTCTTTAGTTATATTATTTTTTATAAATAAATTGTATTACAATAAGTATTGAAATGGTTGAATGCAAATTTGGTTAATTATAAACCTTGGGCAACTCCTCGATTTACTAACTTAAACGCTATTTTTTATATATCGATCTAATGATGTTAAAAATGTCATTTTAATATCGCTACCAGTAAATTAAAATATCATCAGGACTGTGTCAAATATGACACGTGCGCCTTGTACATTTGCCTGCCCTTGTGTAGATGAAAAGGAGAGCAATTTCACGATTGTTTACCCTAACAGTTAGTATTTGGCTATTATTCCACAAGAGTCTGATAATTGGAGGTGTCTTTCCATTATTTAAGTATTTAAAAGTTATTCGCACTTTGGTGTCATATTTGACACTAACCTTGTGGCTTATGGAACTAAAATTGTCTTTTCCCATAAATCCCGATTCACATATCCACAGATCTGAGAAAATCACAAATGAACTTTTGATGTCAGAAAATGCAAGGCTCTTGTATTGAAGATGATGACACCACTTTTCCAATGGTGATTGTGGAGAAGTCAATGCATTGTTGTTTATCGATTTGGAATGCTGATTTCATTGGTGACTATGCAGCATGCTGACGGTGCTGATTTCATTGTGGACGATGATTCGCAGGATGCGGATATTCAAAGAAAATTGATATTGGGAAGATAGGAGACCCTAATTGGAAAGACTTCCTATTGCCAAAATGAATAGTCTAGAACCTCAAATAAAAACAGTATCAGCCACTCTCCTGAACGAATGGACAAGGCTAAGTCGCTCATCAAAGAGCATGGTAAACTTTCATTACTAATTACTGATGACTGAAATCATGGTATTTCATAATAATGAAATGGAAAGGAAACAAATAAAATTTCTATCTCAACAATGGCATATAAGTAAGACGACTGGAATTGAAATACGTAAAAGCACTTGTAGGGCTACTATATTTGTCGGGGGTCCTAAAAATTCAAGATTGAGGAAATTCAAGACTGATTCTCCAATTTTTGGTCCTGCATTATTTAGATGTGTCTTTCTAAAAAGCTGTTTCGAATTCCATCTTAGTGCTCAGTCTCCATGTTGTTTTCTTGTGCAATAATGAATTCAGCTTGATGACATTTTTTCTAAATAAAAATGGTTTAAATTTTGAAACTTATTGGATAATTATAACTTTGTTCATATTGAGTAAGTGGAAATTACCTACTGTATTGTCCTACATTGCTTTTCACCAATTTTGAAACTACAAATGTCCAGAGTCAGATATGACACACCCTTGTGTTGTATGTTTCGGTTTACCACCTTATGGAACAAGAGTTAAGTGGAACAGCATTGTGAAACAAAATATTGTGAAATTTTATAGAACTTTCAATGTTGTATTTTAAAGTCAAACAGTTGTCACAGTTTATAGGAATTATTTGAAGGGCTTGAGCAGTAACAAGATAAGCCACATCAGCCAAAACGTAATTTTTAATACATTGTAAGTATTATTATCTCAATTTTCGTGAAGGAGTAATGTTCCTTGATTCCTTCGTATTTATGAAGGGATTGATGCAGTAAATACACGAGACACACGTCGAGCAAAATCGAGATATTTACTTTTATAAATTGCGGAAGATTTGTTTTGGCTGATGCGGCTTATCTTGACATTTCAAGTACTTCTTTTGTGCGGTAACAGATCATTGCAACGTTTACCATTTTTACCACAACTCATTATTCTGGCTTTTTCGCTGCCGTGACAGTAATAAATGAATGGTAGATTAAAAAAAAGTGTTCGAAGAACGTATTTACGAATATTGAGGAAATGGTTGAAATGATGTGAACCTCAATAATTTTCAGTCGTCTTATAGTCGTTACAAGTTGAAACACTCAAACCTTCCTAGACATAATCTAGCAGCAAACGTCTTCTAACGTTTGATCAGGAAAATTCCACTTACTTTCGAGGAGCGTGCATTTGTGAAATAAATTAGCACTTCTATTTTATTTTATGTAATCACTTCACGCGTCATAAGTGACAAGTCAACACAGTGCTACATTCACTAAACTGTATTTTTTTCTTTTCTACCTTCGTTTCACACAATCATTTTGAATAACTCTCACACTTCCTAGCGAGTTCTTTCCAGTCACCATTGTGTGTTGTCCACTTTTTTTTTTATCTCAGCACTGGAGGGATTCTCGCAGCTCTGCTGGCCGGCGAAAGAAGTGAGCTCTCCTTCTTGCCGCCGGCGCGGCGTCGCGCCGCGCGGCGCGGTCGCGAGCAAACGTGACTGTTTGCGTGCGCACGCGGGGGCTTCGCTGCAATATGGCGGCGTCAATATTTACACGAATAAACCGCGCGTGGACCGGCGCGACGCGTCCGACAATATTTGCGCCCTGCGCGTCCTCCTCCCTGCTACCTCCTCTCCACCTTCACCCGTGGTGGTGGAGTGGGAGGATGCGGGGGCGGGGGGGCTGGCGATGGGATGAAAGGACGTCTTGCAATGGTGGCGCCGACGCGTCCTTGAGGTACACGGTGGTTCACTCGCTTGGATAAGGTTGGGACGTTATGAGTGAAGTATATGCGAACTATCTTCGAAGGAGCTCTTTCCTCGAAAACTTTTTTGTTAAAGTAGATGTTGTTTGCGAATACAGAGAATAATCGTTTCGGTGTTCAGGAATCTGTTTGTTACATTCATTGGACAGATTCATTTTGAGTCAAGCCAAGCCTTTTATCATTAAAGCAACAATGCGGTTTAAAGGAGAACACTGATTTCCCCCTTTTCTAAATGTAATACCACGAGTGTGTATCTGTTCACTTTCTCTGGGCATCAGATGCAATATACATGAAAGTGTTAAATCCAATGGAAATACTGTGATACCGTGAAGAATATCCCGCATGACAGTGAAGTGGCAATGGCCCGCTGGGTGAGAGGAAGGTTCAGCGCCGATGTCGTGGCGGAGACATATGGTGACTGCGGTGGAGTCCGGTGCGCTGCAGCGCTGTGGCTGATGGCCCTGCCGGCAGTGGAGGCGAAAGTGAGGCATCATATTGGCAATGCGGCCGTGACGGCGGTGGCATGATGGTGCGGTGCGGAGGTGGAGTCGTCTGTAGCTGTGACGCGCGTGACGACTTGCAGTGGTTGCTATTGTGTTTGTGGTATGACAGCCGCCGCTGTGGGCAGTTTGTTGAGAAGGCAACAATGAAGCAAAACTATGACGATGTGCTGTTGCTGTGATAGGCAAATAGTCGTGGAGAATAAAAATTTATGATGTCAAATGCAAACTTAATCGATGATGATTTTGTGAATTGTTACTGATGATGTAAACGAAAACGTTACGAAGTCTGTAATAAATGAGATATTTCTTGAGGTGTTAACCTGCGGTTTTGAAAACTGGATGACAATGACGCATGGAATGGCGGAGGAAAAGCATTCTGTAGGAAAGCACAGTGATGTATATATATATATATATAATATATAAATATATATTATAAATATATGAGAGGAATGGGGGGGGAAATAGCATGGCATGTTGTGAAGGATACACAGCAACCCCTACGTTTACATGATGAACAATTTTTATAACAAACAATTAATAAAATAAATATATTTTGCATGATAATTCTTGAATATTCATACTTGAATCGACATGTTGCTTTTAAAAGTCTGTTCTGAAGATTTCTTGATATTAATAAGAATTTCTAGCATGCCCCCCACAATATATTAGTTTTCTTAGTTTTCATGTTAGAATTAAAATAGAAATACTTGTGTACCAACCGTATGCTAAACTTAAAATGCTTCACGATACTACCCTCTATTAATAGCAATTATAAGTGTTATCAATGATAAGTTTAAATGAATGATGCTGACAGTGAATGAAAGTACTAAGGCCTAACTGTAAGTCGTAAGAATTGATAATAAAAGATTCATGCTTTGTATAATGAATTTAAAATCTATTTATCTGTGCTGTTAAAGTTCATCCCTAAAAATCTTTATGGAGTTTTCACTAAGACAACGTTGCAATACACTTCACAGGAAATAATACTCATTGATGAATAAACGTTTTTATGTAAAAATATTTAAGAAAACTGTGAACCAAGTTTCATGTTTTATTACACTGAAGTATAAAAATGTGATAAAGTATGTATATTTACTTCCTTGAAATTTGCATTATATTGCATTCAGCAGCATTATTAAGTGCGGCGCAGTCAATCATAAAACGAACCAGCAAAAATTTTCATATGCTGATCGTTCTCAGCGAACAGTTTAGGAATAAGATACGATATCGTTAAAAAACCAGCATTCGTAAAAACGTATATTGCTTAAATGTAATTTTACTATAAAAAAATCCAAACAGTGCTAAACTTAAGAAAGAAAAAAGAATATTATTTAAGAAAAAATTAAGAGAGAAATTTGTGTACAAAAAATATGACAAGTGTAAATTGCAATTGTTGGCAAAAAAACCAGAGCCAAGGAAGTGCTAATAAAATTCTATTAAAAAATCTATTCTATTCTTTTTTTTGTTCAATGAAGGATACAGAATAAAGTCTAAGCACCCACATAACAAGAAACATGATAAATATAAAAAAATCTTTGTATTTCATAAATACTGCTTCATTATTAAAAGAATGTTTTGATCGATTTCAACTTCAAGGATTTAGTGAATAGGCGAACGAAAATAATTTATTTCTCAAAAGAACATTTTTGAGTTCCCCAAAATCAGAATTAATATCAAGGACTTTTGAATTTGTTTTGGTCCAGAAAATCATGAAGTACAGGTGGCGCCAACGCATAGTTGATATATACTTCAGCAATATAATTTAATTAATGTCAGAAGGGCAAAGAAATATTTTTACCATTCTGAAAGAAGTCAATGATATCACATAAATTTCTAACATAAATTGTGCAAGACAAGATCTGGGTAAAACTAACAACACAGATATATTACTATATAAATTTCAGATAAAAATCCGTTTCAATTTTATGTGAAAGAAACGTTTTTAATATATTATGAATGAAATATTCCACTACAATTGATTATGTCTAGCCTTGGAAGGAAACATGTTATGCAGTATTGCCCACATGATGACTCTCCCGAAAGGTGCAATCGGCTGTGTGAACTCTCGCCGAAGAGACTGGGAATGACCCCACCTGAATGAATTAGGCAAATAGAACTTCTGTGGAAAATGAAGAATATGAATTACTGAATGAGTAAACAAGTTTACGATAGTAGCAATTTAACAATTACAGAATGTAAAGAGTACAATTATTAAAAAATTTAAGCTAATTCGCCGCAATGATAAAAGTTGTATTATTTATTTATTAATTATAAAAAACGCACATGCTCTGGGAATGTGTTGCATAATTAGTCACTTTTGACTTATTTACTGTATAATTGTCGCATCGAATTTATTTTTGTTTTCTCTAATACATTTCCCTGGTTTTGGGGATTTAAAACTTGTTTCTTGTTTATGAAAATGCAAACCAATTTATGGATAACATGTTTGTGGAATCATTAATTGTAAGAAAGTATTTTCAGTTAATATAAACAAAAATACCATAAAAATACCCAATGGAATGAAATAATGTTGTGATTAGAATGAGCGTAGTATTAACGAGGAATGAAGCAGCCGCAATAGAAATATTTCAGTTTGGTATTTGTGTGTAGAAATAATTAAATATAAGCAAAGGAAAAGCTAATCAAAATGTATTCATTTTGAAATAACATGTTGATTAAATTGATAATCCGAGCTAATAATAAACGATGAAACTTACCTGAGGATCCCTGCGAAGCAGCTAGGTAATTTACGTGCCTCTGAACAAAACGTGCCACCTTCCTGGCAGGAAGATGAAGTAATGGACAACAGACTCTCTCTCGTATTCTAAGAAGAAAAAATACAAGCAGTTAAAAAACAACAATATTTGAGTGTAACAGGAGAACATATTATTTTATGAAGGATATTATACCTGCATTCCTGCTTATGTAATCCTACCATACGCATGCTTTACGTATCTGAGCCTTGTCCCAGGCTTCTTCGATTTAGTTGGCCCTGCTCTAATAAGGGAGTTCTGTTCTGCAAAAAAAAAAAAAAAAAAAAAAAAAAGATTTATTCACAGAGAATCTGTGAAAAACTCATTAGAACTCATGTTGTATAATCAACTTTCATGGTCAAAGTTGTTTGTTATTAGAACGTTCATTGACATGAATGTTTTCAAAACAATATACGCTGTCTTCTAGATTGCCTAATTTTACACTTCAGAACTCGAACGAATCTCCGAATTCGAAGAATCTTTTCCAAGAACAATATTATTATTGAATAGCATGCTCTCTTTTAAAATTATTATTAGAAACATGGTTCAATTACAAAACTGTTATTTTCTTTATAATGAAGAGATAAGGTTACTAGATAAGTTTTAAGCACACCGCATTTTTTCCTTTTGTTGCTCATACGGAAAAAACATTAAAAAAAATTTAGGAAGTCGGGCTGTTAGACTCGTTAAGCAATTTAAGTGAAATTTATGTCTATCTAGGATATAATGACATTCTAATCCTGAATTATGCTGGTTTTGAAATGTCCCATTTTCCTCTCTTGGCAATGTTGAATCTTGATATAATTTTCAAGAATTTTCGTATCCCATTAATCTCTTTAATCTTCATGTTGTATAATCACTTCATGGTCTAAATGTTTGTTATTAGACGTTCATGACATATGTTTTCAAACAATATAACCTTTCTTCTAGATGCTAATTGACACGTTCAGAACTCGAACAAAACTTCGCCGAATTCGAAGATTCTTTTCCAAAAACAATATTATTTTTAATAGCATGCTCTCTTTTAAATTATTATTAGAAAACAGTTCAATTACAAAACTGTTAATTCTTTTATAAGAAAGAGATAAATGTTTATTAGAATAATTTTTAAGCACACCGCAGTTTTTCCTTATTTGCTCATTACGAAAACTAAAAAAAATTTAGAAAGTCGGCTGTTATGACTCGTTTAAGCAATTTAATGAAATTATGTCTTATCTAGATATAATGACATTCTAATCCTGAATTATGGCTGGTTTTGAAATGTCCATTTTCCTCCTCTTCGCAGATGTTTGATATCTTGTTATAATTTCAAGGAATTTTTTCGTATCCCATTTAATCTCTTTAATCTTCATGTTGTATAATTCAACTTTCATGGTCTAGAATTGTGTATTAGAACGTTCATGGACATAAATTGTTTCAACAATATACCTGTTCTTCTAGGATCTTAATTTGACACTTCAGAACTCGAACGAAACTCTGGAATTCGAAGATTCTTTCCAAAACAATATTCATATTTTATATGCATGCTCTCTTCTAAATTATTATATTGATTATTATATTATTATTATATATTATTATTAATTATTATTAGTACTATTATTTGATATTATACGACAAAATCACAATATTGTCGGGGTTTACTGAAAAAATCGTGCGAAAAAAGTATATTTGTAACTAGCATAAAGTAATTATATCTACAATGAAAATATTATTGACGAGGCCAGTACGACTTGAAAAAAGGAGGGACTGAACAGCTACTTAACAAAGTAAAGCAAAACTATATGGCAGAAGGAAATTAAGAATAAAGGAACAAGGAAACACTCTTGTATTATATATAGAAGTGATATAAGCCGGAAGAGTTCTAAGCTCGCCAAACCGGTGCCCGGGCGTTTGTGTAGTGTAGTGCATTTTGGGGGGGAAAAAAGTTTAAAATGGGGGGGGCCGTGGTAACGGATGAGGATGTGTTTTATCGGGAGAAACCAGGGGAAACTAGCCGATCAGAGCAGGCGACCGCAGAATTATCTCCCAGGACAGCGCCATATTCGACCTAGCTATCTAGCTAGTGTCGAAAATCCTGCACCGGTTCGGGAGTCGAACCCTAGGAACTCCTGGTCATAGGCACTGCAGTGATGTCAGTTGATGCCCTGAGCCTTCCTTAAACCTGCCAAGCGCATTCGACCACTGGACCCGTTTATCCCACTTGCTTTTCTCGATCGGGAGAGGAGCTATGGAATCAAGTGATCTCACTGCAGTGCGTCTGAAGGCTGTCTCTGCGGATCGAGTCCCTCGACGGCAAGATTTTAGACTCTATCAGATAGCTAGACGAGTTCTGGCGTGTCTGGGGATATTCTAGACTGACCGGCGTGCTCTTGATCGGGTAGGTTTCCCCTTGGTTCTCCCGATCAGACACCGACCTCATCCGTCACACACGCTTAGTACATTGCACTACACACCACAAACGGAGACACCGTTGGGAAGCTTAGAAACCTCTTCCGGCAGAAAGGCAATTGTCCCGCGACTAGAAGATACCTGGTTGAGGAAAACCCCTGTAGGCCGACGGTTGGTGCCGCCGGGACCCTCACCATCCAACGAAGCAGAAAAAACTACCCCCTTCCGAGCAAAACAAAAACAAGCTTTATAACTTTCGGGGGTCTAATGACCTTAGCAGTTGGACCCCCGAAATCCCCTTAGTAATCATTTTCAATCAATCAATGCACTAGCTTCCGCGTTTACATAAAAAGAAGTCTCTGGCGTCCTGTCTCGTGCGAAGGGGTGGAGAGTTCGATCGAAGAGTACTCACTCGTAAACCAGCTCGACGAGGTGCACCGAGACGCCGAAGCGCCGCCACCTCGTGGCGCAGCCTCCGTGTCGAGTGAGGCGAGGGTGGCCCACTTGGACACCAGTAGGGCACACCCGCCCATACGAGCAGCGACCTGCAAGATGCAATACCAGCGGCTTAGATATTTTTACGGGCAAAACATTACAAAATTACTTCCTCCTCGG
>BOPP01000324.1:410213-456146 GCA_017312745.1 Gryllus bimaculatus | reverse complement strand
GGAGTCGTTGCAATGGTGGGCGCCGACGCGGTCCTTGAGGTACACCGGTGGTTCACTCGCTTTGGATAAGGTTGTGGACGTTATGAGTTGAAGTATATGCGAACTGATCTTCGAAGGAGCGTTCTTTCCTCGAAAACTTTTTGGTAAAGTAATTTGTTTTGCGAATACAGAGAAGAATCGTTTCGTTGTTCCAGGAATCTGTTTGTTACATTCATTGGACAGATTCATTTTGAGTCAAGCAATGCTTTTATCATTAAAGCAACAATGGCGGTAAAGGAGAACACTGATTTCCCTTTTCTGAAATGTAATACACGAGTGTATCTGTTCACTTTCTCTGGGATCAGAATGCAATATTACATGAAAGTGTTAATCCAATGGAAATACTGTGATTACCGGTGAAGAATATCCCGCACTGACAGTGAAGTTGCAATGGCCGCTGGGTGAGAGGAGGTTCAGGGCGCCGATGGTCGTGGCGGAGACTATGGTGACTGCGGTGGAGTCGGTGGCGCTGGCAGCGGCTGTGGCGGTGATGGCCCTGGCGGCAGTGGAGGCGGAAGTGGAGGCATCTATGGCAATGGCGGCCGTGACGGCGGTGGCAGTGATGGTGGCGGTGGCGGAGGTGGAAGTCGTCGTGGTAGCTGTGACGTCGGTGACGACTGCAGTGGTTGCTATTGTTGTTGTGGTGATGACAGCCGCCGCTGGTGGGCGATGTTTGTTGAGAAGGCAACAATGAAGCAAAACTGATGACGATGTGTCTGTTGCTGTGATAGGCGAAATAGTGGTGGAGAATAAAATTTATGAGTGTCAAATGAAACTTAATCGATGATGATTTTGGTGAATTTGTTACTGATGATGTAAACGAAAACGTTACGAAGTGTAATAAATGAGATATTTCTGAGGTGTAAACCTGCGGTGAAAACTGGGGCTGACAATGACGATGGGAGATGGGGAGGAAAAGCATTCTGTAGGAAAGCACAGTGATATATATATATATATATATATATATATATATATATATATATATATATATATATATATATTGAGAGGGGGAGATGGGGGGGGGAAATAGCATGGCATGTTGTGAAGGATACACAGCAACCCCTATCGGTTACATGATGAACAATTTTTATAAAAACAATTAATAATAATATATATTTGCATTGATAATTCTTTGAATATTCATACTTGAATCGACATGTTGTTTTTAAAAGTCTTCTGAAGATTTCTTTGATATAATACAGAATTTCTAGCCATGGCCCCACAATATATTTATTTTTCTTAGTTTCATGTTTAGAATTAAAATAGAAATACTTGTGTACCAACGTATGCTAAACTTAATGGCTTCACGATACTACCTCTAGTTAATAGCACATTATAAGTTGTATAATGATAATGTTTAAATGAATGATGCTTGTACAGTGAATGAAAGTACTAAGTGCTAACTGTAAGTCGCTAAGAAATGATAATAAAATGATTCATCTTTGTATAATGAATTTAAACATAGCGTTAAATTCACTAAAATCTTTTATGGAGTTTTCACTAAGAACAACAGTTGCAATGACACTTCACAGAAATAATACTCATTGAATGAATAAACGTTTTTATGTAAAAATATTTAAGAAAACTGTGAACCAATGTTTCATTTTTTCATTACACTGAAGTATAAAATGTGATAAAGTAGTGTATATTTACTTCTTTTAAATTTGCATTGATATTGCATTCACATTCATTATTAAAGTGCGGGGCAGTCAAATCATAAACGAACCAGCAAAAATTTTCATATGCTGATCGTTCTCAGCGAACAGTTTAGGAATAAGGATACGATATTTCGTAAAAAACCAGCATTTAAAAACGTTATTTGCGTTAAATGTTAATTTACTATAAAAAAATCCAACAGTGCTAAACTTAAGAAAGAAAAAGAATATTATTTAAGAAAAATTACGAGAGAAATTTGTAAAAAAATACAATGTAAATTGCAATTGTTGCAAAAAACCAGAGCCAAATGAAGTGTAATTAAAATTCTATTAAAATCTATTCTATTCTTTTTTTTGATTCAATGAAGGGATGACAGAATAAGTCTAAGTCACCCACATATACAAAACATATAAATATAAAAAATCTTTGTATTTCATAAATACTGTTCATTATTAAAAGATGTTTTGATTCTGATTTCAACTTCAAGGATTTTAGTGAATTAGGCTAACGAAAATAATTTATTCTCAAAAGAACATTTTGAGTTCCCCAAAATCATAATTAATATCAAGGAGCTTTTGAATTTTTTTGTCAAATCATGAAGTCGGTGGCAACGCATAGTTGATATATACTTCAGCAATATATTATTAATAATTCAGAATGGCAAAGAAATATTTTTACCATTCTGAAGACAGTCAATGATATTTCACAGAAATTTCTGAACATAAATTGTGCAAGACAATATCTGGGTAAAAATAACAACACAGGATATATTACTATAGTAATTTTCAATAAAAATCACGTTTAAATTTTATGTGAAAGAAACGTTTTAATGATATTATGAAAATGAATATTCCACTACAATGATTTATGTCTAAGCCTTGGAAGGAACATGTTATGCAGTATTGCAATGATGACTCTCCCGAAAGGTGCAAGATCGGCTGTGAACTCTGCGAAGAGACTGGGAATGTACCGCACCTGAAATGAATTAGGCAAATAGAACTTCTTGAAAATGAAGAATATGAATACTGAATATAGGTAAACAGAGTTTACGATAGTAGCAATTTAACAATTACAGAATGTAAGAGTACAATTATAAAGAAATTTAAGCTAATTCGCCGCAATGATAAAGTTTATTTATTTATTTATTAATTATAAAAAACGCTACATGCTCTGGAATGTGTTGCATAATTAGTCACTTTTGACTTATTACTGTCATAATGTCGCCGTAATTATTTTGTTTTCTCTAATACATTTCCCTGGTTTTGGGATTTAAAATCTTGTTTCTTGTTTATGAAATATGCAAACAATTTATGGATAACATGTTGTGGATATCATTAATGTAAAAAGTATTTTCAGTTAATTATAACAAAAAATACCATAAAAATACCAATGGAAATAAATAATGTTGTGATTAAATGAGCGTATTTAACGAGAGTGAAGAGCCGCAATAGAAATATTTCATTTTGGTATTTGTTGTGTAGAAATATTTAAATATAAGCAAAGGAAAAAGTATCAAAATGTCATTTTTCAAATAACATTTGATAAATTGATAATTCCGAGCTAATAATAAACGATGAACTTACCTGAGGATCCCTGGCGAAGCAGGCATCAATTACTGCCTCTGAGACAACGTGCACCTTCCTGGCAGGAAGAGTGAGTAATGACAACAGACTCTCTCTCGTATTCTAAGAAGAAAAATACAGCAGTAAAAACAACAATATTTGAGTGTAACAGGAGAACATATTATTATGAAGATATTTACCTGCATTCTGCTTATGTAATCCTGACCATACGCATCTTTGACGTGATCTGGAGCCTTGTCCCAGGCTTCTTCGAGTTTAGTTGGCCCTTGCTCTAATAAGGGAGTTCTGTGCAAAAAAAAAAAACAACAGATATTTCATCACAGAGAATCTTGGTGATTAAACCCTACCGATTTAGATAACATGTCTTCCAATTACAAAACTGTTATTTCTTTTATAAGAAAGAGATAATGTTATAGAATAATTTTTAAGCACACCGCAGTTTTTCCTTATTTTGCTCATTACGAAAACTATAAAAAAAATTTAAGAAGTCTCGGCTGTTATGACTCGATTAAGCAATTTAAAAGTAAATTGTATGTCTAATCTAGGATATAATGACATTCTAATCCCTAAAATTATTGCTGGTTTTGAAATGTCCATTTTCCTTCCTCTTCGCAATGTTGATATCTGTTGTATAATTTCAAAGAATTATTTCGATTCCCATTTATCTCTTTAATCGTCATGGTGGATAATCAACTTTCCATGGTCCTAAATTGTTGTTATTAGAACGTTCATGACATAAATGTTTCAAACAATATACCTGTTCTTCTAGATGCTTAATTTTGACACTTCAGAACTCGAACGAAACTCTGGAATTCGAAGATCTTTTCCCAAACACAATATTATTTTAATAGCATGCTCTCTTAATTATTATTATTATTATTATTATTATTATTATTATTATTATTATTATTATTACTATTATGATTATTATTATCGACAAATCACAATATTGTCGGTTACTGAAAAAATCGTGGAAAAATATATTGTAACTAGATTAAATAATTATCTCAATGAAAATATTATTGACGAGGGCCAGTACGACTTTGAAAAAGGGAAGGGACTGAACAGCTACTTAACAAAGTAAGCAACTATATTGCAGAAGAATTAAATAAAGGACAAGGAACTCTTGTATTATATATAGATTATAGTAAGCCGGAAGATGTTCTAAGCTCCCAACCGGTGTCCCGGGGTTTGTGGTAGTGTAGTGCATGGAAGTATGCGTGTGTAACGGATGAGGATGGTGTTTATCGGAGAAACCAGGGGGAAACTACCGATCAGAGCAGCCGACCGCTAGAATTATTCTCCAGACAGCCGCCATATTCGACCTAGCTATCTAGCTAGTGTCGAAAATCCTGCCACCGTCGGGAGTCGAACCCTAGGAACTCCTGGTCATAGGCACTGCAGTGATGTCAGTTGATGCCCTGAGCCTCCTAAACCTGCCAGCGCATTCGACACGTGACCCGTTTATCCACTTGCTTCTCGATCGGGAGAGGAGGCTATGGGAATCAAGTGATCTCACTGCAGTGCGTCTGAGCTGTCCTGGGGATCGAGTCCCTGCGACGGCAAGATTTTTAGACTCTAGTCAGATAGCTAGGACGAGTTCTGTCGCTGTCTGGGGGATATTTCTAGCGACCGGCTGCTCTGATCGGTAGTTTCCCCCTGGTTTCTCCGATCAACACCATCCTCATCCGTCACACACGCTTAGTTACATGCACTACACGACCACAAACCGGGACACCGGTTGGGAGCTTAGAACCTCTTCCGGCAGGAGCAATGTCCCGCGACTAGAAGATACCTGGTTGAGGAAAACCCCTGTAGCCGACGGTTGGTGGGCGCCGGACCTCACCATCCAACGAAGCAAGAAAACTACCCCCTTCCGAGCAAAACAAAACAAGCATTATACTTTCGGGTCTAATGACCTTAGCAGTTGACACGCCCGAAATCCCTAGTAATCATTCAATCAATCAATCCACTAGCTTCCGCGGTTTACATAAAAAGAAGTCTCTGGCGTTCCGTTCTCGTGCGAAGGGGTGGAGAGTTCGATCGAAAGTACTCACTCGTAGAACCAGGGCTCGAGCGAGTGCACCGAGACGCCGAAGCGCCGCACCTCGTGGCGCAGGGCCTCCGTGAGGGCGAGGGTGGCGTACTTGGACACGCAGTAGGGCACGACGCCGCCCAACGAGCAGCGACCTGCAAATGCAATACCAGGGCTTAGATATTTTTACGGGCAAAACATTCAATTTTACCTCTCAATGAATCTGATCGTCACATCGTGTTGTACTCGGTGCAGTCTTAAGGTATGGGCGTAGTGGGCAGTCGACATGGGCGTCCGGGTTCTGTGGGATCCGGGATTCTGGGTACATGTTTTTTGCAGAATAGTTTCATATTTTTTCATCTCAAAATTTGTAGAATTTGTTTTCATCATAAATATGTGGAAGTACCGTAATCTGCACTTTAGTACACTGGATGAAAGATGATTAATCTTCCACCCAGTCTATTATTAAAATAAATGTTTTCTATTTCTATGTATTTTTTTATCATCAGGACATTAATTGTTAGCACCTAAGCGTCGAAAATAATTCATATTTGGCTTCTAACTTCAAATAACACAATTACAAGCGCTCTCTGTTCTAAATTAAAGAGCTAAGAGTGGGCATTGTAAACCTGGTGAGGTGAACATATTTTAACCTTTCCTTACAAACAAACACACACGATCTTCATTATAGAGAAAAAGAAATCAAAATTTCAAAGAACAACAATTAACTGCTACGCGTCGCTAACACGGTAAAGCATTGTACGGGCCGAAGAAAGCACTCAACACAATTCTATGTGAGACGCTGACATTAGTTGATTTTTGGAGAAATCTAGCTCTTCTATTAAGACGCCGTTAGCACGCATTTTTAAAAAATCAACAGCCGAACCAGCAGTGTTGCGGATCGCGTCATGCACGAAGCCGGGGATACTTTCACATACATTGACGATATTATTTTAATAACATTCGGTGACGAAGCGAAACTCCTTGTCAATATGTTCTCTGTGTGTAACCTGTTTGCGCGGCAGGTCTATTGGACCTTTTTACATGCTCGCACCAATGTGTGAAGGAAAAACTCCACATTCAAGGAAACGCGATTTTGAAAAGGTTGCCAAATAAATAATTTGATTTCTCCCACCACACTAATGTAAAACAATGCATTTTAAGTGCCTCAATATTAAACATTTCAAATTTTTGAATGAATGTATGAATCTTAAATACAACATGATTATAGATTACATTTATTCTAAAAAAATTGTGAAACAATAATTGCGGACTATTTAAATTTTTATTCCCAATGTAGGAATAGGCTGAGAATATTCATGGGTATAACTGTGTATCAATTATTGTACAAGGAAATGCTAATTTTTCAGAAGAAATGTGATGAAAAATTATTTTTATACGTGCCAGAAACGCCCCACGGCATTTAAGACAGGAAAATCTGCATCGAACCTATGATTACTATAGAATTGGATGCAAACAAAACATTCTAGACCAAAAAACACGTTGTCAGGACAACTAGTCAACAAGCCTTATTTAAAGGCTGAAGGCGATATTCTTGTGCAAAGCATAGACCCAAAGCAAAATTGTGAGTAAATGATGAGGCGTTCGATATCGAGGTTCCTTTGTTATTTAGAATGGATTAGTTTCTTCTCAGCAACCGATGGACGGTGCTAATATTGCAGACTTAGGCTGGGTGACCATTTTTATGTTAGGGAGAGATTAATTGGACGAATTTTGTGTCTTAAGTAAATTGGAATTCAAGGGTGTTATTATGCCATGTGTCGTAACTTACGAGTTATAAGAGAAATGAAATGTACTCCGTACGTGACGTGATGAAGTAGATTAAAATCGTAGCTGGGTATGATTAATTAATTTTTCCAAGTTAAGCAAAAATATAGTCGCGAGTTGGCGCATCACCGAGAGCACAGGAAGAGCATGTCGCGTTCGCGAATGATATTTGTTCAATGAATTATACCATATAATAATATTATTATTAAATAGTTAAAACATTCGAAAAATATTAGGAACTTTATCCGCTGATAGAATTTGCTGAGAGATGAGTGCTACGAAAACATAACCCGGACAATATCTAGGAAGAAGTTATCCTGAATATCATCACCGAAGATATCTCCGCAAGCTTATGAAATTTTTCAGAAGGAAATACCGTACGGAACTGTTATTGTATAGAGGAAACAGGATTCAGACAATTAATGAGCTCAAGTGTAATTTTGATAATATATTGATTGTAATTACATTAGAAAAATATTAAAATTTAAATATAAAAACCAAAAGTCTGATTTTTTTTAGTGGTAGTGCCATAAATTCTCCAATAACAGTTTTAAAACAGCAGAAATTCCAGGAATCGCAGCACTGTACAGAGTTGCACGTGCACATATTGAGTAAATTGAAAAGGTAACGCATTTATTTGTCGAACCCATATTTTCGTAATCGATGTTCTCAGTAATCATTGAAGAATGTCTAGATAATGAACAGTGCAGGGCAAATTATTATTTTAAAGAAATCAATATAGTGATAAATGTAAAAACAGCGGAGGAACGTAAATGTTAAAAGTAGAAGATTAATGGAAGTGAATATAAAGTTAATATATCCCAATAGTAAAGAATTAAATAGAAAGTGGGTATAAAAATGATATTTATAGCATTTTTCATTTTTAAATAAAAATTACTTAAAATGTTAAATACGACGATACAAGTAAATTTTCTTCTTCAAATTCTTAAATTTTTATCTTCAAAAGGAGTGCCAAGATCTCTAATGGTTTGAGAGTGCCCTGGTTATCAAACATCAAGGATAATTCTGTGTTCACGGGGAAGAAGTCCTCAAGTCAATACTTGGCGAAATTGGGTTAAGTGCTGAAACTACCAGTTAAGTATTTATATTTTATTTAGTAAAATGACCGAATTCAAATGTTTCTTCCTTAACGACAAAAAAGCTTTCGGAATATAGCTGGGCGTTGGAAAATTTAGACGACTCAATTGTCTTAACTCTTGTTTTCTCCAAACTAAGATTTTTTGAGAACTTTTACCCCGTGACCACAGACTTATAGCCAAATCTTTCTGCTCATTTAGCACTCTATTTCATGCTCCAAAATGTACGGAGTTCCAAAATTTAGAAATGTTTTAATGACAATTGTGTAAATTTGAAACTCAAGAAACTCACAGAGGATGCTGATCATGTTCACGATTCGTCCTTTGGATTCCCGCAACATTGGTAGGAATGCACGAATCACACGTAGAGTTCCAAACGTGTTGACATCCAAAATACTCTTCATGTGATCCATATCCAACCATTCACACTCGCCCACTCCCAAGGAACCAGCATTATTCACCACAGCCCAAAGTTCTGTGAAAAGAAAACGTTTTAGCTCTCTTATCATGTCTGTGTCACCATCCCCATTATAATCAATCATAATATTAAAAAAAATAATAATATAAAGAGCTGTATGAAGGTATTTGTTAATAATACATTTTGATCGGCGATGTGTATCTTACCGATCCCCCCTCAATTTAGAGGTTTGATTCTTGACTGACAATTATATCCCGACATTTCCTGGCTATACAATCCTAGTTTAGAACATGTGTCCACAACCGTGAGTACAACAGCGGCTACAAAGCGCGTTTCCAGAATGATAGGGTTGTATCTAGCGTTGAGCAAATTTTGCAGGAGAGTATCTTGAAAGTTTGGAGGTGTCTAGTAAAGATACGTCGCGAAGGTTGGCAGTAATGATAGGAGAAGTGGCACTAGCGCTTCCGAATTCCTGGCCAGCTCGGACGGCCGCGTGACGTGGCCGTCACTTGTATTAGTTGGGTTGCTAGGTCTGCTTCCAAAAAATAGCGGACAAGCGGGGGAGGCGTAATTATTTATAAAAAATGCGATTAAAATAGGTATACATTTTCTTACAAACATTTTAACCCGCGGACGTACTCAAATATATTGTAGTAATATGTAAAATATTAAATTACATTTTATTTTGCTGTCATGTGATTTTGTTATTTGACTGCACAGCATTGATCAATTCTTTGTGATTAAAGAATAGTTCTTTAATTTCAGTACGACTTAAAGAAATATAAAAGTAATATGTAAATGCGAGTGAAGATAAAAAGTTTGTAAATAATTTTAAGTTTATATATATATATATATACACACACAAATGGGGAGATCAGAGTTTTCCATGCCAGCGTAGTCCTTCCGTGAAGGGAGATACCTGGATAGGGAAAATCGGGAGCTTGTATGTCGCTACAGTGACGTCACTAGGGGAACGTTCAAGCTCTCGATTGGATGAAACCGTGAACAGCTGATTTACGTCAAGTGTACGGTTAAGTGGCTCGTAGCTAGCTCTTGGCCAGCGTGCTCGCTGTTCAGTACTTGGTTCCGTGTTCGATTTCCGGTCGATCCAAAACTATAGTCTGCCTTTTCCATGCAATGTCTCAGTATATGTTGCTGTGTGGCGATGAGAAACTTTACTTCTGAGGTTGAGATGACATAGAGGCGGCGTGAGGATGCCTACGTGCTAACCACTTAACCCATGGCTGCGAGGCAGAGACGTCGCCGGTAGGCCTGAGCCCGTTCACTGTCGCGCCAAGTTCATACATACATTCGTTGGGTTAAGCAAATCCTAGTATAATAGGGGCGCGCCATCGCGGGCGGGGCCGCACTCACCGTTGTCGCCGAGGGCCTGCCGGACGGCGGCGACGGCGGCGGCGACGGAGGCGTCGTCGGTGACGTCCATGCGCACGACGCGCATGCGCGAAGACGCCTGGGCGACGAGGCGGCGCGTGCCGGGGGCGTCGGGCGTGCGCACCGCCGCCACCACGTGCGCCCCCGCGGCGTCCAGCGCCAGCGCCGCCGCCTGCCCGAAGCCCGACGAGCACCCTGCGCACGCCAACACTCGCTCGTCCAAGGGCGCCTCGCCGAGGGGCGCCTCGCGCGTGCTTCGAAACTGAGAGGTGGCATACAGCAAATGCAGCGTGAGGATAGCGTACAAAAATGAGAAAGAAAAAGAAATCTCAATTTTTGTTTCTGAAAGTGTATTATTCTTGCTAGAACAATCTGGGTCATGAAATCTGACCGGAGTTCCTTGAAATGTCGTGAGGAGCAATTGTTTTTTGTTTTTTTAATGATCTTGCCTGTCTGGGTAACGCCGTGTCGAAAGCTGTTACGACCACGGTAAAAACGTTGGCACCACAGCCTTCAATGCAATGAGGGAGAAGGCGTATTCAAAATACTGGAAACTTGCAATACATAATGTATGTATTGCCCCTTAAAAAATCTCATGAAACATCTGAAAGTGATTGTAACGAATAAAACTGACTCGACCAAAGTCGTCTCGTTCTTTAAACTGAAACATTTCCCCCCTCTACGTATTTAAGGTCGCTTTTGATCTCTTAAGGTCATAAACTGTAAGTAACATTGGGGATAACTGTAACGGTATATAGACACCCACAAATATTCATGCCACGGGCGGGTTTCGAAACCGCAATCCTTCATGCACGAGGCAGCTACGGCTCTTCAGCCTCACCGACCTCGATTGTCCAGGCAGGCAAACTCAAATACGAATCCTCGAATAAAAACACTTGGATCTAAGGGATCGTCAATAGATTACGTAACGCTTAAGAGGGGACAGGGGATTTGAGGGAGCGTTACGCTACGTTACTTGGGGTTAAGAGTTAAGTTTAGTGTTACGTAACATGGATTTATTTTTAATTTTTCATCTTGTGAAAACATTACTTTTTATGTCTTATTACAAAAAAACTATAAGGCTAACTATTAATTACTTTTTAAAGAACATAAATAATTGAAAGTTATTGTATAATTTTTCACAATGAAGTACTTTTCATAATGTACTTTTCATAATGTTTTGTAGAGTCTGTAAGATTACGAAGAAAATATTCAAAACTGATCTATCGTGTATTTTACAATGCTTTATTTTGGTGCAGTAGATTGTCGCTTTATTGTCATCCACGACATCTACATGGCTTCTAAGAACTTTTCATATCTGTGCATCCTTACATCTCATAGCACTTGTTTCCAATGTTATTATTACATGTAGTCAACATCGGCAATTCATTCCGACTTTAATTATCATTCATTTTAAAATAGAACACAAATAAAATTAATACAAATAGTGTTTTCTCAGACATAATATATTTTGATTTTTGCTGGAGGGGGTGGTTGTCAAGCGTTACGTAATTATTTTGGGAGAGTTCAACAGCGCGTTACAGGCGCGTTACTATGGGTTATTCTCAATACTCCAAATGCTATGTTATGTACGGCCTCTAAACATTCTCCTGACTTCGTTCCACCCGTCGTCGCCGCCGCACCGCCGTGGAGCGGGTTTACTGCACCTGTGACGAGGACGGCGCGCCGGTGCAGCGGCAGCATGGGCGCGGGCAGCAGGCGCGAGACGACGAGCATGGCCAGCCACGCGGCGAGGAGGCAGAGCGCGGCGCGGCCCCACCACAGCAGGGTGTCGGCCGGCAGCGGCGCCACCCACACGGCCAGCGCCGCCAGCGCGAACGCGCCCGCGCGCCGCGACAGCATCGGCCACAGGGCACCGCCCGCTGCAACACGCGCTCCCTTAACACCGCTTCTATTTATTTATTTATTTGTTATTTATTTATTTAGTTAGTTGGTTAGTTGGTAGGTTGGTAGTATGTAGGGCTTGATTTCTGGCGGAACGCGACGGATCGCTGTTGCGGACCCTTGGGAATAATTATTAAATTACAACACAGTAGAATCACGCTCATCCGAAACCCGGAAATTCGTAAAGAAATGATTTTATAATTACTATATCACAAAACAACTAACTCTTATTAAACACACAAGTGGTCGAAACGTTTGAAAATGAAACGTTTATTGCAATGGTGACTTCGGTGTACATCATATGCTTATGTAGCAGTAATTTTTTACTTAGAGGAATTTTGCAAAATTGATAACCTTAAGGAAGAAACTAAAACTGCTTGATGATGCGATCGCTACGCTACGTTGCCATTTTCTCACATCGCATGATAAGTTTGCATTGTCTAGTAATCCTATAGATGTATTTGTGTATGTACGGTTCATTTTTTTCTGAAATTTCGAACATATCCAAATCCGAAGAAATGACACCTCCAATTATTTCGGATTACCAGGATTTTACTGTATTATTATTCAACTATTTCTATTAAATTATTTATTAATTTGGGATGCGTTCCGGAACCTAAACATTAATAAATCAAGCCTTGGTATTATATTTTTTTCTATGACGTTTGTCCTTCCGCCAGCCGGTTACCCTTTACGTCTCGAGAGGAACACTTGCGGGTTCCTCTGACCTGGAATCAGAAGAACGCGAGTTCCTCCGTGATAACACGTACATGAGAGACAAGCAACAAACAACCATGCCCAAGGCGGGACTCGAACCCGCGACGCTTCGGACGAAGCCCTGAGTCGGTTCTCGCTCTTAGCCACCTCGGCCATCCAGGTTGGCAGTATGTTAGTGGATTATTTTACCAGCTCAGTGGAGTGTTTCCATTTCACAGGTTTCGACAATTTAAATACTACTGACACTGTACGTTCCATTACTAGCTTAGTAATAGGAAAAATTCGAATATTTAGAAAAAAAAATCTTAGTGCTATTCATGAAGTTAAAGGAACTGTTTCAAATTCTCATAACCTTAGGATGAGTCATATCGGTAAATGACATTGTATTTTGAAGCAATACTGTGTACGATTTTGGGCAGGCATGTAAAAAAATGGGCCCACGCGAGCTACCGGCCCTTCTGGGACGCCAGGCGCTTATGCGGGCATGAGCAGCTTCCTTTTACTTCGCTTGCATTACCCCACCAAACTTCATAATATGCAGATTGGAAGTATATATACTTAATATATCTCTATTATCGGTGGCTATTTTTTAACATTGTAACCTGAATGTAAGAAATTAAGCAATTATTGCCCTTTAAATAACAGCGATTTTGAAAGAAGGTCGTTTCCATTCAAAATGTGTAATTTTACCATCAAAAAGTTCGTATATGAGTAATGAATTTTATTTAGCCTAAATAGATAGTTTTCTTACTTCAGTAGAAGATATTGGAATATATTAAATATTCGGAGCATTATTTCATCTGACTTCTCCAAACACAGGGATGCATTCACTGTAATAGCCCCTTCTCGGAGCAGTTCGTACAATCCATACTTTTAAACCTCGGGGCAAATCCTATGGACGCTGTGTTCGCAAATTATAGGTAGGTGATATAGCTTATATATAACTCATAGGGTTTATATATCCTTCATAACCAATGTAGTATATAGGTTAGTGTGCCAGCCACCTTGAAATGCCTGATTGAGGTGCTATTGATATTTATCTGCCATCCGACAGGTCGACGATTTTGTAAAGTATTGTTCAGTAGTAGGGTACTCAGAATGTGTACGTCTGACAAATTTTGAGTTAAATATTCTGCAACAGTACATCACTTTGTGTACTACTTATCGACGAAAATAAAATCAGTTTTTGTTACCTTATAGCAGTGAATCGCATAAACGGATTATTAATGTCCACTGCTGGGAATTCTGTTGTATTTTCAAAGCCTTCTTTGCATTTTTTGCACTCGCATATAACTTGTATTGACTAGTCATTACTAGCGATGAGAAAAATGTAATCTTAAACATTCCTACCATCTTCATAATAAAAAGCTTATATCATAGTTAATTACTGCAAATTAAGTCTTCTTACTTAAATAATAAATTACAAAATCGGGACATTCATTGAATGCAAATCAAAATACAGATACCCTAGGAAATAAAAGTCGAATTCAAATTGTGATCTATTAGTACTCTGCATTAACAATATAGGGTAATGAAATCAGTGGTGGCCTCTACAAACACCTTTGAAAACGTAAGAATTGTAGATTTTCCAATTGATTCAAACTTGCAGAATGTGGAGCTTATGTCTTCTAGTAGTAAGGATTAGAAGAGAGCATTTTTTTCTTTTTCCCTTCATTATACTTAAAGATAAGCTGAAAACATATTATTAATATTAGCATTGCAATAATGTATCAGGAATCGGCACGATTATAAACTTCGGTATTAAACACGTACAGAGAGTAGAATATGGAAACGACGACGTTCCTGAGTCGAGTATCTGACCTCTCAAAATGTTGCAGTTTTCTGATGACCAATTCTGGGACAAAATAGGACCATGTATATTAATAAAAATGTAACAAACCAAAAAGTTGATATTTTTATTTAAGAGAACTGTTAAGAATGAAGTGTACTAAAAGTCCATTGAGTTTCACATAACGATTTGTATTTCAAGATATTTAAAAAAAAACTTCTAAGACATTCTTGCAGCTACTACCGGTGCTATATTTCTAAAGGCACTTTCTCTAATGTTGCCATTCCTTACGCGTGAAACCAGTTGAACGAGCTCTAGGAAGAATCTGCCTAGAAGACAGTGGTGGGTTGTGCAAAATTCTTAAGAGGATAAAAGAAGGCATGCAAATACTATTGCACTAAATAATGCACACAACAAATTAGATTACATGCTGATGTAAAAAAATGTAAACTTTGCCGTAGCGTTACTGGTAAAAGAACTATGCTAGTAGCTTCATTAAGGCTAGATCAATGCGATATTCATTTTTACCAAAAAGAGTTCATTTTCATGAACAATGAAGATCCTCTATGACGTTTCGTGCATTGGAATTCCACGACCTAATTTTTAAACCACTGAAATCAGATACGAACAAAGTCTCTCGAGTTTGACATTAGAACCCATGGAAACACAGAAGAAGTGGTCTTTGTTCACTACCTATTAACCAGGACGCTTTATCATATCACGTCGTGGGAAACATCAGCTTCCCTTCTTTGCTGGAGCCGCATAAAAGCTTCGGAAGTGGCGAATTCGGACTCCTTTTTGTACCAGCAATATGTTTTTGTAAAATGGCTCTTCTAAATTGCTCATATAAAAAATCACGCACTAATTTTTACACGATTAAAAAACTAATAGTTTTAGGAAAGAATCTGGGTACAGCACAGCACAACCGACTTAGGTATCACACGAATCCTTTTGCGAAGAAAGCGCAAGAAGAATATACTTTCTCTAGGCTCTAAGCCCTTTTCACAGACTGAATATCAAAAGGCTTTGATTAGTAATTACACTGTTCGTCGCCATGAGATTGGAAAGAGAGAGGGAAGCGTAACGATTCAATTTACTCTATAACCAGAGTTTCGGATAGTAAACAACCTGGCCGATGCCTCGTGTGCGTGTGGGCATCCAGCAGGTGCCGAGTGTTTTTTTCATATCCAGTAACTGGCAATAGATGCCATTTTACAGGAGAAACTCCTATCTTATAGTGGCATTATGAAACTTTTCCTCTTCTTGCCGCCGTAGTACTGTGCAATATAGCATATTACTATCCGAGAGGAGGAATCGCAGAGAATTCCTCTTCAAAGCGATTTCGAGTTTTCGCGCCCCAAAAGCACGGGCAGTTTCAAAATTCGACCAACAGCAATTTCGGATAACTATGAACTAAAAAAAATATTTTCCGTCTTACAATAAAGAAAATATTGTATTTGGTAATTACATTGAAAGAAGACGATGTGTGAGGAGGACCTGTGCAGCAGGAGCGCGCAGGCGCTTACCTGTCGTGAGTGAGAGGGCCATGGCCGCTGCTGGCTGTCAAGGGCCGTGCCGTTGGCCGCGTGCGCGAACGTCGCCTTCTCTGCCTGGCGCGCGCGCGAGCGTTTGTCGGCGACTGCTACTTCAGCGCCGACTTCGCGGCAGCGGCGGTGGTGGTGGTGGTGGTGGTGGTGGTGGCATCGTCCATTCAGCACCAGGTGTTCGCATGACCCACCGCCCGCGCCACCCACCGGCACGCCTCAAGGTGCCGGCCGGCGGGCGGGCAGGCAGACGCGCGCAAAGACATTGCCTCATGCGCCCAATTACGTAACTGCAAGGTTCTCGGGCTCCTTTCGCTGTAAATTACTGTTTCATTTTCCACGCTGTCGAAAAAAAAAGAACGACTAGAATACCGTTGGTTGTGTGCAATTGTTTGGTTCTGTGGAGCTGTAAAGTCCATTTAAATGGCCATTCACCCGTCACTGTGCTCTTTCACAGAATCATTAAGTCTTAAGTCGAGTTTTATAACTTCACACAGATGTACAAGGAATAGCCTGCATATAAAGAACGCGCGCGTGTGTTTGTGTGTACATGCGTGTCAATGTGTAAGTGTGCATGTGTTTATACGTATGTGAGAACCTTTCGTAGAAAGTAAAAGGTTTACTTTTTCAGAGTTATTTTACCACGATGCCAATATCAGAACTCCAGAGAGTTGAAGATAATAATAAAAAAATATACAGGGAATCATTGCATCAATCTTTCCAAAATGAAGTTAAATTATGCTTTCTTTGCATTTGCTCTCACTAAGGAAATAAAGAAGGAGAACAAAAAGAAGAAATTTGAACCCCCTGTTAAGAAAACTGCCCTTCTTGCGTATAAAACACGTTCGCAAATTGTGAAATTTCAATTGCATGCTCACAAAATAAATAATAATGTAAAATAATAATGTTACACTCATGCAAGAACTAATTAAATAACCAAATATTAACTTTCATCAGTTTTATCACAGTACCACATTTATTATGGTCAGTGAATCAGCTATCATTTTCAATTATTTTTTATGAAATCGAATTCACTAGTACATCACCATCGTCAAAAGACTTTGTTTACAAATGTAACTAAAATTATTAATTCATCATCTGATTTTGTGTAAAATATTTTCTGGAAATTTAGAATTCATGAAAATTGCTTTTTATAAAAAACGGTAAGCCCAGTTTTGTAAAACATTCCAATGAATTGGCATGAATGCATTCTTATAAATGTGTTGAAGAACAATGTTCTTGAAATTTTCGCTGCTATAATAACTAAAATAATTTTTAACGAGTAATTATTAGAAATTCTAAAACGCAGCCTGTACACACAGTCGAAGCCTACTCATGGCCTTGTCAACACGCTTTCCATTTCCAATGCCTAAATATTATTCATGCTCAAATTACAACAGAGGAAGGATTCGAATTGCATATATATGCATCAGTAATAATTTTTAATGTTGACGTACACAGGAACTCGCGAAAATCCACGCGTAACGACTACAACATGTAATTTCCGGGATCATGAACAAGCATTCTTCCACGTGCGCTGACTTTAGGCGACAGAGCATAGGCGCTTTTCACTTCGTCGCATCAGTATGCGCGCGCCTGTGTCCTAAGACGGTGCCAACCGGCAGTGACCGTTACGTTTGGCAGTGACCCTTCAACCCAGATTTCACAATGACTCTCTGCACTGTGACGTCTGACGTTGCAAGAACGCAGTCGTGGTATTTTTCGGCGTGATGACGTTGATATTGCAATTTTTGAAGACCAAAAAAAACGCATGCCAATCACTTAACCATCAAGGTCATTATGAGCAAAACTTCCATACCTATAACAAAAGCTTATACATTTGTATACCTATTTTTTTGTCTGTTAAATGTGGAATTTCTAAAAGTCGATTATGTTTATTGCTTGTTCAATATTTTTCATATTATAAAATTGATTTGCATTGGGTTTTGAGGTAAGGACTAAGTGTTTCATAAGTCATTGCAATCAGAACTTTATTTCCAGATTAGATAAAGGGGGTGGCGCTCCTTTACGTTTTCAACAAGGCAACTTTAAAAAATATTGTATTCTTTAGGATTGATTTATGTCACAAAATGATTGGCTTGTAATGTAACATTAACATGATATCCAATATATTATTATTGCATTCAATATATTACATTATATATAAACAGTTGAAAGTCCATATATAGAACCTCTATATATTGAAATTCTCCAATCGAGCAATTTTCCAAATAAATCGAATTATTTTTCTATCCTTTGAAAATTGCACTTCCAGTCTTTTGAAACACCTGGGAGTTAAGCTATGTTGTTACACCGATTTTGAGGAACAAATCCCAGACCTCCGATAACTGTTGGGACGACCTGTACTTTTACGCTCCGTATTTGGGTGATCTCGATTTCCGAACTCATGTATTTAAGATGTTTCACCTATCCTTGGTTACGACGTTTTGATCCCACTACACAACATCTACATGTAGTCACGATTTTTTCTCCAAAGCCCAGATAACAATATTAGGTTTGTTTTCCACTATTGTGCGACCAGTTTGCGTTTGTTGATCGTACAGTATTGTCAACAGTGCAGCAGACGTCACCGGTTTTGGTGAGTGTTGTTGGCACTGGACGCATGTGTTTGGAACTTCGAAGGCGGTACAGATTTGTCAGTGTAGGTAACTACACACCCTGGGTCTTTTCAAGTATTCCATCCCAGCTTGTCCATTCTTTTTAGATACTGGCCAAGGAGTGATTGGTCTCTCCGGGATATCTTTGACTTTTTGTGTCTCTGATTTCATGTTAAGTAGAATCCGAAGTTCAGTGACTCTGCTTTTCTGCATGTGTTGCGTAGTTTTCTTTGCAATGTTTCTTGTTACACTTGCAATGCCTCTGTTTCTCATTCTTACGTCAGATTCAATGATCTGCCTCATTAGTGGGTCATCCTACAAATTTCCCATCCCCCGATTGCATTGTGCCAGGAAGCTTCAATTTGTCTGAGACCTCTTTCTTCTTCCTTACATTATTAATATTATTATTATTATTATTATTATTATTATTATTATTATTATTATTATTAATGTTATTAATATTATTATTCATGAAACATATTTTTGTAAGCTTTGTTATAAAATTGCACACCCAAAAATATAAGTTGAGTATATTAAGTGTGCCTCATTTTCACATTTGAACCTTATTTTGTTGCAAATTACGTTCTTTTCAATTAATATTCACTTAACAACTAACAATGTGTTCTGGTTTCTACGCAGGTAATTTTTTTTTATTTTTCTAAACTACGTGTATTAAAATAAATATTCTAGTTTCAAGTCTTATTTGCAGATATAAAAATGCACTTTATAATTAACATTACTAATATAGTAATATTAACACAAATGTTAGTAAAACATAACAAAACTAGCCAGTATATTCAGATAGTTAACAAACACTTATAAACAACGCTTATAATCAGATAAATACACTACGTTCCTTCGAGACAAGTTATACGCAAATGAAGTTGTAACTTGCGGACGTGTCAGCGCATTATAAATGAAGTAGTGCTAGACCTCACTCGTAATGGCTTCTCCATTCCTCCAAGTTAATATCGTGGACACTCTAGACGTTGACTGTTAAATACTTCCTGTCAGATCCCGCAAATCACATTAATTAATTGGAATAACTGCCTTGTGCTGTTCAATACTTTTCGCAATACCAAATTCTTGTATAAACAGTTAGAAATAACTTTTCTTGGAATAGGAGTACTCATTCTCCATCTTTAGATGCATTACATTGGTTTTGATTGGTCCTTTTTAACCAACTGTGGATTTTAAAAATCTCTTCGGCCGTTAAGAGAGCCTATTTTTTAGTATATTTGGTTTCATTAAGTCAACAAACCGTAAAATATTGCAAAAAATCAGTAATAAGTAGTTATGTCAAATATCTACATCATCATAGCATACATCAGTAGGCGGGATCACAGGCACACAATAAATTTAGCGGAGGACGGATATCGGGAAATTTTCTTTCACAAATCGAACGATAACGGAATGGAATAGATTGTCTGCAAACCTTTGAACTCTTTCCTCGCAACGTTTAACAGTTTAGAAAATTAATTTAGGTTATTACTAAGTAAATGAGGGTTCTTAACTGAGAAAAGTAGGTTATAGAGCAATTCGTGATATATTATAAAGTGAGGTGTCGTGCAGTGTTGAACAGAAAAATAATGAAGGAAGTGATTGTGGTCATTGTGAAGTGAAGTACAGTGCAGTGCAATGTGGTCTTAGTTGAACAAACATTCATTGCGGAGTTAGATTATAGAAGTTTCTGTTTTTAAGTTAATGTTGTATGAAATAGTTTTCATATCATTATTTTTATTATTAATGCATTTATTATTTATTATTTATTATTATTATTATTATTATTATTATTATTATTATTATTATATAATTTGCATGTTAGCAATATTATTTTATTTATGTAATTAGCTGCCACGGGGTTATGCCCATTTGCAGCTCAACTCAAAATCATCATCATCATGATTGTCTGGTGACAAAAGCGTAGAAGCGTGTGCTCTCTTCTGGTAGTTAGGGGGACGTGAATCTTCGCTATACACAGACTGGAGTGGGACAGCCGAGCCCCGGCTCTGGGAGTAGCGGAGGTCAAGAAAACGGGTTTCGCTCGCTACACCGGGTTCCGCTACGTGACGTTACGGCGAGTGGGACGAATCTGCACAATCCTGCGACGATGTTTTGTGCGCTTACCAAACTAGTTATTCATGATGCGAGTGGGAAATGGTGACATTTTATGTTCCTAGTAGGAGTGGTTGCGACAGTCTATAGACTTATAGACTGAGAAGCGCAATACTAAGAGCAGAACAAAATTACTTTTATCACGTGCGTCATACACTAATTTTAGGCAGCCTTACCAACTTTCAACTTCGAGTTGACAAATCGCGTAATGGGGTACTTTGTTACATTATGGTTCTGGTAGCTGATGCGATGAGATGAAAGTGTTTTGTTTTCTTAGTGGCATTCACAGTTTTATCTTAGCATCGTCTCACTTATACCACTAGTGATAAAAGTTGAACATTTAGCTCACTTTGAATCCCCAACAAGTAATCGCATTTACTAATGGGTGTTTAAAAATATATTTTCATCATTCTTTACATTCAACAAAGCTGCAATATCTTAAACGAGACCTATATCTTTCCTTAGACCGTAATTACATGCGTGAAAAAACAAGTTCATCCATATGCATGTTTGTCTACATTACATGACAATATTTTTGACAAATGTATACGTTTGTATGACGCCCTCAACGGAGTGACAAAATTATTAATTTTTATGTTCTACAAAATAAAAAAAAGCAATTTCTTTTCTTGTTAAAGAAAATCACAATGATTGTGATAATAAATGTAATAGGTCGATCCGATGGCAGAGATCGTTTGGGCAGTAGTGCCGTAGCGGTCTCGAACCAGAAGACTGCGGGTTCGAGTCCCTCCTCGGTCATGGGTGTATTTGTGTACGTCTATATGTGTGTGCTGACCTTTCACCCCTCATTATCATCATCATCATCATCATCATCATCATCATAATCTCATCGTCCATACCCTCAGGGCAAACAACCTTGGGGTATAAAAAATGCCGATTCCCCCTTCCCACAGTGCAGCAGGATGCTTGTGTAGTCCGAGTTGGCCTATACGTGAAAAAAGTATTCATTGTTGAATATTGTCAATATTTAGATGAAAATGATATGATATATGAAATGTAATCGAATATAAAAATATTATTATAATGTAAAATTGTAAAAGATATTTTGATCGCTTATGATCATGCAGTTACGCAGCAATCTGAAATATATTAAATTTAAAAAAATGACTCTTAACATTCCACCACAGTCGTGATGAAATGCGCTGCGAGGTCATTCTGTTCTGTTGCGATGGGCTTCGGAAGGAAAAAAAATGCAATGCCACATCCGGCCCTAGAAGGCCACGAAAACGCGCGATAAGCGCTCCGACATTAGGCCCTTTGCAATGTTGCCGACAAAGTAATCACCCATAGCCATAATCTCAGCCAGTCTCTATGTGAAAAAAGTACTTGTTATAATATTGAATTATTATTTGATTGTTAGATTCCAGGTATCAACTGATATGGTCACTAGTTCCGTAAGTGTAGTGAATGATTTTTCCTCGGGAGATGGCGGTAGTCTTCCCCCGCTAGCATGGCGAGATCTGGCGTCTACTTACTGTCTAGTAGTAGGGTTTTCCTTCTACCAGGTATCTCTCACCAGTGAGCACCGCCCAAGTCGGGGCCCGATCGGTCTCATGGCATGTGTGGTAGTGTAGTGTATGTTAGTGTGTGTATGTGTGTGTGTGGAAGGAGTCGAGGATAGGATAAGGAAAAGGAAGGAAAGATCGCGTGCGATCCGAGACCCATTTATTAGGGTACTGCTTCGGCATTCTCTGGTGTCGATCAGAGAAACTACGGAAAACTACCGATCAGAGCAGCCGAACGCTAGAATTCTCCTCCAGACAGCGGCTGAATTTGATCTGGCTGACAAGCTCGTGACGAAAATCCTACCAACGTCGGGACTCAAACTTAGGATTTCCCGATCAGAGGAATTGCAATGACATCAGTTGGTGCCCGGAGCAATCTCTCCCGGTCTCTGTTAGTAGAATACGATATCGATTTCTAAAAGAAAAGAGGAAGGTTAATAGAGAAGAAACTGGGGTTTCTTGGCCCAATATTCACGTTTTATTATTGTACATTCTCGACGCCAAATCTCACTATTCAGTGAGAAAAGAACACCGCCACCTCCAGGTATAAACAGTATGCGGGATATATGTTGACGCTACCGGAAACGCCAATCAATCAATTAACATTTCTGACACCAAGAATTGACAACTGTTGTTTTGAAAATGATGGAAGACCAACGATGTTAGATATAAAGGTTCCGGTTTGTGATTTACCAGTCAAGTCAGTGAAGGCAAGAAGAAGAAGAAACGTTATATCACCGAAACAGAAATAAAGTGCTTAATATTGTGTGTGATAATGCGGTAATAATGATGTAGTTTTGTGTGGCGTTAGGTTTTTCATATCTTCATTCGCATTGACGAATTCATGAAGTTATGTCATGATGCAAATAAAAAATAATTAAAGGAATAAGGTGTTTGTAAATCATGATCCGTTCATGATTTAATGAATCTATTTTCGTGGGTTTAATTAATAATAATAATTTAATGTTACTAATTCCTCACTAACATAACGCTTCACAGCATCTTTTCAATGAAAATAACTTAATGACTGCGTTATCACTAGGTTGTAATTGGGTACTTGCGAGAGCATCAACAAATGATCCTTGAGGATCTGTTGAGTATTTCGAATCTTACATCGTTCGCTTACCAAAAAACCAAGTAGTCTCATATTTCCACTTCCAATTCCGTCGACTCCCTTCGTGTTACGTGACACTGTGCGTGTCGTTTCTTCAGATGGTCCCCGAGAGTCGATTCTCCGGAGTCTTTTTTGCCCCTGCTCAGCGCTCCGCCCACGAAGATGGGCGAATTTAGAAGCTCGCGGAGACCGTCTTTTCGTTTTAGGACTTTCTGGGTGCTGAACCGACACTTCGAGTTCTACGGGTGTCTGTGGCAGTAAGGGTCGTGATAAAAGTCCGAAAATTTTCACGTGAAGCCAGTTTTAGGGACACGCAAATGTACTTGAGGAGGAAAAAGTCTTGTCTCCGAGAAATATTGCCGGATCGTAACACCCTTTATTAAAATTTAAGATCGTGCTATGATGAATGGATGCAGTCTACAGTAATGGAGAAAGACGGTCATATTTTCGGGATGGTTTCACCAAGAAAAATGCAGTAAAAAAAGAAGATTTTTGACTTAAAACCACAGCTTGAATAATATATTTATTAAAGACAATTACTGAAATCGTGACAAGAAATTATACATTCGTACAATATTTTACTCGTACATTTCAGTTCTTTACTAAAAACCATGGTATAATTCTAAGTATTAGAAAATATTATCTTAGTCTGATATTAACACATTCGATTTCTCCACCTTCTTACACGATGTTAATTATTGTACCATCTCGCATTACTTCATAAAAGGTCATGCTCTAGTTCGAAAAAGTGGATAAATCGTGTGTACGAAGTAAATGACATCCTCTAACACGTTATGTAGTCATAATCCATATTTTGTGGGTCCTTGGTATCGGAAAACTGCTTGACGGCAAAACGTGTCTCTGTCCGTAAGCTTATGATCAACTCAAGGCCCTGCGTTTTTTAAATCAATATTTTGTTTTTTTGAGGTATTGTACATGAAACAACAACATTATAAAAATTTTCTCAAATGTGATTTCAATTTTTTAAAATTTATTAAATATCGACCAGGGATAGCTTAAATGACGCATGAGACAAGCACAGTTCTCATTTTTCTTGAATTCCCTAACTTTTCGAAAAGTAAAAAAAATCACTTTATTCGGAGTTTTCCTACAACTACAATATTAAATATTATTTTGTTCGTAATAAAATCTGTTCTTCAAAAGCGGATCTTGAAACACTATGAACCATTTTTAAAAAATATGAGTAGTTTTTGCATAATGTTGCGTTAAACGTTTAAACAATTTTTTAATTATTTTTAAAACCTTTTTGAAAATAATTTTTAAATAAAACAAGCATTTTTAAACATTTATTTTGTCGAAAACTCTTCCAATTTTTTTATTTGCATTTTCTTCTCTTACTATGTATCAAAGAACGGTAAAAAACAGTAAACGGTGCTAGTTTATTTCCGATGAATTCTTTATATTTTCGAAAATTCTAAAAAAAATATAATTGCAAAACTTCAAGTTTGGGGATATATTTTTGTCTTCAATGAAATATGGTTATATACATATGTTTGAAGAGGCCTTGTAAATTTAGAAAACTTTAGAAAATTGATTTCATATTACACTGGTAAACAAGGTCTTTAGTTTTCACAATCTGAGAATGTGGTGTTACAAGCTACTACTTATGTGCTGAATCCATTACTGTAGTCAGTTTTGGGCTCTTACGTTAATTTCTGCAGAAATAATTGAAATTTATTGTTGAGTGTAAGTGTGAACCACGACTAGTTCTTCCGTCTTTTCATAACTTGCGTATTTGATGAATCCTCCTAAAATTGGTATAGTTTAACACATCTTAACAATGGAAAAAAACAATGTAACCTTGTATACACCAATTTACCTTCAGCTATGCGACCAGTTTATTATGGTCCAGATCTTCCTTATCCTGTTCGCACAGAATCATATGTTTTATAGCATTTAGGAGGCAAAGAGAGGAGACGATGATGTTTTCATGTTTCTATCAATCAAAACACAAGCTGAGCTTCTACTATCAGCATGATTACAGCAATGTAATTTATTGACCAAGGATACAAGAGTTAGCATATTTAGACATTGTAAAGATAAATACATTCAGTATTTTCCATCCAAATGAAGCATTACCCACTACAGTACGTAGTGTGTAACGTAAACAGTTTAATTCAAACCCTTGGATTAATACACCACGCGAATAAATGCGTCAAAACTTAAGTTTGAAAACCATTTTTCTCCAAAATGGTAACAAACTCTTTTTAATTCCATTTGCCCATTCTTTACATTTAAAGGATTTTGATGAAATTACGGAACACACATTAAATAGTATCACCTACATTTTTTTCATGTGGAAGGTATGTGGAGACCTAAAAGTGATCGCTATTATATTGATTATTCTGCTGGAATACTCAAAATACTGCTACTTTTTGTGAGAATGGGAGAGCCCAGCCAGGTTCAAACATTACATTGTCCGTGATTGGCATGTAAGACGTCTCAAAGCAGGGCAAAACGTTTTTCTTAATTTTTTTTCGAATCTTACAGTATTTACCTTCCATTCTTGCACATCAATCTGGGTCTAGTAAACTTTATCAAGTACGTGAACAGAAATGGCAGAGCATTCCAATACCTAAAAGTTAAGTTTCCAAATCGTAGTGAGGCAAAACTCAAATTATTTTTGTTATTGACAGCTATTGATGAGAGTTATTGAATTGAATGTAAATTTAGAAAGAAAAGAAAAATAGACATTAAATATGTTACGAAGCTATTGTTAGGGAAAAGTATATCCAAAGGATAAACATTATGTGGAAAATCTATTAGTGATCTACCTAGAGACGGGATATAACAAGTCTTTAAAGCGTCATTTATTGCAGTCCCACTTCAAATTTTTTCCGGGCAATTTGAGAGTTAACAGGAACGAGCATGGTGAGTGATTTTAGCAGGACATTTTGGATATTGAAAAATGTTACCAGAGAATATGGAACCCAGCAATATGATAAGATTACATTGTTAGTTGGTAGTGAGGGAAACACTATTCTTGTAATACAAACAGATGAGAACCAAAAGATCCTTTCACTAAGGCAGGTATTCAGTAATGTGTACTTTAATTTTACCAAAATGCAACAAATAGCATAAATAATGTAGTTGTTAATTTTCCCAAAACTATACGTGGCAGGACAAAACTGAAGACTTATTAAGATTCAGCATGTCACTGTCTGTAAGAACCACCTACTTTCATTCAGGAATGTTCTATTTTCATTCAGAAAAATGTTTGAAATTGTTGTCGAGTGTTATACAAGAAACATTTTCTTAAAATCCGCGCAAAATATTTGTCTATTTTTTCACGGATAGAAAAAAAGGACAATGGGCAGCTAGCATTTACGTTTAAATCTCTTAATTTTCGATAATGGTGAAAATTAGAAACAATACGAGAAAGTTTGTGCAGTTATAGCGCAAATAGTTTTATTTTAGTATAGTTTTCAAGATATTTTGAGGTATTTTATTTACGATTTTAACGAGATCTCGATATTTTCTGTCGTAGATTATTGATACAATCTATAGAAAAAATATTCATTATCGCCTCATTACGTTATTATCATTTTCCACTTCAGATTACATTAAGACAATTTCTGTCGATAAACAAACATTTTCACCAGTTAGGAAATATGTTTATTTAACTGAAAATTTGATTTCAACTTCGGCCAGAACAATGGAATTTACTCATCGCGCATACGTATCTTTTTACGAAGCCTTAAAAAAACACGATAAAATCTGACGATTCATTGGGAGCATTCATTACCCGATCAATGCAGGTAATCTCTTCCGCCCCCGCAATCTGTTCTGTTTCGCTTGTCAAAAGAGCCCGTGAACCGCGTGCGATAAATGTTTTACCCAGCCGCTCGTAAGCGACTTCGAAGCGAAGTCGTCTGCTTTAATTCGGTCTGCTGCATCGCTGCACCGGTGCAGTGCTCGACTCACTGCAGCTCGCTCCGATGCTGCTGCTGTTCTATCCGCTTTATTTTGCAGCACTGCACCGCGCCGCGCCGCGCCGCAGGCGACCTCTTGCGACGATGTGCTGTCCGCTATACAGTGGGCCACCTGTTCGCGCACGCAGTCCGTTAAGAGGCGATTCGCGCTATCCGAATTGCTCTTTATCGGATGGATAGTTTTACTACTTTTTAAAGGCTCTCTAAGCGGAAATAAGACAATTGACTTGTCAATATACGAATAGGTATACACCTCCGTTATATTTAGTTTCCAATGACTCTTTTCGTCACTTCTTTTACTTCTATAACTTAGAAGCTTTTCTTCTCCGAAATGTATTTTTTAATATTTATTAAATTCCTAATTCTTTCCAAATTAAAGAATTGGAACGAAATATTGAATCCGTTAATCTGCAGAGCCATTTGTGTTAGCAGTTAATCATTTTAAAATCGTGTGTCTTTTGTGTTCATGTTCTTAACGCATTACGTCTGCGTACGCGTGTTGTTTGAAGTTCCAGTAACTTTTCTAGATTGCATCTAATCTCTTCTATTAATCGTATCTGTTCAGAAATACAACGCAATGCAAGCTGTTCCTGCTGATCATGTTAATTTTTTTCGTGATCTTCAGATCTTTTTCGTTTCAAATAGGGTAAAATATTTATTTCTCCTTCATAATTTCTGTTTTGAACTCGCAGCTCTACGTTTTTACTTTTACAGGTGTGCGTGTGTTCTTATTTATGCACACATGGAATTATTTTTATACGGCACGATATAGAGTAAGGGGAAAATGGTCTTTTTATATTGTAGTATGTTTATGAAAGATAAAAGTGAAAATAAAAAAAACAACGGGAAAGAGAATAAAGTGGAAAATGTTTAAAAGATATAGAGGGAAATCCCTTTAAGAAGGCCATGGCATAAACCGACTAAGAAGGCGCAGGGTGGCAAGTGATGTCACGGCGGTGCCTCTGACCAGGAGACCTTACAGGTCGAGTCTCCACGATGGAAAATTTTCGACACTAGCTAAATAGCTAGGTCGAAGCTGTCTGGTGGATAATTCTAGCGGACTGTTGTTCTGCTCGCTAGTTTTCCGTGGGTTACTCCGAACTCCAGGCGAATGCCGAAAAAGAATCCTAACAAACGGAACATGGGACGCGTCTTCTTTTCTTACTCTTTACTTGGCTCTAGGGAATTCGCCGCGTCCTTGGCACAGATTTCACAGGTGCTTAGGACACTGTGTTTCCCGGATACACAAAAACGGTAAATACTGATTGCGGAAGCGTGAATATCATTTCCTTTCTCTTCCTTGTCCTACCCCTACCTCTCACTCACACGCAGGTACGCTCACATGCTTTACACTAACACTCATGTTGGGACCTTAGAGCTTGTTTTCACGGGGGTGGGAACCCCGCTGGCGGGTTGGGGAAAAAAATCCGCAAGGTGACATGTAGATCGGCGCTGGATCTCAACATACAGCGAAACACTGCAAATTATCTTGACAAAACATACACTAGACTTACGGGACCAACAACAGTAGCAGTTGACGCGCCCTGAAACACGAAATAATCATTCAGCCATTCATATATGCAGCGTATCATTGAAAATTTTCTTTTTGAGATATGATTTTCAATAACTTGTTACCAATTACTAAAATAAATTAATATTTCCTTCTGAAATAAATATTAGTTTCTTGTGAGTCGTTATTTACGTAGAGAGCCATTTTTACCTTAGAAAACCCATTTAACTGAAGAGCTGGTGATGCCAGTAGGTTCTCGTCCGTCTCAGGTTGCTTGACGTTCTGTGGTGCTTGGTAACGAGCGCGGCGCGAATCCTTTTCAACAGCGGGACGAGCGAGACTGAAGCCGAACAAAAGCCGCTCATTACGCCGCGCGACTGTCGATTGCGACGGCTGGTGGGTTGTCTTCGCGTTCTTTCCCCCGCGCCGCGCCGCACGCGTTCTGTTCGCGTTAATGAGGAGAGTGACGAATTCGACAGTATCAGATGCGCTGGTGATGAACCTTATAAAGAAACAGAAATGCCTTGTAGGAAATTCGATGATAATAACAAAACTGTCAATAGTTACCACACATTACTAGTAGCTTCTGGGTGTTTTTTATGACGTTGGTTTAGTCTAATTGATTTCAAGTTTGTAATTATTCTGCTATTGTTAGTGGTAATAATGAGGCAATGAAGAATAAAGTTAATTAATACTGCCCTACATTATTTTTACTGCGCAGAATACATTTGATTTTAATCGAAGAACCCAATTTTAAAACCAAATGTCGACCTTTAATGTTCCTATTAATTCTGGCCAGACTAAATGTAAAAGTAATGAGATCAAATACTATACATGAAATGTTCCTAGTATTGTGCTCTAAAAATATTTCCAAATGTAACTAAGGTCTACCAGATTAAATTATGAGCTCTATTCTCATAAATTCCACATTTTCCCTATCTTTGATAAAACAAAAAATCAGAAACTAACTTCAAAGTTTCTATTCTAAACATATTTTAGAAATACACCACAAATACTCAAGCAGGAATACAATAAATCGCAACAAAATACGTCCATTGAATATAATATTTTTTTTAAAAGAAGGTAATTTTACATTGAGCGCAATCTTTGAATTAGTAATTAATTATGCATTTCTTTCATTGTGTAACAAATCATTTATATTTTTATCTGCAATTCAAAATGCTCTAACGCATTTTATTATTTTCAACGAAAATGGTATATTTTCAAATTTTGCATCAAAACCTCAATATGATAAATCTGAGAGGTTAATACGTATAAGTTAGAGCTTGTATGAAAGTTGGCTTTGATAATGTTTGATAAAAAATAAACTTTGGAATAGTTAGAAAAATAGACATTAATATTTGCAAAAGCTGTACATTTTTTAAAAGCTTATTTGTAAAGGTTTCTCGGGATGGAGAGAATTCGTCGTCACTGGGAGTTAAGACGTTTGCGAGGGAAGAGATAAGAGCCGAAATGTTGGCAAGGGGTTTCATGGGACTGTTACAATACAAAAACATCTTGGCTCTGTCGTCAACTTCTGTTGTAATGTTAATTGTTTCATAACAGAAATAAACATTGAAAATATAAGGAACAAGTGATTCTTGTTTGTTTCTTAGAAACACAATTTATATGTGAACATATTTATTGCCAAGTCACCTAGTGCGACCGTGAGATCGATACAAAGAAATTATTTTTTAAAACAAGAATTATTTCTAAATAAAATTTTTAGGGAACGGTAAACATTTGAATGGCTGTAGAAGGTCTTTCAAGTATTCAGACTTACCTGCACCAAACTGAATTCACGAGTTGTGATGTGCGCTAACAACGTAAGCACAAATTATTTTAAAACCATCACGCTCTGGATCAGATATTCCACAATCTTTGTAACTGCTCATGTAGGCTTTCACGAAAACCCCTCCGAAATACATTCCGCAAGAGGTAAACATCCTACACTACTTCTACATCCACTAGGAAAGTAACATTAATTTTAACAGTGACATTTAATGTATTATTTACCGTTTGTATTGTATAATTCTAAAGAACCTGTAACAAGTATTGTACTTCAGCTTCTGGATCAATGAACCTCCTATCGATCAGGTTTTCATCGTTTCCCTGATCCATGAGCAAAGGCTGAGATGGAACCTTATTTTGTATCTGGGCATAAATGTAACTTCAAACTAACTTTCCCCATAGCACTTCACACACAGTTTTTAACTGTTTTTTATGTAAATAAATAAAATTAAAAATTTCTTTCATACTGCTCTTAAAAACTTTAAAGCGTTTAGACATCACAAGCATATTTGTTGCTGGCTGCAAAGCGATGAAACGATTTTTTTCTCTCACTGCTGTGTGTGCGACCGATCGCGGAGCCTGTCATTGCTGTAGCGGTAAACCTTTGCCTTTTGCAAAGCTCCCACAGCCCGGCGGGGAAGATCCCCAGCCTATGCGAAATGGGCGCAGTGGAAATTGTGTTGCCTAATGAGCGCGTTCAGACCTGCGCTGCAGGCGAGCGTCGAGACAATAGATTGGAAGTGTTTTATTACCTGTGGATTTTGTAACGCCGTCGGACGCGTATCGACCGGTGTGAACGGTCCCTCGGATTTCGTCGCCGCGTCTACCGGGGAACTTTTCGCGCCGCCCCCGCTGCGGATTTGCCGCGCCGGCCTGTGGGAGCCTGCATGGTCCCGAAATCCGTCCGGAGCGTCCGCCCAATACTTTGCAATGGCAGCGGCTCAGGAAACGCAGAGAGCGAACGTCACGAACTGGCGCAACATAACACATCATTTAGCACGAATACCACCGCCGCAGGAATGAGATTCCTGAGACCATTAGCAGGATATACACTACTAGATCATAAGAGAAATGAAGACATCAGAGGTGAACTACAGATCTCCAGCATACTGGAGAAGATCGACTCAACGAGGAAGAATTGGTTCGAACACCTAACCATAATGCCACAAGAACGGCTTCCCAAGACTATCCTCCAATACAAACCAAAGGGGAAACGATCCAGAGGCAGACCCCACACAAGATGGAAAGAGACTCTTGAGAGCGGAACGGGCCACTAGGCCCAAACCTTGTTGCTGATGATGATGATGACCACCGCCGTATTCAAGTTCTTATAACCCAGCCCCGCACAGTTGTGGATAAAGAATGAATGCACCCTTTCTTCGAAGAAAATACTATTTTTAAGGTATGTTTAAACGTTTTACGAATAGTTTGAATATTGTTGTTCTTTATCGAATGATGCACACGTCTTGTGGTATGGATAAGTCTGGTCACATGCATGTTATGTATTCAGGTGTAAACCACACCAGCGTGTTTCTCATAGTATTAAAATATCATTTAATCATTTAATTGGCATCATTTAGAACTATCCTTAATAATTCGAATGACTGCAATCAGAACTTTCTGTAAGTCGTAGAAGAAGAAAAATGATCAATCATTTTTTAGAAAAATAACATTAGAAACATTTGTTCAAATAATTGAGAAGATTGTGGTTATTTTCCGCCTGAAATGACTTACCATGTTCAATAAGAGACGGTTAGTAAATCGACAATTATTAGAAGTACCGAAAAAAGTTTAATTGGATTAATTGATTGTTAGTGATTCCGACACGTCAACTACTCGTCAAGTGATGTAAATGAAGTGCATGTTTTTTTTCCGCGGGAGGTGGTGGTGCACTTCCCCCTCCCTGGATGGCGAAATCTGGCGCCGCCCTACCGTCGGCTGGGTTTTCCATAACCAGGTATCCCCCACAAGCGGAATTGGGTCTCCCAGACAGGACAAGCTCTGATATCCCGACCGGTCTCCGTAACATGTGGCAGTGTAGTGAATGTTAGTGTGTGTGTGTGTGTGTGTGTGTGTGTGTGTGTGTGTGTGTGTGCTGTGAGGATAGGATAACGGAGAGGAAGGAAAGATCGCTAAAGATCCGTGTCCCGTTTATTAGGGTACTGCTCCGGCTTTCACCTGGTGTTGACCGGAGATACCACAAAAAATTACTGATCAGAGCTACCGACCGCTACAATTCTCCTCCAGACAGTGAATGAATTCGACCTACCTGGGGAGTGGAACCTAGGTCCTCCCGGATATAGGCACTGCAGTGACATCAGTTGATGCCCTGAGCCATCTCTCTCTGTAAGTTTCAATTCACGATGGTAGCGAACCCCAAGTGTCGGAAAGCTTAGATGCGAATACACATTTGGTACGGTGTGCGTAGTGGAGAGTTGCATGGACACGTGAACTCGTGTCGATAGAGTACGCGACCATAGCGAGGTTGGTTGTCCGCAAACGGAGTTTCGCTCGCATCAGTTACAAGAAACGCCGCTAGGGAGCGGCAGCGGCGGCCGCTCACACAGACCAGCAGCACCGTAAAATTGAGCTCTAGCCCCGTCAGTTTATCACGCTGGCTGCCCGTCCAGGGAGCGAAAGACGCGAAAAAGGAGCAGATAAACTGTTATAAATGGTGGCAGCAAGATTAATTACTTATATAAAACTGTTTTTGGACTACAGTGTTTTCGGTGGGCAGCTGCGGGGATCATTTGCTTAGCTGCTTCATAATTAATGCTTCTTGGAAGGAGAAGTGTGAAAGATGGGAAGAGAAGAGGCGCATTTGTCTTCCAAGTGTGTAATTTCGACCATGATCATTAAATTACGTACACTGTGTCTCATCTTCATTCTTGCTTTATTAAGAGTACAGCGATTTGTTTGAAAATATTATTTTCAATATTAATAATTAATGTTTGTTGAAGCTTCGGTTTTAAAGAGGCTATTTTAATTCCCCTTTTCTCTGATCTTGAAATTGACCAATTAAAAACGATCTTAAATAAATGATAATTATAATGAATGTCAACTTAAAATTTTTATTTAATGATGTTAAAATATATTTCTATTTCTGTTCTGCCGGTTCATGTAAGTGAATTGACTTGATTATTCTGCAACTTACTGAAATTTTGGCTGAGTCAATATGGAAATAGCCGAGTCACATACTTCGCGAGTCACACGAGAAATTTGTCACATACTTAGCGAGGTTCAAAACGGTTCAGACAGTATGTTGAAGCTACAGTACTTCAGTTACATTGATTATTCTTTAAAACATATCTAAAACACCCAACAAAACAAACAATGTGTTTTGTCAGTTTCATTGTTGTGTCAAAACGATACAAATTTCGCATCCCTTTGTTCGATTGTTTATGATGCTTACACAGCACTAAATGCATTTATTCATTTCCTCTTCCGGGAAATATTAATGAAGTGTTTGTATTCCAAAGAAGAGAAAAAGAGAGATGATTTGACTTTCATAATGCAGCGTCACAATTGTTTCTGTGTTATATTTCGTAGAACTCTTCGATCCATAATCTGTTTAGCATTCACAGAATCAAGCCGAGATAAAAGAGACAAGAAAGGAATCCTGATGCAGCGCACTTCGTTTTTCCTCTGGTGCAGCGAGAAAATGATTATCGAGGAGAAAGAGAGGCTGGGCGAAGACGTTTTCTTCGTCATTGCCGGCCCACAACTAATGGCTTGAACCAATTTGGAATGTTAAGCAACTTCCTTTTTATAGCCACAGTATAAAGCCTCGCCCGCTCAGCAGAGCCTAATGCAAGTCGTGGAAGAGGGAGAAGGCTGAAAGGGAGGGTGGGAGCTGAGAAAGAGGACTTGTGGAGGCTTCCCCTCAGAGGCAAAGAGGGAACAAAGAGGAGGCGGAGCTCCAACAGAGGCGTTGAAACGGGCTGCCAACTTGGTCGAAGCGGCGACGCCAGAATGGGGGGGAAGATATTGGCGATATCGGTGGGTGGAAAGAGTGGTAGTGACGATAGCTACCAAAGAATGATTTCGAACAACCAATGAAGGTGATTGTTCAAATATTAAAATAATAAGTCGATGTGCTACCGGTTCATACGAGTGTATACATTCACTGCTTAAAGTATAAAATTAGCCCCTTCTTTATGTTTTCATGATTACTTTATTCGTACCAGTAAAAATGAAACTTCAGACAGTAATGAAATAACTGTATAACCTCTTAACACTCTTATTCTTTTAAAGACGAAGACTCGGCAATGTGTTACTATCATGCGCTTTAATTCGATTTATAGGAGTAAATTAAATATATGAAGAACACAAAGTAATTAATTCTTTTTTGAATGGAGTATATTTACTGATATTTACGATTTCGTGAAATACCAGACTATCTTTATTCTTTACTGAAACATGCTATTTCAATTTGTAATTGGCAGAGTTCGTACTTACAAATTTGCAAAATGATTTCCCAAACTAATTGATGTACTAAGATGTTACGATATGTGATACTATGTTATTGATGCTATGTGATCTTGCTATCAAGATTACCTTCTTATGGAATTCGTCTAATCGCCCCAGATTTTCCAAATCGACCCAGATTCGTCAAATCGCCCCCGTAAACGGAAGAACGGTTCTGTTTGGCTATGACTCGAATGTTCTTTGAAAATAATACGATTTTAGAAGTTTCAAATTGGTTTTGTAATAACAAATTAATAGTTCATGAAGGAAAAACAGTTTGAATGAATTTTTGCATTTCAAATCAGCAACCGCATGTTCTATTGAAAATGAATAATATGCAATTAGCTGATGTTCAGGTAAAAAAAATTCTAGGTCTCTACATTTAGTCAAACCTCAAATGGAATGTACATATAACAAAATAAAAAACTAAATTAAGTTCATAATGTTACGCATTCAGAATTCCCTTGATCGAACTTGGGATCTTACCACTGCCTTGCCTATATATTTACGAATATTTAATATTATTAAAAGGGACTTACTTAACGGGGAACATATTTTCATGCAATAATCATATTTATAATTACAACACACGTAAAAATCACGTTCATCAAGTGTCAGTATCAACAGCTAACTATCTGAAATCCACATTCAATACATGTATGTTACTTTACAACGCACTGCCAGGTGCCATTGAAGTCGGTTCACAAATTTAAGTTAAAAGTACAATCTTTTCTCCTGCATAACTGTTTTATACAATTAGAGACTATACTGATAATCAAAAAGAAAAATAATGTTTATTTTTAACATAACAGTGAGATATAATGAATGCGTTTTCATTTTTTCATTTGAATTGTATACATTTTTTAAAATACTTAATATGTTTGTAACAAATAATGTATTTCAGCTTACGGGTCAATGTCCCCCATTTCGATAAGGTTTTTGTCTAGTTTTCCTGATCCTTTGAGCAAAATGCTGAGATGGCCCCTTGTTTTGCTTCTGGACGTAAATGTAGCTTCACTATGCGCACGTTTAGTTGAACTCTTGTAATGTTGAACTCTTGAACTGTTGTTGCTTATAATGGTAAGAGTAAAGGTAAAGGCAAGTTGTTATTTTCTTAGCAATGCAGAAAAATCATACTGAAAAAGTACGTTTGAAAAGAAATCTGATCAGGCAATTTTTGATCCTCCGATTAAAGACTAGGAAAAGGGTTAGCCTTTTCGTATAATGTAATATGGTTTTGCAGAAGAAATAACCACAATGATAATAATAATGTTATTATTAATAATAATAATAATAATAATATAAAGCTGCTCAGAAAATTAACCACTGTATCAGTCAAGCACGAGTGCAAAGGACGAGATGTATAGGAAGAATAAATTTAAAAAAGGAAATGTGGGAAATTCGAAAATTAGCCTAAGGACCCACAAAACGTGGATTCTGTCTGCACCACATGTTAGAGGAAGTAATTTACTTCATATAGTTTACATTCACAAGAAACAATATTTTCCAACTTTTTTGATTTAAAAGGAGACTCACTACAGGTGCTTTTCTGTCAAAAAAAGCCACTTTCCGCTGCCGAATTACAATATTTACTCTTTACTACGTAAATGCGTCGTCAGAGAGAAAGTAAAAAGGGTGCGCCAGACGGTGGTGCACAGGCCTTCGACGTGGCGACACCCTGAAAACAGCAATTCCCCCGGAAGCGAACGACTTCACTTCGAACATAGAATTCGGACCCCAATGCGTCAAGAGATATTACGCCCTCGAGAGATACCACAGAGGGAGCGAGGACAGTACGAGAGTTGATTCGGAATGAAGATGGCCCATGGGGAGGAGGGGACAGGGGGGGGGGCTGGATGCTCAGGCAGCCGCAATTACTCGCCGTTCCTCCTCAGGCATGCGCAATCCGCAAGGCGACGTGATGGAAGATGGAGAGAGAGCAGCGGGCGGGAAGGACGCGTTTTGGGCGAGAAGAGAGGTGCCGGGATTGGTGGGAACTGGATGCAATAGGCGCGTGGGAAAGGATGAAGTCACGATATTGACGATCGTCGGTGTTTATGATTGTGGAAACTCAAGTTTACAAAAATGGAGGCAGTGCTGACGTGAGTGGCACAATTGCAGCAAGTTATTAGAGAGAATATGAAGAGAAGAATGATGCTGTCTTTCCTAGACGCTGTGTATATGATTATGATATTGGAGTAGTGGATACAGACCGGCCATATATTGGAGGTGGTGGTAGTCAGAATATTAAAAGCAAATGCTAGAAGCGAGAGAGCAAATGAAATCATTGACGAGGTGGAGAGACAACTCAACTGCGGTGCCGCGAAACGACATGAGCGATTTTGCTACTTAGCGTCAGGATGGCAGAGCGACGGACTACGAGCTACGAGCCGATGGTGGCAAGGGGTGGCGGTGGGGCGATCATGCTGTGGGGGGGATGGGGCGATGGTAGCAGTTGTGCTACTGGGCAGTGGATAAATGAAAGGACGGGCGACGTTGCGCAGTAACGCCGAGAGGGGGACGACGAGACAGTGGGGAACGAAAGGTCGGTCGCTGGACCGGGCGTTGAAATAGATGGAGAACGGAGAAGAGGGAAGTAATAGGGCAGGAGTGCAGCACGGTGGATTTTTTGATTGAATGTTTAGCGATTCCGGGCACGTCAACTGCCAGGGTCATTAGTCTTGTACGTGTGATGCATGTTTTTTGCTCGGGAGGTGACGGTGATCTTTCCTCCGCTGTATGGCAAGATACGGCGCCAACGCTAGCGGGGTTTTCCCCAAACAGGTATCTCCCACCTGCGGGGCACCCACCGGCCGGAACAAGCTTTTAGCTCCTAGCATGTTTGGTAGTGTAAGTGTGTGTGTGTGTGTGTGTGTGTAAGGGGCGAAGATAGGAAGGTGAGATCGCGCGAGGTCCGTGGCCCGTTTGTTAGTGGATAGCATTCGCCTGGTGTTGATCGGAGGGACCACGGAAAAAGTCCGATCAGAGCAGCTAGCCGCTACAGTTCTCCTGCAGACAGCGACTGAACTCGACCCAGCTAACAAGCTAGTGTCGAAAATCCTGCCATTGTCGGGTCTCGAACTTAGGACATCCCGGTCAGAAGGTCGGTGAAGTGACAGGGTGTTGTAACGATGAGGAACTGTGCTGTAAGATGGCGAGAGAACGGCAGGTGGGTCGGTAAAGGGCAAAGGGGGACGGCGGAACGGCTGGGCGATTGGGGAACAGCGGGGTGGCTAAAGGGCTGGGCGGTAGTGGGAAGGCGAGTTGCTGAGCTCGCTCTTTTCTGAATATCAAACGGAAGTTTCCAGAACTTCGCTTCATTTCGCGTCCCTAATGAGGTTGTTTAAGGCCCACGACGGTTTCGGGGACGGTTTATTTTCGCCATTTTCATTAAGCGAGCGGAGTCAATTACCTCGGGGATTTTTCTCTTTTTCATTGCGCGGAGGCGGCGGTCGTCGGCGCGCGCCCGCGCGTTTGCGTCTCGGCCGCTGGGAGCGCTCTCGGCACTCCACTGCGCTGACTGCTTCTGATCCGATTGGAGACCCGAATTTGTAGATGTTCCTAATGTTCCTGTCTTTGCAATATGATGAATTGTCTACTGACATTTTCACTCTGTCCGTAAGGTGTATCTTTTTATTTATTGAGATATTTGGATAACGTAAATCATCTCGTCTTGCATGATTTCTTTGGTAGATATAAGTATGGGCGTTAAGAGACAATCTTTTATGAAATAACATTTGAGTATTTTCATCAGTTTTTTTATATCCAATGGAAAAGTATTCTGGATTTCATGCTTAAATGTATGAACGTTTCGCTTGTGTGAATTTCTTTGTTAATATACTGCAATTAGCAAACGAATGTATAACCTTTATTGCCTCTATTGACTTTAAAATAGACTATCTGAGAGAAAAGAAGATATCGGACACAAATAGTGTAATAAGAAACCAAAATAGGAAACAGTTAATGCGGTTACACATGTGTGAAATGTTGTAATTCATTACGCTGTCAGCTAAGTGTTAAGGACAGGAATCGTTTTCATCATTAATGTTGCGTTTGAAAAACATAATTACATTTTATGCTAATTTCAGCAACATCATGGAAAGGGAGAAATATAATCTTTCAAAGAGTTTCGGAAAATAAACATGACACTCTGATATTTTATGGCGAACTTTGTGTATTGTCAAATCAATATATCTGAGTGCAATATGTCTGTTATCTATCTGATACTGAGTCCTAATATAACCATAAAGAGACATTACATAACATGACGTTGGACATAATATCCAAGAATTTGATGATTATTGATTATAGAGAATTAGATTAGATATCCAAGTATTTGATTATAGATGGAAAGAAATCTATTTGTATTTTTGTCTTTGACCACACAAAAACCAAAAATCATCAGTTGAAAATCTAAAAAAAGAAATTTTAAACCTTTTATTGAGTGTGTTCATGTCTTAATAAAAAAAAAAAAAAAAAAAAATTCTAGCTGCACAATGAACGCCATTTTGAACTTTAAATTTCATATTGAATGATAAACGTACAAGTATACTTAATTGCTGTACTTGGAGATTGTACAAGGTCGGTTACGCAATTCATTATTATTTCAACTCATGATAGTATCATCGCGTTAAATGTTCGAAATTTTCAGTGCCGTAGATATAAAACGATTTAGCGAATCGTATTGTAAATAATAACAATATTCTTGCGACAAAATCATATTCGTTAAGGCAGTAGTGCCGTAGCGATCTCGGTTAGAAGGATCGCGGGTTCGAGTCCCGCCTCGGGTAAGGGGGTGAAAGGACGAACACAACCAATCATCACCATATCATGTCATCTTCACACATATCATTCCGTTAAATACAATTGTAGTCGCTAATGATCTAGATGTTTATACGACCTTAAATAAAAATCATATTGAAATAAAAAAAAATCATATTGATTTTTGTTTATGTATAAAAATTCTATACATTTCATATTAAAATCTGAAATTTTGTAAATTTCACGATATTATTTGTTGAAAAAACATCTCCGCTGAGTTGATGAAAGCTCGGTTTGTGCCGTGGGTTTCCACTGAACGGATCTGAGCGCTCTCACTAACTCCGGATGCGAGCGGCGTTTGTCACAGCGGCGGCGCGGCGGCGGGAATCGATTCGCGGAGAGCTGCAGCCGCGACGCGCGCGGCTCCGCGCTCACCGCCGCCACAGCTTCTTCTGGTGTTCTTCCTTTTCCTCTGTCTGTTTCTCCTCCGCCTCCAGTTCTTGTTTTCTCGTTATACGCCTCCTTTTTCCTTCCCTCTTTCTCTGTCTCATCCTCTTGTTCTGCATTTCCTCATTATCCTCATCCTTTGCCCCATTTAATTTTTTTCTTCTCCATATCATCCTCGTCCCCCAGTTCTTGCTTTCTTCATTATACTCGTAATTTCCCTTTTCTTCTTTCTACTTTCACTTTCTCACCCTCTTGTTCTTCTTCTCCTCATTATCCTCATCCTTTTCCCCATTTCAATTTTCTCTTTCTTCTCCATCTCATCTTCCTGCCCAGTTCTTGTTTTCTTTATTATACTAGTCCTTTCCCTTTCTGTCTTTCCCTTTCTAATCCTCTTGTTCTTCTTTTCCTCATTATACTCATACTTTCCCCCTTTTTATTTTTCTCTTCCTTCTCCTTCTATAGTTCTTCTTTGCCCCTTTCCCCCTTTCCTTTTATTCTTCCTATTCCTTTCCTCCTCTATACCTTTCCGCTTCCTCCTGAGTCCTATTCCCTTTTCTTCACCATCTCTTCCGCTTCTTCTGCTTCTTCTTCCTAATCTCTCTCTTCGCCCTCATCCTATTTTTCCTTTATTTTCCTCTTTTCCTTCCATGCTGTCCTTCGCCATGCTTTCTATTCTATCCATTTTCTCAATCTTATTCCTTTCTTTTTTCACATTGTACATAGTGTTCCTTCTCATTCTCCTCCTTTTTCCTTCTCCTTCATGTTCCCCATTTTCTCCGCCGTCTTCTCCTCCTTATTCGTACATATTCTATGACGTCTCCACCATCTGTTTGCTGAGCATTGGCAACAGCACCTGCATCGCCGCCACTGCCGCTGCCGCCGCCACTGCTGTACCTCTGACGCAGCTTCCGCCTCGTGGACTCGTTGCTGCTGCGTAAGAAAGCGCTTCGCCGCGTGGTTCTCACATTCTGCACTGCACGAGGCAGCGGGCCTCGTGGTACCTTCACCTCAGCCGCCTCTTTTCCTATGCAGTCGTCGTACGGTGTTAAAGATTTGAAGAAAAAAAGTTTCGAAAAATTCAATTATCCAGTTTGCTTTTTGAACCAAGGTGATTATCTAATATAAAATAATAGGATAAAATCCAATATTTTGTAAGACAATCAAACAACGAAGAAAACCAGCATGTAACTAAACTAGTAATTATGGGCGTGTAAAAACATAGATCACGACGTTTCGCAATCAGATTGCTTAGAACATGAGACAAAACGATTTAGTAATATAAAATAACAATTATAAGAATTCGAGTTCATTATACATTACATTCAAGTGAACAACAACAAATTAACGACAATAGAGACATAAAAGCTAAAAGAAGACCTATCAGATCACAAGAACAGCGGCTCTTCTTTCCAAATTTGACATGTAGAACTGAACAACTTTTTATGTTATTGTTTTTCTTCGTTGTTTAATTTGTTTAAAAATATTAGAAACTATTTTCAATGGATTAAAAACAAAGTTTTGTAATGCCGGATTAGTAACAGTCTTCGACAGAAGCTGCCATTTATAAAGTCAAAGAACAGCGGGATGTGTTTTAGACAAGCTTGTGCACTCAGGTTGAGAGTCTGATTTACCACAAAAAAATATAGAGCGTTTTCTTAAGTGCGAAGGAATGTCCTTTTAATTTCAATTCTATTCGACGTAGAAGATTTTCGGACGGCTGTCACGACTGAGATGACTAGAGACCGTAAAAATTGGAAATGAGGATGAAACATCAAAATGTGTACACACAAATAAATAGTAAACAGAAGAATTAGAATTGAAAACCGTAAGGAAATGCAATATGTATAATTGGACATAATGTCATATTAACATACTCTAATTGTAAAAAACATTTATGTAATACGGAATTACATGTATAAAAAACTTCTAAATAAATTTAAAAATAATATAAACTTTTGAAAAAACAGTGAGCACAGGATGATGCACACTTTGCACCATACAAGTTTCCCGTCCGTAGTGAAAGGTTCATCTATTGCCAGAGCCGTAGTTTAGCAGCGAGACTAGACGCAGTAGAAGCCAACGTACCAACTGGCGGTATGTGCTATCAGCAACAATCACTACAACGTACGGCATTCTCAGGGTTGTGTTATACGTCGGCGATCGTCAAGGTTTTTTTGGAATTTACACAGCGTCAGTGATACATTTGACACCTAAAGGTGAAAGTGATCTTAGTCGCTGATACGCACTCCCACCTCTGAGATATCTGTAAGAACATACGACTGCGTCTTCATGTACCGTACATGGAGTGGACAGCTTCAAATAATAATGTAGGGAAAAATGCTGTCGTAAAAAATAAAAATATGTAATAATAAAAAAAATTCATATTTCATAAATAATTTCATAAAAATATATGTAATAAAATTGAACCATTTAGGATAAAAATATTTTGTAAAAATAGCAAAATATTTAAAATATGTAATATATTAAATATGTAAAAATATATAATGAAAAATTGGATACCTTGTTAGGACTGCAACGATTTACCAAGATTACAATTTTCAGTTCGGTTATTAGAACGACCAGAAATATGTCACTACATAAAAATCCGATTTGTAGAGATGACAGCGCAACATCTGTTGTATCTGCAATGCCTGTCGCCGGGAGGTCCTAGTGTTCGAATCCCGACGGTGCCGGATTTTTCACAGTGGCTAGATAGCTAAATAGAATTCAACACCTGGAGAATTTTAGAGGATGGCTACTCTGATAGTTTTCCACGATTTCTTCGATCAATACTAGACAAAATCTGCAGGTGTACCTTAGCAACCAGACCACGCGCAGTGCGCGATCTTTTCTTTGCCTTGTTCGCACCAATTTCCCCACAACCCACGCACACACATCACACACACACACACACGCCCGGCTGAGATGCCCCGTTCGCGGAGATACGGGGATGAGGGAATCTCTGGTGGCTTCTCGTTTGTAATTGCAGGTACGATGGTTCAGGTAATTTGATGGTTTGTCCTTCAGGAAGGAATCGATTGGTGTAAAAAGATCTGTGAGTCTTCAGTACGAGTTAGAATTTGTACAAGTAGTCACTTGATGGTCCATTTTTTCGTTAACGTTTTGAGTTGAATGTACTGAATATAAGAGGTAATAATGAAACATTTTTATTCATTCATTCAAGATTTTTAAAGACCGCGATTAATCTACCGATTTGGAGGTGTCTGTTTTTTGACGCACGTAAATGTCTTGATCAAAACCCTTGAAAATAAAAATAGCATGTCAGAACCAAAAAACAGCTCCATTCAGGTGTATTAAAATTCCATTCACATTTTATCTATATAATTCTAAAATCAATTGTTCGAACTCATAAATTATCCCGTCTTACATATTTCAAATGTGATCCTCTCATACACTAAAAATGTACCTTCAATTTATAATTACTATAAAAATGAAAATGAATACGTTTACGGTAAAGAGAAACTCTATGAATTGGGGCTTTGTGAGTCACAATTGTAAAATGGAACTTACTCAGTGCTCTTGCATTCACGCTTTGCTGCTCTCTTGCAGGCGAACGAGATTTCCATTATTTACACTGCTATTATTTCCATGTTAAGCGATTGTTATTCATGTTCATCACCATTCGAGTATTAAAACGAGACAGTATGTTTTATGTGAAAGGTTTAACTTCGATGATATATCTCCCTTCGCAATAATTTTGTCTCGTGCGGAAATAAGAGATACATTTTCGCAAATCCATGTTGTTCGCGTGAAACATCGGAATTTTGACAGGTTTTCGAACACACATATAAAACTAAAACTATTCAACCATAAGAATTGATAGATCAGGAAAGGACGTTTATAAATTTCACTCGATTATTCAAAGTTGGTAGGGAAGGAAGAAAGCGTATGCATTACAAATTACGTTGAAATAAAACGGCTAATAAGTGCTCTTACAGAGATGGAATCGTGTTACATACAAGTTTCAAGGAAAGGAAGAGAGTCTTGTTCGCGAGTGAGACTCACACTCCGAAGAAACAGCAAACTTTGGTGAAGAGCAGCGTACAGGACAGGGGCAAAAGAGAAAGAGAGGGAGAGAGAGATAGAAAGAGAGAGAGAGAGGGGGGGAGGAGGAGGATAGGGAGTGGTTTCCTCCCTCGCGCTCGGCTGAGTTTTATTGCGTGGGAGGGGCCAAGGGTGGGGAGGAAGTCGAAGCTACAAGCACCAGAGAGAGCGGCGACTTCTCTCCTCTCTAGACCCCTGGACCAGAGGGCAGACCTATAAACTCCCACAAGCAGGAATGTCTTTGTGGGCTGCCGGTCCGAGTCGGTGAAGTTTATTAAACCGATGCCCTTGTTGTCCCTGGCGTTATCGGGTTTGCGGAAGTCTGCAGCGGGAAGGGGGGAGGGGAAGTTGAAGCATCCCAGATGCACCGCGCTGCTTACGTGGAATTCGTTCTCTTTCTTTTTTTTCTGGAATTTGTTTTTCTCGTTTCCTATTCTCGTGACGCTTTTATGCGAGATGTTCTTGAAGAGATCTCAACGCATTTGATGAGAATTGGAAACTTGTTGGGATAAAAAGAACCTTGTTAGAGATTCAAAAGTAGAGACGGAATCTTGTTTGTTATTCTGGCTTAAAAATATGTGGGGAATTTTTTTTCTCGTTTCTTTTTCAGGAATTCTCAGATTCAACTAGTTTGTAAAATGGTATATTACTTTTCAGCTTTAAATTATTCTATTTTTCTTCATTGTGCGTTTCAATACATTGTGTGTTTATTGGGATGAAAATTGACAGTTTATATCACACATAATTTGATTCATTGTGTCTCCGACATTTCATTGATTCGACTGAAAGTTCCTTCAATACTTCGCTAGCAATTTTCAGTAGATGAAAAATCGTGAAATATTGTCCCACTTTGATTGCGAGTTTCTAAAAATAAGTTTCTGGTTTTAAATGAAATTGTTTTTTCAATATAAGTGTAATAAATAACTCCATAAAACACGTTTTACTTCTGAACATTTACGAAAGCAATGAAGTGAAAATCGTTAAGGACGTTTTATATTACAGTAAGACAAGGATTCTACAAATGAACACTATTCGACAATCAATATGTAATTGAGTTTTTAACAAAAGAGACTTGTGTAGGTTTGACCACTGCATGTATTTTCTTTTTTTCTGACTTACAATAAATTTAGTGCATGTTGTAAATACGTGAAAATATGCTCATAATCAATGAAAAATCTGTTACTTATCTTACTTTAGATTATTTCTGAATAAGTATTTAAGTCATTATTTCTAGTTTTCAAACCCTATAATTGCAAACTATGAAGCGTAAAGATGTAAAAATAGGTTAGAAAAATTAAATGAAATGAAAAAGAAAATCGAATGTTATTCACTTACAAAGACAATGTAAAAGATACTGTAGCTAGGGACGTGGGGAAATAAATCTGCATAGTACGCCCATTAGTTACTCATTTTTGAGTGCGCGGTTGTGCAAGTTGGAAACAATTGCGAAACGCAAATGCGCGCGGCGTCGGTTGCGGAGGCGCATCTCGCCCGCGACGCCCTCTGAGGTCACCAGCTTCCAGCTGCATCTGCGGAGCGGCCAAACTCTTTAATGAGCCCCGGCCATGAGAGCAGGTTGCGCCCAACCCGCCCCGCCCCTTCC
>BOPP01000324.1:395834-408929 GCA_017312745.1 Gryllus bimaculatus | reverse complement strand
GGGCGGCGGGTGGGCGGGCACGCGAGTTTTATAGCATATCACTCATGTGCTCTACATTTGCTCAACCATCGTGGTCAATAATTTTTATAATTATTTTGATTCTCGTGTAAGAAGACCTAATGTAGTATTTCGTTACATTACTATTGTATGTTGGTGATTGTTTTAATGGATTCTCTATTTACAATAGCAAGATGGTAATATAAGAACAATTTGGCACAAAAGCTTGGCAAACTTTTAAAGGCTATTTGTTGTTTTTCTGATTACACAGTATTCTTCACAATAGAGAGGAGTAAAAGCGTTAATATTTAAAAAAAAATATGATGAGTAATGATTTCGAGGTCTAAGAATGATAATCAAAGAGTTTTATAGACGAATTTTTATTGCCTATAATATTAATTAAATATCATTCTAGCATTTTATTCGTTCGCGTGTATTGACGGCCAAATTATTTTGACTCTTTTAACACAGGGTATTTTCATTTTATCGCCTCGTTTTATTTTTTCTAAAAATGATTTCCAATTTGCTGTGATTGGACAAAACAAACAATAACATTCGTCAGGATTTTTATTAGAGGGAAATATAATAAAAGTTTCGCACGTACTTGAAATTTACAAATGAATTAAATGCACTGGCCTAATATTGGATGACCCATTTTGAGCAAAGAAAATAATAGGCAAAAAATGAATTTCAATATAATTCTTTTTGTAGAAAAAAGTGTTATAACTCTTGTGAAGAATTTATGTCAACATTTTCCTCTTCCTGTTTGTATATTATTAGTCTAGATACAATGCGGTAAGATAATCACAATCTATAAATTACAGGCAAAATTCCCACGATCATGTAAAAAGTAGTTCTATAGAGCAAACAAGTGAAATCATGTGAAAAGTAGTTCATTTTTTCTCTTTATGTTTAATACATGTAAATATTTTCTTAACCTTTCAAGGATGATTACCATTGGGTGATTTCCCAACTGTTCCTATGAAGTTATGAGAAAATTTGCCTCTTGGTCTATATAAAAGTGTGTAAAAAGTAAAAACAAAGGTCAACAAACCGTCTTGACGTGGGTGTGAAGCTTTGTAACTTCATTGCTGTGAACTACGAAACAGAGTTGAATAGAGCGACTGAGAAAATTAAAGAATGCTAGAATATGTCACATGATAGAAGACCTAGATGAGATGAAGAAGCCAAAGTGATTTACACGAACATATTTACACAATATTTACTTTCACAATTTACGATTAGTAGGCTGCACCGTGGGGAACTGTAGGCCCAACCACGAAGCAGGATTAGTGCCGTGCGAACCTAAGCCAACCTAGCCGTGTGTTAAGCCCGCTTACGCCTGATGAAGTTCTAGGAACAAGTCTCTGTGCGAGCAAGCGCGGAGTACATTGGGTCGTATTACCGGTGCGGGGGTCAGGGGTGGGTGTGGGTGCGGGTGGCGGAGGGGGATGGCCTCGGGCGTAGGGCGTGGCTCGGCGCAGGGTGTGGCCCGGAACGGGACCTCCGCGAGGGTTAATAGGCGCTCGCAATCTCACGCGCCCTCAAATTCCTGTTCGTCCTAATTGGGCCTCGCTTCTTCGGTGTGTTGCGATGCAGCTCATCGGAGCCTTTGTTCCAGCAAACCTATCTGCCCGCCTTGACAGCTCTATCTGCGGATCGATCTTGGCCTCTCTATCGGGGCGTGTCCACTGTCTCGTTTCTGTCGGATCGCCCCTCTATTCTCTCTTGTCTACTTCGTAAGAATATGTAAGAATTTATTTTATTCCTATACGTATGTCAACAAATGGCGCAATATCAACTTTGGTTTAGGTTTATTTACTCAAAAACAGTAAAACCTGTGTGTGACGTATGGAGAAGGAATTAATATGCGCATGTTTTCTTGAATTCTAGAATCTCTTCCCATTATTTTAACTATAAATAGTTGAAAGATGAGTAAAAGTTATAGAAAAATAAAAATAAAATTTAAAAAAAAGCACGTGATTAGCGACACTTAAAAGACTTGACATTTTCGTTCCCGAGTTATAGAAAAATTATTTGCAATCGTAAAGGATTTGATTGATTTTTCTGCTTTGATAACAAAATAGTACCTCGTCCTTAACTACACTCCTACCACTACAAACAAAAGGAGAGATCAACAAAACGTGCGTATTGGGAAGCTACATTTACGTCCAGGAGCAAAACAAGGGATCATTTCAGCATTTGCTCAATGTATCAGGGAAACTGGACAAAATCTGAGTACATATTTAATCATCCTGAGATCAATATTTCATCATTCGTTGTTTTCCGTTTAAATTGACTTTTCAAATGTAATAAAAATTCCCGGAAGTTTGACTTGAAATTATGTCAATAGGTGTATACGGATCTATAGGTGATCATAAAGAGTTGGAGAGATAACAAAACAGGGATTGTTCCGGTTCTGTTCCTCGATCATATTCGGTATGGTATGATGGTATGATGCGCATCCCTGCCCTCTGGTATGATGACTGAAAACAAAATAACTTAATCAATGTTAACACTCTTTTGGCAATGTAATAACGATTATCAAGAAGTTAAGGAAATTTCCTTCGCAATCTCAAAGGAGTCTCAAAGCCGTAATCATAGTCGACACTTATTTTTGAGGAAAACAACTTATTCGCATTTTTAATTCATAGTCGTCACTTATGTGATTGTTCAAGCATTCATTTACTCTTAAAAGTGAACTTATCTGTACCCGTAAGTGGACCCTTATTTTTCAACGTGAAATAACATCAAAGATGTTTATCAGTTTTTGGAATTATTGAAATCAATATGGCATATTGCATACCAAAACGATATTTGAGACACATAGAAAATCCTTTAGAAATGCACAGGCAACACGAATTTAAGAACAGATATAGTTTTTTCAAGGATGCGGTTGTAAACATTAATGCCTCTATTGTTCACTCACAACGTGGGCATTTTAAATAGAGGATAACAATTATCACCTGTCCTCAAAATGATAATGGAAAAAAATACAAAAAATGAAGCATCATAATTTTAGTTACGTAAAATATTGATACCAGCTGCAGTATACCGGGGCGCATTTTGTAGGTTATCCTACGAGGACTATGTTTTATAAGTTATCTTACAATCACAATGCATCATATAAAAAAGTGTTTTTATTTTATTATTTTTTCGGTTGATAAGTGCAGATCGGTATAGAATAAGTCAGCGCTCAGTTTGTAGAACCATTACGAAAATATATGAAGTGGTATCAAGAAATATTAGAAATATCATTAAAGTTTATTTGGCACTTGTACAACTTTCGCGCGTCAATAATTATACTTTCTAATCACGAAAAATCAGGAAAATTTTACCAAAAACAATTATCTGAACAGAAATTAACGCATCCAAGCAAAGAAACGAAATTTGTAATATATTAACTGTTGATGTCTGTCGATGAAACCAAATGTTATTCACACGTTAAAAAATATCGCCAAAATTGTAAACAAAATTGACACGGCCTTCTATATTCGTATTTAGTAACCAATAAAGCAATGTTGCCAAATATTGTGTAGAGAAATGTTACTTGAATGCGATACTCGAACAAGAGGAGTGAGTGAATACGAAACTGTTATAAGGGTACATTTATTTTAAGTAAATGCTTATAACTGAAGCATTTACTTATCGTATAAGTGTCGACTACGAATACGGCCGTACGTCAGGATTTTGTTTCAAAATCTAATTTTTACTTCTTTGTAATACATGTTCAAAGCATTTTTTGCTTCTTTTTTGGTGGCATAATGACTTCATTCGAGAAAATCTTAATATGAGCGACAAAAATTCTTGCACTCTTTAATTGTAAACACTTCAACGTTAGGGTGTAAAACAACTTTACTGATGTGTCTCCATTTCTATACATTAGAAAGCAAACAGTTGTATCAACAATTAAAAACTGTGATTAATTTGAAGATATTGAAACACAACCGTATTTTGTTTGTGTAAATAATTAAGATTTTGTAAAACAATTTTTTTGTTATGTAACCCTTTATTATGTACCTTCTCTCCTTGTACAGGAGGCAGTAATCCAATTCATTGTAATTCTGAGGTAGATCACATTTTAGATGCATGGTTTGCAAGGAGGCATTGCTATTTAATGTAGGGATTGCATCCATTTACATTCTAAAGACGTTAAAGTAGAGGTCAGATTGATTCCAGCAACCTACACTTATAAATAAAAAAATATTGTTTAAAAAATGTCTCGTGCAACGTACGTATACATATAGTGATTTGCAGAATAGAAAAAAAAAACTGAACCAGGAGCATTAATTCCGGGTGAAAAATGAATGCAGGTGCCGCCTAATGAATCGAAATCTGTCATATTGGGACATTTGCGTCGGTGCCTTGGGCGAGCCCTGCGGACCGCCACTTTCTAATATTCCGTCAGATTTGAGAGCGCGATTACATTAAAAAAACGAATGGTTCATCAAACATGGGTCTCGGTATTTTCTCTCTTCTCTCTTCTCTCTTCTCTCTTCTCTCTTCTCTCTTCTCTCTTCTCTCTTCTCTCTTCTCTCTTCTCTCCTCTCTCTTCTCTCTTCCCTCTTCCCTCTTCCCTCTTCCCTCTTCCCTCTCTTCTCCTCTCTTCTCCTCTCTTCTCCTCTCTTCTCCTCTCTTCTCCTCTCTTCTCCTCTCTTTTCTCTCTTTTCTTTTCTGTCTTTTCTCTTCTCTCTTTTCTCTTCTCTCTTTTCTCTTCTCTCTTTTCTCTTCTCTCTTTTCTCTTCTCCTACTTTCAATTATCGTTTTTCAGGTAAAATAAGAGGTAAAATGAGGGCAAAAAATTTCAGAAATTTAAACTGAACACATTTATTTTGTTTTACAATTCTTTTGAATTCGCATAAACAAATTCTGATTGTAATTCTTAAATTATTGTTGAAAATTTAAAAATTATCTCGAGAGCTCTAAAATGCATAACGACAGCTTTTAAAAACAGTACTTTTTTCGAGATTTTTTGACGGTTATCATGTCGTTGCATAACTGATGCGTTAGACGCTAGCGGCTACCAATATTTTTTGGTGAACATTTGCCGAGAGTTACGTGGTGTCCCTGGGAGGCACGTGGGAAAAGCGACAACTTTCAAAAATTGCCCGCGACCCTTGTTAACGAGCACAGCGCGGGAGCTTCCATTCAAATGAGGCGTGATGGAAACTCTGCCCGCGGGCAGCACGCTTCAGAGGAGCGCAGTGCGCCGCGCGGGAGGGGAAGCGGAGGGGGAAGGTGAGGGGGTAGGAGAAGGGGAAATGGGGACGGCGGAACGCGCTATAGGCGCTCGGGAGACGCGTTGGAGACACTAAGAGAACTGGGGGAAAAGGTCAACGAACCTAGAGGTAAAAAGAATGGACGACTGTCCAAGGCGTATATAGATATTCTGGCGCCATGGCAAGCATAGAATACGTTCCCCTATCAGGATACTCCAAATGAGAGTTTTTGTTGTTTGTTTTAGCGAGTGTATTCTAAATATCACCCCTGTGAGTGGCGCCTATGTCTCGTACCATGTCTACTGTAACGTATACACGTCTCTGCGGATAACCGGAGTGGCACAGGCTGAATTTAACTCATATCTACTATAGCTTCTGATTCTGCGGTGACTCTCACCGGAAGGTCCTAGGCTCGAGTCTCGATGGTGGCAATATTCGATTCCTAAATCGAATCCAGCCGCTGTTTGGTGGAGAATTCTGGAGGTTACCAGCTCTGGTCGGTAGATTTCTCCGATCAATGTTAGGCGAATGCAGTTGTACCTTAGGAAGTGGACCAATGGTCCGTGGTTCGTAGCGATCTATCCTTCCTCTTCCTAGTCCTATTCCGTGCCATTACTCTCGCATACAGTTATATGTAGTATATTACCACACATGTTGGACGACCAGAGCTTGTCAAGGGTAGGGCGACGTCCGTTGGGGGAGGAACCTGGAGAGGAAAATTCTCTGCAACCTCATATGCAAGTCGGTGTCGGATCTCACCATCCTGCGGCAGGGGATAACCGCCACCTCCTTCAATAAAACATTCACTACAGTTACGGGACTAATGACTATTGTAGTAGACAGGCTCAGAAATATTAACGGAAGTGTCGTCAACGGAAGTGCCGGACGCACAGTTGATCAGAGTCGGACGGTCGTTCAGATATCGGTCGATCATAAGTCGGTCGGTGGGAAAGTTGGCGGATGAGGAGACAGATAGACGTCAGGATGATCGCTCAGACAGTTGCACATCGGACGTTATACCGATCGGATGGTTGAATGGTCGCGACGGCGAGAAAGATTATTAGTCTACCGGGAGTTTCCCTGGCGACCGGAAGGAAGGTTACTCGGTCGAACGGACAGACGAGTGTTTAATCATACATCGAATTTTGTGTCGGTGACCCACAAACACATATTTGCTTCCTTCGCAAAAGTACAGTGACACACTATTAAATTTGAAGTATGGTGAAAAGGTAAGAGAAATTGAACTGTAAAGCGTTTCCAACTAGTTGAATTTCAGAGAGGTAGCGTAGCGACGTTAATAAGTGAAGCCCACAATTACGCGTGAACAGAATCGTTCCCGAAGCGCGAATTCAATTACTCAATATTTCATAGCATTCCTGAAAATATTAATAGCAATTATTGACGTACCTGCGTTCAATTACAGGCATATTTACTACATAAAGATAACAATGCAACATTTGAATTGACGAAATTCACATTCCAATGCATTCTTCTGTTGGGTGGAATGTGTGCTCCCAATGCGGCACTCAATTGCGTTGAGTTCTGTAATATATTGTAAGGATAATGCGCAACTAGAGAAAAGAAAGAATGAGCGGTTAGCAATTCCTTGACGAAATGGCCCAAGAGAACAATAATCGAAATTAACAACGCGCAATTGAGTTTAATCATAAGCGAATGTTGCACATTAAAACTTCAAAAAAATTAACGAACTAATTAAATTTCTTTCCTAAAAGCTTGAAATATCTGTATCATAAAAATAATAATACACAATAATAAAAAATTATACCGACAATTGCAAACTGTTTGTTACCCAATTATTGCATGCAAGAATGTTGCACTTGCATACACTAAGCAAGTTAGGTAATGGGAAACTACTTTCGTAGACAATAGGTTTCCTTTTTCAATGGAAAATTAGTTTCGTAGACAATAGGTTTCCTTATTTAATAGGAAAAGTAGTTTCATAGACAATGAAGTAATTACTTAAATCAAATGAAAAGTTATTGTTTTGGTATTTGCCTCTTCGAATAATGTTGTCGTATTTAAGATGAATATCGCAGGTTACTATTTTTATGATTGTTTTGAACTTTTGGACCTCCATATTCCAGAACCGTATTTTCCTTATTGAAAAAACTATCTTTTAACGTATTTTCATTAAATAAATGTATATTTAATTTTCAAAATATTGCTGCATAAATCTATGCATTAGAACACTTTTCATCATATTGCCACATCAACAAATTTAATTCTTATTATTAAGCTATGTGCGTTTCTTTTGTGCAAGAGAACTTCTCGCTTTGGCCATAGGAGTGTATGATGCTTAGCAATATAAAATAATAACAAAATTATGGCAGTAAATGAATTTTGTCACTTGGCAATTACGAAAATTCAGCTAATATATTTAAATTTGGAAACATCATTCTTTCGAAATAACTTAAAGTTAAGATCATTTATCTAAGGGTTCTATCTGCATGATGGATATCACATGAACATGAAAAATAGAGCAAGCCATCACTTTTAGGATGGAAATTTACATTCACACGCGCAGCATATTGTGCCTGAAAAATTGCGTCCGATTCTAGGAATCTGCAAACATATCAATCATCGACGGCTTCGGGTTTCGCGAGACCGTGGTGTGAAATTCGGTGCGGTTTGCCGGGCGCCTCGGCAAAGAGCCATTCGATATCACAACCTCTCCCACCCCGTCCGCCGCCGGACCAATTATCGTTATCGAGGGTTCGGAATTCGAGGAGGGGTCGATTGGCTGCCGGCGGGCAGTGCGTGGCTTATCGATTCCCCAGGGCTCTGTATTGGCTCGCGCAACGATTGGGGCCAGAGGTTGCGCCCACCATCTCTCTCCTCCCCTCCCCTCCCCCTTCCCCAACCAAGTGATTAAAACGGAGATGTCTCCCCTTCTATTGTATTCGGCCGCTTACTCATATCGAACTGTCCACATCTGAGCTCTTACTACACCTCGAAGGTGGGTCTGCATCGTCTTGCTAAGCTTTTCTAGATAGCTAGGAAAACAACAACTTCGGTACTTTTTATGTCAATATTAACTTTGTTTCATGATCTACTACGTTTTCGCTATACTACGTAGATTTTATATAGTAGACGAATGTATCGTGAACGGTTCCATATTCTCCAATTTCTACCGATTATAGAAAATTCATATCTGCAACTTGATTGAGAAAATAAGATGAAGTTCATTTTCTGTTTCCCTTCAAAAGAAGAGAGTAAACCTATACATTGGAATGTTTTATTTGTTTGCGTTCAGTCTTTTGTTATTCGTTTCAGTAACAAAGATTTGTCTGTTTTCTTCCCAATTTATCTTCTGTACAATTTATCTAAGTTATATCTTTGTGCATCATACCTTCTTTAACTTCCAAGGTACTAACTACAATGAGAACTATTCTTCTGGGGCATCATTAACTGTTATCATGGGATGTTTGACAATGAATTGGGGAAATAGTGAATTTTCTTAACAGCTACATTCGTTTCCACAAGCACCACTATCGTTGGAGGTGTATCTGAGAGTTACATAAGAACAAGTGACAGATAGTGCACGTCGAATTTGAATATTTGAGTTCTGTACAATACATATCACTTTAATTTATATTCATCGAAAGAAACACTTAAGCGAGGACTTGAACCTTCCACTTTAGCACCTTGTCCTTCCGCCCGGTTCACGATCTTCCAGACAGGTTCGGCGCTCTCACTCATTCTCCCTCTCTAGCGATCGCAGATATTCCCGCTCGTTGGTAGTGGGCAAACGAAACCTGCTTTGGGCAGCTCGCTACCGTCCTCGAGAAATCGAAGGCGGCGGCGGCGGCGGCTGCTGAGAATGGGGCGAAATCTGCGGAACATCGGAAAATCAGCATTTCTCCTCGCCGCTCCACAGTTTGTCGATTTATTGGTCATTTTTGAAACGCTTGGTGTTGCGTTTAATAAAAATTTTAGATAATGAAAATGCTTTAGGAAGTCAAACTTTTCAACTGCAACAGAGAAAACAGTTAAATTTTCAAGAGCAGACATTTTCATGTCAAGCAATGGTGGTCTACTGAAAGCATATTAATAAAAAAATCTGATGAATAAATATCATTGACAAACTGGAGGGGAAGCCGCCTCACTAGTTAGTGAAGACAAAAAATCTCTTTTTAAATGCAGTCTTGCGTCAGCTGCTACACTTTCTTGATCTTGCTTCCTGCGTACACACGTCCTTGCTAAAGGTCAAACGAAACCTGCTTTGGGCAGCTCACTACCTTCTCCGAGAAATCTATATCTGCGAAACCTCGGAAAAATATACATTTCTCTTCTCTTCCTCGCAATTAGTCGATGTATTGGTAATTTTTAAAACACCTGGTGTTACCTTTGATAAGAATTGAGATAATGAAAATGCTTTACGAAGTGGAACGTTTAATTGCAGTACATAAAAAGTTAAATTTTCAAGAGCAGGTATTTGCAGTTCAAACAACGGTGATCTATAAGCACATAAATAAAAAGAGAACGGAGAACGGAAACGGTCTTGGAGACTGAAGGACAAATCGCATCACCATTTAGTTAAGACAAACAAATTGTCTCTTTAGGTACAGTCCTATGTCATCCATTATATTTTCTTGATTTTGTTTCTTGCGATCACACGTCCTTGCTAATAGTCAAACTAAACCTGCCTTGGATCTTTACCGACCTTCTTCGAGAAATCGAAATCTGCGAAGCCTCGGAAAATCTCTATTTCTCTTCTCTTTCCCGCAATTAGTCAATGTATTGGTAATTTTTGAAAAAAAAAACTGGTGTTAACGATGTTATGAATTGAGATAATAAAAGTGCACGTTTGCATGCAACAGATAAAAAAGTTAATTTCTGTAAGTAAACAGTAAAAAATGACGTTAAATTTTCAAGAACAGACATTTGCAGTTCATACAGTCATGATATAAACGTATGCAAATAAAAAAAATAGTAAATGCAAATCCTTGATAATCATAAGTGAAAACCATATCACAAGTTAGTGAAGACAAACAATCTTCGTCTTACGTCATCCGCTATATTTTCTCAATCTAGTTTCCTGCATTCGCACGTCCTTGCTAGTGATCAAACGAAACCTGCTGTGAGCAGCTCGCTAGCATCGTCGAGAAATCGAAGGCGGCGTCTGCCGAGTGTGGAGCGAAATCTACGGGACCGGAGACGGCGGCGGCGGCGGCGGCGGGCAGTGTACTTGGGCATCACCGTACGGCTGCGCGGAGAAAGTCGATTGACAGGTTCCGCGCTGGGCCGAAGCGCCGCCATCCGCGAGACGTCGCGAGGAACCCGACTGAATCCTGTTCGGCGCGGGCAGATCCTGTAACGGAATATTAGAGAGCGATCAGGTTCACGGGCGTCGCTCGTCGGGATGGAGGACCTTGTTGAATGCCTCGCTTAGTGGAATATATAATGAAATACAGGTGTTGGGCCACAGACTTTAGACCACGGAGGGTAGCTTTGCACTCCGCATTAGTTTAATACATGTTTGTTAAATTAAATGTTAAGTGTAATGTGCTGCTTCTTTCACAATGCGTAGCATCTCATGCTGACTTAAGGGGAATCTCGGCCTTCATTTAGTTTCACTGTAACTTGCTGAGCATTGCGCTAACGTTGGGTACTCTTATGTTAGAAAGTTTTTATTTGTGCTTTGAAAGTTTAATAAAAATGTCTCTAAACCATACTGCAGTTGCCCAGGTTGTCCATTTCTGAGAATAGAAAGTTACTCGATAATTAATGAACTTGTTTAATTTTTACATTATGAAAATTACATTTAAATATCGTCAATACGGTGAATGAAATCGTTACAATTTATGTAAATGTTGGAACGAGAAAGTAGTAATTCACAGTTTTTCACCAATGAACTCATAGGTGCGTTGAAACCACAAAAAGCACGCGACTTACTGTAATTCTTTTAGAATATCCAAGATGCATTATGAATTTTGCTAATCGATTTGTGTTGTCGCGAGGAGTTGAATGAGTTATTGATCACATCTATAAGTGTCGTAAATCGCCCAAAGAACGTTTTAGTTGCTTAAAAATAGATGAAAAACACGTTTTTAGAGAGATCTCGTGGAGTTATCTGGATGGATCGCAAAAAAGTTATGTTCTCAGGAGACCGAGAAGTGTCGAATGACACCTCATTTGGCGCGATGGGTGGGCAAGCAGGGGTCTCACCGTGAGTGACGCGCAGGCAGGCGGACGCAGATTATTGGATTATTAAACAAGGATACAGGTTGTTTCAGGGATGCATCTTGGGTGTCGAACTTTTTTGAAATCGTCAAAACTTGAACTGGATAATGATTACTCAACCGCAAGTTTCAAGCAGAATATTTAGTTTTATTGATATGTTTATTTATTGCACTGACTACTCATTAAAACAAATTATTATATGGTGTTTTACGCATTTCTTTATTATTTTATGCTATTTGGTGAGAAGCTTTCCCTTCTTAACATTGCACCTGATTGCTTCATCTAAGCTAGTATACACAAATATTTGTGAGTAAAATGGTTATTACTAAAACTGTAAAAGTGTTTCAAAAACACATTTGCTGTGCCTTCTACCTTCATTCTAAAGATAAATTGGAAACCATCAAAACTGTATTGATTGGAATAATTTAAAAAGCTATTTTTGGCAACTTGAGAGCTAAAATATATGTTCTCTGGACTTCTAAAATCTTTGTTCTCTGAACACAATTCACATAATACATGCAATATTGGCGAACAAGTGCTTTTCATTCACAATGAGTAATTATAGATAGTAGTAATTATGAATATAGGCAATTTTACCATAATTGTTTAAATGAATTCAGAGTCGTCTCATGTGCATTTAGCCGATAATGTTTGGAATATTTCGTTTTTTTCTAAAAGAGCAACTTACAAGTATGCGTACAAAAATTACAAAATAAATATTAAATCAAATTCAGAGTGAGAACGCAGAGAAAATATCATTTAATAGAAATGAAATCGCCAGTGAAATGAATCAACAGGGAAAGAAATTTCTATTGTGGAAATTGAGAAACATTTTACATACCTACTATCTATATACAATTTTTAGCCATCGCAAATTGAAATTCAAGTTAACGTTTTTCTTAGATATCAATTTATAGGTAATGTACGTATTTTACATATTAACTATTTAAAAAGTTGATTTTTAATTTTCTTCCTTTTTGCATTTCTTTGAAACAATGCCTTGTATATTAAATATGGTTTATTATTATGTTAAAAAAAACTGAGTGTGAAATGCACTTTTAATTTCCGAGAATGATATGGCGTTTAATTATTGTTCAGGAGACAATGCATTGGAAACTGGGTAGAATATTATATAGAATCATTATCACAAATAAAATTGCGGTTTTTAATTACCCTTAGACGTCATTCGAATTAATGTTATGTATTTGACGCTTCTTCAATAGCATGAGTTTGTTATGTGAACCTAAAAAAACCTGAAGCACTTCATCACCTGATAAGAAATAAACTTTCGTGGCGCAAAGAAAAATATTTACCCCAAATTGATATAATTACGATAAATTAATTTTATTTATTATGATTATTAGTAATAAAGAACTATTAGAAAGTAAATCAACACATTTTAGCATCAAATATGTATATTTTCAACAAACTTTCAAGGAACATGTCAACAAAACTTATGCAACAAGAACAACATTCACACATTTACAATTCATTCGCAAGTTGGCAGCCCCGAGTTCGCAGGCACTACATAACGGAGCCCCCGGTCGCCGCGGCCCCCGGGTAAGTCTCATGCATTACGCAGCATGCGGCTTCCGGCAGGCGGGGACCTGGCTGCAGGGCGGGCGCGCGGGCGAGCGGGCGAGCGGGCAGGGTCAGGGTGACAGACAGACCATCC
>BOPP01000324.1:355146-395819 GCA_017312745.1 Gryllus bimaculatus | reverse complement strand
CCCTCGTTCCGCCTCTTTCTCATATTTCAGCCTGCGGCGACAGTCGGTTTTGCGGCGTCGCCGCCGCCGCCGCCGAGGTGTGCACGGCACGGTTGCGGGTGTGGCCTCGGGCAACGCGAGTGCGGGATAGACCACGCAGCGGAGCAGGTGTCTTACCTTAGAGAAAGGGGCGCTTCGACGCGGGCATGAAAGCGAAGAAGGAGCGGACGGGAGCGGTTTCGGGACGGCGAGACTACTAGGAAAGAGGGCACAGCGTTCGTGTTGCAAAGTGCGGGTGAGACATGAACGCGTGTAATAGAGGAGCTTGGGTGAGGAGGGTACGTATGTGCATGTCTGTGCGTGGATGTGCGTGTGGAAGACGAATGTTTAACTTGTGGAGAAAGCGCACGTATTGGCCGGGCGAAAGCTGTCGGAAGAGCAGAGCAGGTTGGATCTGGAAATATGAGCTTTCGTGTGAGAAACGCAACGAACGGGGAATATTGATTTCATAGAGTACAGTCAATACGGACCCGAAAGTATATGAAACGTTGAGTGTATGATTTTACACACTCTAGAGCTTCCGTTTCCAATGAGAACGAAATAAAAATAGACTAGACCAACATATGTTCGTACGGTACTGGAAGAGAGAAGTAGAACAAGTACAGATAGAACGGCTGCTCAGCTACAGGAATTACGAGAAAATGGTAGTTCGAAGGAAGCTCGAATACTCTATCGCAAGAAGCTGTAAGACAGAATTATTGCGAAGAAAAAGAAAATATACGTAATATGCGGGAGCTACAAGGGAAATACTGTGGATGAAGTTTATGACCGAAACCGCTGGAGCGTTGGTTGGCGGAGACGCTAGTGTTGGGCACATCTACAGCGACACGACTAAGAGAGCTGGGCAGAACCGGACTGGTGGGCGGGCGTGCCCCTGCGGGAGCACCGGGGGCTGCGAGTGCTGCCGCCCAGGGCGAGTTGTTTAACCGCCCCCGGGGGAAATAAATTATGGGGCGGCGTGATTTAGCAAGTGTATAGAGGAAAGCTTTTGAACGTTCCCCGCCGATACGGCCCACCGAACTCTTGCCGCGTTTCAAAGCGACATCCCCGCTCCACCGACCCCCTTCTCGTCCTTCCCCTCCTCCAACAACTCCTTGTCTTCCCGATCTCTCGACTTCGTCTATTGTCTCTCATTCTCACCTCCTTACCCACATTCTTTTCTTTCTCCTCCGGCTCTCATCCTTCGAACTCTCATCCACTGTTGTTCTCCTCCTACCTCACTCCAGTCCCCATCTTCGTTCCCTCCGATTCTCCACGTCCTCACTTTCCGAGCCTCCCGTCCTTCTCTCAAATTCGCCTCCTCCTCATCCTAGGATCCTCCCCTTCTCTTCGCCCTCGTGCTCTGTCGCTCGTGTTCTCCTTCTCCTGGAGACCCCAGGCGTGAGCGCAGCGCCGCCGAGCAGATTTGACAGTTCAGCGGGCGACGCGATGACGGACGACGTGCCCCTCCCCTCTTCCCAACGCCCCTCCCCCTCCCCCCCCACTCCCAACCCCAACATCCCTGCACCGCACGCCGATGGAGGCAGCGATCGGGTTCTACGCAAGGATTGATCTGAAGTATTTCAGAATATTATGGCCCAGTTGAGGGGTTTGTGAGGATAAAGTTGATATCCTGTAACTCGTTGCTTCTGGGAAAACACGAAAAGGTCAACAAACAAATGGCAGATGGGTAACGGTTTAATGCACATGTGTATTAAGTGAACTAGTGACTGTTATTAAACCTAAACTATTCTCATGATCTCTTGTGACTTTTACCGTTTAAAACCGCAGAAATGACTTTTTTCCTTAAAAATGTTATAAAATTCCTTTCATATTTAATAATAAAATAACATTTTTGCCTGGAAAATTATGGACGTAGCATTTTGCCTCATTTATATTCTTGTATTGGCGTATGTAGCTTATGAAATGAAGTTCCAACGTGTTTGAGTCTCCGTGATAAATAAAAATAAAGGATCATGGTCTCAACTCATGGCATGTTTTTTTCCTGCTGGTCTACATTTTGACAGACCGGCTTATAATCCGGCGACGTACGAATATACAGCATATCACCCTCGTCTTAATCAGAGGCGTACGTTTTGTACCCCTTCGTGAGTGCCTTATACTTCATAAGAGCTTTGATAAATAGTATTTTGTTTATGAGTTGATAAAGTACTACGTGTTTTAGTAACTTAGTAATTTATGCCATTCATTTTGAAAACTGGATGTTCGTATTAAGTGTTTTGAGGGAAATACGAAAATCTCGCAAATGCACAAACAGTAAGGTGATGATTATCTATTCTGAGTTACCAAGGAAACTGCTAATCTTAGAAAATTTTACATAAATGCGACCTATATAATCCACATGTAATGATGATTAGACTATTGGGAAACCTCTTTAGATCTCACTTCTCTTGCAGTGAAGCTTACTTCCTCACCTTAGTACTAACAAAGGAACGTGCACTAAACGACTATTGCTTTCTCTGTGATATTGCTTTCCACCAAGTTTCTACTTCTCGATACGCCCTTAACTGCAACACTTCTACTTGCTCGCAGAGTACGTTCTGCCGAACGTTCGTATAATGACGTCTAGCAGATTAAAGTAGCTAATGCACCGAAACGTAAGGAACTCTCCAGCGACCCATAAACGCCAATGCTATTTGATGGTTCCCGATTCCCTGCAAGAAATCTCCCAGGTGTACGCGAGGAGAGGATAAGGGGCGGGGGAGTATTATTGCGAAGCAATTACGTCGCTTGATTACGTTCGGAGAGCGCGCTGGTGCTAAAAGGGAGATTTACGGTGGCTGTTCCTCAGATTCAATTTAAATCCGGAACGAGTCCAATAACGTTCGATTTTTACATTCAAAGGGCTGAGAAAGGCAAAGCTCCGAACATTTCAAACTACGGTTGCTATGCCGATTGTATCTCGTGCCAGGATATCAATCTGCGATGTAAAATATTGCATTTGCACGCGATCGCTTTAGAGTTTCTGCTTTGCGAGCGTTGAGCGAGGAGGGGAACGAAATGACGGGGCTGTAATTAATGAATCATTGCATAATGATGTTACAAAAGTAACCTAATCTGATACATATCTATCCAGGAGAATATAAATGCGCATTGAGTTTTGTACGGTGCATTTTCTTGCTAAATTGACTTAGTTTATTGTACCAGAATTCTGTATTATTACGCACTTTTCTCCTATTAACTGATCTGCATACATATATTGACAATAAAAAATAAACCAGAGTAGAACATTAATGTCGTAGAGTATATGTATAAGAGTACATTGTGGCTTGTATATAATGAAAAGTTAGACTAGGAAATTTCTATGAGTATCATTACTATTGAGCTTGATATATTTATTTATCTATTCTCCCTCACATTGAGCAACATTATAAATTAAGTTCAATATATTTATTATAAAAGAAATATAGTAAAATGTTTTGAAAATATAATAAACGTTCAAAAGTACACTTGTAAAACGTTTGTATTGACGAATAATACAAGCAATAAAAGGCACAGTACTGACGGCTATATCCGGGTTAGATTTCCTGCGCAGCAATTGAGACAGGAATCTCTCAATTACGATCGATCCCTTCGCGATCCAGGAGGTCTCCTTGGAGCGACTGATACCGTTCTTCCTCGGCGAAAACAGAGAGCTCCGGAAACGCGCGCTCTCTAAAACCAGGAAAATTACACCGAGAGAAAAACCGAACAGGCGGGCGCGCCCTCCCATCCCAGCGCCGCCCGAGGGAGACAGAGAATTTCTCTCCTTCCGCGAAGGCACTCGCCGCGGGCAGAAATGGCTCGGGCGGTGAAGCCACGGGCGGTGATGCCGCGAGTAGTGATGCCGCAGGTGATCACGCGAGGGGTGATGACGCAATTGGTGATAACGCAAGTGGTGATGCCGCGTGCGGTGATGCCGCGATTGTTAGTGACGCGGGCGGTGATGTCACTGGTGATGAAGTCGCGGATGGTGAGGCCGCGGAATGTGATGTCGCGAGCGGTGGTGACTGAAGGGCGCGTGGTCAACGGAAGAAGAACGAGGAGGGCGGCGACAGCAGAAGCTGCGAAGACCCGTACCATCCGAAGGGCGAGCCGCCCACCACCCGCGTCGGTGGCAAGGGCGCGAAGGGGCGTCGCACGGGCGTGAACACCCGGAAGGAAGGGTGGAATGGTGCGGCGAGCCGCGGCGGTTCGTGGTGGTGGTGGTGGTGCAGGTGATGGCCCGGGGGCGGCGGGGGCGTCTCCCCCCACGCGCTGGCGCGCGGGGCTTCCGTCAGCGACACCGGCTGCCAGTCGCGCAGCGGGGGCCGCTGCGTGAGCGAGATGGTCGCCCATGGCCGGTCGTCCTGCGTGAAGGAGATGTGCGCGGGCGCCGAGGTGACGATGTGCGCGGGCTGGCGCGCAGGGACGGCAGCGGGGGCGGCGGTTATGGCGACAAGGGTGCCATGGGCGGCGTGAGTGACTTGCCCCGCGTGAGCGGTATGAGCAGCGTGAGCGGCATGAGCAGGGTGGGCGGCGTGAGCATTGTGTGCGGCGTGGGCGTGGTGGGCGGCGTGGGTGGGGTGAGCGGCCTGGGCAGCGTGGCCGGCGCTGGGGGCCGGGTGACGAACTTCGTAGTGGATCGCGGGCGGACTAGGGATCTGCAGAGAAGCTGGAGAGGCGGACTGGATGGGACTTAATCCTGAAGATTGGTGTTGACTTTCTACAGGATTTTGGGCTGGTACGTGAGGTTGTGAGTGTTGACTTTGGGCAGGGTTTTGCGCTGGTAAGTGAGGTTGTAGCTCTATAGAACTCTGCGATATGACCTGCGTGGGAGTGTTGGGGTGGTTGTGCGAAATGACGAGTGACGTGCTTTGGATGGAGTTGTGCGTGCTGACATGCGACGTAGCCGAGGCGGGGTTTCCAACTGAGGCTCCGTCGCTGGTCAGGATGACGTTCTGGGGCGCGTGGGCCGCGCTGGGGGCGAAGGGCTGCGCGTCCGCGGAAGGGGTGGGCGTGGCGGCGAGCGCGGGGACGGCGGTGGGCGAGGGCGATCCCCAGGACTGAGTGAGCGGCGCCTGGGTGACGGGGGCGTCGCCCCAGCGCTGCGTGACGGCGCCGGCGGCCGGAGCGCGGGCGTGGGCCGGGGCGAGGCTGACGGGGGGCGGGGCAGCGTCCGCCCACGTGTCCACGGTCGGGGGCGGGGCGGGAGCGTGGGTGGCGGCCGCCGCACCCCACGTCTGCACCTGCGAGACGGGTGGAGGCGCCGGGTCGTCCCACGAGGCCGCCAGCCGCGACGGCTGGATCTTCAGACCGAAATCTCCGTCAGGAGACGATGACGACGGTCGGTTCTGAGGTTCCAACTGAAACGGCTGTTTCTGAGGTGATAACGACCCTTGAAGTTGATTTTGTTGCGGAGGTTGGGACTGCTGTTTCTTTGCCGGAATCTGCTGCTGTTGAAATTGGTTTCTCTGCGATTGTTGAGACTGAAGTTTCTGCTGCTGTTTTGGCGGTGGATGATTAATTTCAATATGGAACTGTTCAGGTTGTTGTGGGCGTAATTCTTCCTGCTGTAGTTGCTGTTGGTGATGGTGGTGATTCTGCGTTTGAGAAGGAAGTTGTAGTTCTGATTCTTGCTGTTTCACGTCTGATTCAGGATACACTTCAATGAGAAACTGTCCATGCGGCTTCTGTCGTTCTTGTTGGTGCTGCTGCTGTTGGTGTTGGTGATGTTGTTGTTGCTGCTGTAGTTGTTGTTGCTGCTGTAGTTGTTGATGGTGCTGTAGTTGTTGTTGCTGCTGTAGTTGCTGTTGCTGTTGCTGCTGCTGCTGTTGTTGTTGCTGCTGTTGTTGCTGCTGTTGCTGTTGCTGTTGCTGCTGTAGTTGTTGGCGTGCGTGTTGCTGCCTTTGGTGATTTTGCTGCTGCCGCACCAGCTGCCTATGAGGCGCCGGGGTGGGCAGGCGTCCTACGGTCACTCCACCTCGCACGTGATTCCTGACGGGAGCGCTTGTCGACATCGTTTGCTGCGAAGCCTGGACCTTGCTCGGCCCTCGCGTCGCCGCCGGCAGAGATTGAGACTGCGAGTGCCGGAATCGGTTGCCGTGATTCCCCGTCGCCACGCTTCTCTGCTTCTTCACCTCGTTCAGCGACTCGTTCGTGTCGTTGGAGGCCAGCTCCAGTTCCTCCAGCTCCAACTCCAGCGCTGTTTCTTCCCGAAGACGCTCCGGCTGAAGAGATTCCGGCGTGGTTGACGGCGATGCTGTAGTCACTATAGTTGTTCCTTTCGTTGGCGCGGGAGTTGTAGTGGTGGTGGTGGTGGTGGTCCTGGACACGTTGGCAATCGTCATCACTTCAGAAACAGACGTGACTTCTTCGACGACGATCCGGAACACGCCTGGCTTCTTGCCGAGCAGTTTGGACTTGGCGTCTTTCTTGGTGGCGTTGGTCGTACCGAGCGACGCGAACCGCCCGACCACGCCCACCCACGGCTCCGCGTGCGGCGCGGCGGCTGCGGCCGCCGTCGTCGTGGACCTTGCGGTCGTGGTGGAAGTGGTCGGAGTGGGCGTGGTGGTTGTGGTGGTGGTGGAGGTGGAGGTGGAGGTGGTGTGCGTGGTGGTCGGAGGGTGGAAGGTGGTGGGCGCGGGGGATGTCGAGGGAGACGCCGAGGTGTGCAGCGCCCACGGGGGAGGGTAGTAGACGGGTCGCGTGGTGCCGGAGATCTGCTGCACCACCTGGTCGAGCGCCGCGTCGTCCAGCCAGCGCCGCTGACGCGCCGCGCCGTCCGTCGACCCCGCCGCCGTCCACACGGCCAGCGCTAGCGCCAGCCACCGAATTTGCACTCGCATCTGCAAAAGGAATCGGATTTGAGGGGAGACGGAAGGTTCTTGGAAGCCCCATTTTGAACCCATGCAAATAATGAAACTAATATTGTTCGTGCTTTTAAGAAACTACATGCACCTAAAATCTTTCAAATGTTTTGCGTGCCTAAAACAGAATTATGAATATATGTATGTTTTCCACCTTTCAAAGTTTTTCAAAATTCGTCGAATACTTGAATGATAATATTTAAGTTGTATTGTCCAAAATCAACTTTTGTTCCTAAGAATGTATCCAAATAATAAAAATATTTAAAAGTAAACATTTTGTTTACAAGGGTCGATTTAGTGTATGGAAAAAATTAAGAAGCTGCAAATTTACTGGAGACAAACATAAAAAGCAGTTTTTAGAGGAGTTTAAAAACAAACGTAATAAATTGTAGAATTGCATAAAATGCAGAATTTCCTCTGAAAGTAGAGAACTAGTTTTTAAAACTGTAAATACAGATGAACATACGCCACAACTCTATTTACTGAGTGCCGAAAATTAAGACAACTAAGCAATAGTACCATTGCAAAAGTCTCATAACAAAGTATGAATCTGTTATTTGAAAATATTGAGGTAGCAAAAATAACAAGGGCAGTGGTTCATAAAGATTTCAAATATTGTCACTTTAGAAAGTCGTTCATCACAATGGTATGAACGTATTCCGAATAAAGCAAACTTTTAAAAAAGGCAAAAATCCAAAAAGCCGCTTTTCATCTTTTTTATCTTCGAACTCATTCTCTCCTTAACCATTTCGACTAAATCAGTTTTATATATGAAACTGTTAGTTTTCATTAAGTGCATGAAAATATTTTTTTTGAATGAAATTATTATTTTTATAGTTTTTATTTATTTATATCTAGGCCAAAAAAAGGAGATCATGTAAGAAACAAATTAGCTTTCGAAATATGAACATTTTTTCCTACGATCATATGAAAATGCTTATACTACGAATCATTATTTGTTTCGTATGTACGCTTCATAGCTATTGAAACAATGAGCCAGCTACGTTAGCCATCATCTCCCGATAAAGTCTTTGTATCCACAACTATTTTTTCAAATGTTTTAACAAAAAGATACTAAAGGCAAGCGAATTTGGCGCAAATAATAATCCCAAACTGAATTTTCTGATATCTAGTAAATAAGCAGCAAACATCTGTAATTTTCTCTATGTTCAATAGAAATTAAAAAATTCTTTTTAAGCATACAATTTTTTAAAATGAAAGTAATATATGATATACATGTCATGATGACTTTAACATCGTTACACATTATTGAACTATTCAATGTAATGGAAATTTAACGAACTGGTATGTAATGTGTTTCTCGACATCGCAATCAGAGACAAACTACATTATTGGCAAACTTATATTTGAGAGATAGGCTTAAAATAGTAGTAAGTTATCAAATATTGACAGTACCAGCGAAAGGGTATTTCAGTATTAGCAAATTTCTACAGAGATCAAGTTCACACGATATTAATATTTTATAACAATTTTCAATACCAGATGAATTGACGATGAATACGTTTATCCTTTAACAAAGAAACGTTTTGATCCTTGGTTAATTACGTTCTTTGGAGTAGTTCAGTGTGGAATTATAATGTATTTTTCAATTCAATGTAAATTTTGGGATATTTAAAACAATCTACCCCGTTTTTAAAAACTTGAAACATGAAAACTACTTTGCTTACTCAATTACTTTACTTCTTTTCTTTCGGCAACAGACAATGATGTGGGCGTAAAATGTCGCCTCTGTGCTGTGTAATAACTGCCGTGTCTGTGCGTCCCAAGTTTCCCAACAATAATCGGATTTGCTCCCAACCACTAGAGAACTTGCTCATAATTTTGTTTTCTATAACAAGTAACTTGTCTAGTATTACAAAACTTTATTCTCAAAATATGGAAATACTGCTAGAATTGAAAATGTAGAACACTAAGTAGGCTATATTCAGGGATTAATTCTTAATGTTAGTTACGATGAAATAAAAAAAATATTAGCAAAATTTATAGAAATCTATCGTGCATTAAATCGTATGCATCTCCAAACTCCGGCGAGAAACTAATTTTTTTTCTGCAAACGAAGTTGGAAGAATCGAAAAGTTATACATTTTAAAACACAATACGAAATGAACAACTTACAAAAGCACTAAAATAATAACACTATTTTTATTTTCTGAACGTATGGGAGAAGATATAATTTTTAAGAAATATATGAAAATGGTAAAATTATTGAAACAATAAGCACGTGGTATATTAAATTGACTTTTATTTTTGAATGCAATTGTTCGTCAAAATTCTAGAGATTCACGGTAGAAAGTATTAAGTAAATCAGAAACTACGCTTATTGTGAAAAAAAGGAAATACCGCATAATGAATGATCCTTCAAACCGATACTCTGTACTAAAAAATGATGACCATAGTTCCAGCCTTTGCATGGTTCACTTTTCCCCTGGAAGCATACAATTACTTTCTGAAAAATTTCTTCTGCCAAGCTCACAAGCCCGTCCCCAATGCGCAGCCACCGGGCAACGAGGCCACGAGGTGAGGTGGGACGCACTGTCCGTCGCCTCCCTCCCCTGCGGCGGCGTGTGCTTTTGGCGAACGCGTCGCGTCGCGTGGCGTCGCGGCGCCGCGGTCCATTTCGCGCGAATTAGAGACTCGCTCTGTGTCCCGCGGCTGCCCGTCTCTCGCTTCCTCTCTGCCCGCTCCCTGTCTCTCCTTGCGCGAACCCGCCTCTCCTCGCGTATCACCGCTTTCAACCCGTTTCCCCGAATTTTCCCATTTCTCTCTTCCTCTCTGTGTTTCTCTACCTCTACATCTTTCTGCCCCTCTCCACCTCTCCGCGACTCACTACCTCTCCGCACTCCTCTCTTCCCTCGTATCTCTCTCTCTCTCTCTCTCTTCGCCTCTCTATCTTTCCCTCTCTACCTGCCTTTCCCTACTTATCTTCGTCGCATCTATCTATCTATCTATCTATCTATCTATCTATCTATCTATCTATCTATCTATCTATCTATCTACATCTCCTCGTCACTATCCTCGCGTCTCCCAGCCTTTTCTCACATATCCCCATGCTTCCTCGCGTCTCCACCCCTCTCTCCACCTCTCCCATTTCTCTCTATCATCCCACGTGGTCCTGCATCTCTCCGTCTCGCACTGTTCCCGTACTGCCCCGCATTACTCTACAACTCACCGCGCCTTTTGACGCGCCAGCCTCAGCTCCCTGCACCACTTAACGCCACCCCGCGCCACCCCACCCTCCGCGACCGCGAACGCCAGCACTGAAGCTCGTAATTCTCAGCCCATCGATTTTCCATCGCCCTCCTACTCATTTCGCCGCCACGCGGTCCATTACACGGCGCCAACCTCCTAACGGCCACTCCCTAGTAATTTTTCAACGCGTAAAAAAATAATAAAAATGGAAACACAGTGGAGAATATTCTCGTATATTTGCACACGTCGAGACCCGACCTTCCACTTGTTGCAAAGCTGAAGGTCGAGCGGTAAGCGCGACGAGACTTATATTAATGTTAGGCTCGCTCTGGCACAAATTGGACACTGCGCGATTATCGAACTCCATTCCCTCAGACGGCGGTGGTCGTAACGTATATCAGCGTCACACGATCGGCTGGTCGTTAAAGCACATCGTTGGTCAATAGCACCAGATTCACTTGTCACTCGCGCACCGCGATAACCGATCGAGCACCATTTGCGACGGAGGGCGGTTGTCGAACCCAGCGGGACGCGGGGCGTCACAAGGGGTGGTGGAGAGTAGCACTGGGTGGCACGCACACACACACGCTGGTCACTCACCGCGCGCGTGGCCGAGAGAATCCGCTTGCGGCGAGGCTACGCCGACCGCCGGCCAGTGCGCGCCCGCGCGCGGGAACCGCTTAAGTAGCCGCGGCGGCGCCGGAGAAATCGTCCCCCGCCCTGGGTCACCACCACCGCGCCGGCCGCAAGCACGTGGCGGACCCCGCTCGGCACCCCCACCCCTGCGCCCCCACCCCGCGCCGACGCGATGCCGGCCCAGCACGGTGACCAGGGCGTCGGGGAGTGCGGTGAACTCCTGCTCCGGATGTCAAAATTAATGCACTTCATCGTCGTTTCTTCTTTCTTCTTCATTTCCCTCCTCCACATCCTGTTATTCACATTTATCTTATTTCTCATCTTATTATTCATATTCCATCATGTTATTCTTGTTATTCATCATCACCATCTTGTTATTCATAAGCATAATTTTATTATTTATCATCATTTTTTTTATTTAGCATCATCATCTTGCCACTCTATCATCATCATCATCATCATCATCATCGCTTTCCTTTCCTTCTTCTTCTTAATGACCTACAAGATTTTCTTCTTCGTCTTATAGTTCACCTTCTTCATCACTTTCTTCACATTATTCTTACCTTTTACTCTTAGAACTCAACCATCGTTCACCATCTTTCTCAATTGTTACACATTTGTTTGGCTCAGTGGATTATATGCATTGGTTGCTGAGGAACATTCAGACAATATTCACATGAAGTGCGCATTTTTCTTATTTTTGTAAAGAACATGTAGATTAATTTTTGACTGGTAGATGAATACGATACACATATAATCACTCGAACTCGAACATTTTATCTCAACATTAGATTTTCACGTAGGAAAAAGAGAAATTGCAATATGGAAAGGAAGATTCTAAGTAGAAGGGAATTGTGTTTGTGTCTGAAACAATTAACTGCTTTTTCAGCCTCTGGATACACCTGGAAGCGAAGTGAAAAATCTACCCATAACCTAGATAGGGACGCTTCATCCCGAATTGTACCAGAGTCATACGCCACTTGCGTGGGTCGAGACGAATACCCGTCAAATTCTCTTGGGTGTGGTACACTTACATGATGAGTTTAGGGCCGAACTGGTAGCCATCCAAGAGAATCAGACCCCAGTGGCAAGAATCCCATTACCAGCCTGTTCACTGTGCCAATTTTGACGCGAACATGCGAGTCGCACCGAGAAACTAGGAAACTACGCGTGGGTTTCCAATTCTTCGCGAGGGCTTTTATGTGTGAGCGATCTATGTGGTCCGACTCTGTCCCCTGAGACGGGAATTACCTTAGGATTATTTTTTGTAAGTTCAACATTCCTTTCCAAATACCCGCAGTTGGGCAGAAGACACCGTTCACCACAGCACCGCCACCGCCGCCAGCGGAATACAAGTAGGTCATTGGAATCTCTGTCTATTAGGTTGCAACAAAGGTTCGAGCGATTTCGTTTCAAACGTTTACTGGACGCGCCTGAAGCAAAGTTACAAACTGTCCAGCTATTTATATTCTTCTTGTAAATGTACCTGAAGTTTTATTGTATAATCGAAAGAGTACACATAGGTAGAGGTATGTTTTAAAAACTTTTTTCGGCTGCTTTTCGGTACAATGAAATACAAATCGCGTTCCGCAAGAGCCAAACTGAAAGCAGGGCAGTATGTCGATGTTTCGTTCTATCTCAGTACTTCAGATTCTGAATAACTATGAATTATCACCATCATCTTCTTGTCCTTCTTCTGATTTTCATTTTTCTACTGACATTTCTACTTCTTCTTCTTCTTCTTCTTCTTCTTCTTCTTCTTCTTCTTCTTCTTCAATTATTGCAGAATATGGACAAAGACCAGATCTTTCTGATTTCACTATCTCGTCCTCACTCTTCTCATACTTGAGTTGTCTCATACTACATGCGGTTATCTTTTATTGCGTGATTATGAACATTAGCACGTTACAGCGGAATACTTGAAGAAAAAAAAGCTTCCACGGGAAGAGGTAGCTTCTTGATAATCCAAATAGCGTCAACCTGCCACCCTTCGTTGAAGTCGTCATTGCTACTAAAATATTTGTTCTTGGCTTAATGAATATGTTAAAAACACCTTAGTTGACGCCTGTCAGCTTTCAGTATCCAAATGGATGCTTTCAGTCTTCTAACATATAGAGCAAACCACGGAAACCTTAAGGCATGTGTAGAAGTTATGTGAAGAAAGATTAGAAACCACTTGTTTCCAGTCACCAAAAGCGTTGTTAGATTATTACAACTTTTTAGATTAAACAAACTTTTTAAACTATTAACATTTTAAATTCAATTTCTCACAAAAAGAAAAGTTGCGAAGTAATTGTATATATCACTGTACCCACACGTGACATCCTTTCACAATGATACGTCAATGGGTACATTACCCTGTTGCTCAGTATAGTTACTCAAATTTCATGTAGATTTGCATAATGATTGTCATAAACAATTATTATTAACGTTGAGGTATGTAATTTTACTTCTCTACTACTCACTTTACTCTTATTGCCGTGCAGTTATTAAAAATGTAGAATTTTATTGGAGTGCAAGTATTATGAACTTGTTTTTCTTAGAAGTGTATATTTCTAAAGACTTTTCTGAGCATATTTTATGCATTTTCTTCTCCGAATTTATCCCAATGTTAAAAGCACATTCATTTCTACTTAAATCTGTTTTCGTCAATAAGTCATGTGAAATGAGCGTTTGTTGACGTTTAAGAGTTATCATTCACTTCCAACGCAGAAGAAAGTACACGTTGCTATCATCCATCAACTTTCTATCGCAATAACAAACAGTTCGATGCCCATTTGATGTGAAGATACAGAACTCACAAATTTCTCGACTGGTGCCCGTGCGCGGAAGGGAAGCCAAACACTGCCCATACGCGAGCCCGACCATTCATCACGCATGCGCGCGATTAACGCATTAGCATCTCGAGCTGCGGCAGCTAATGATGATGGGTCGCGGGGAAACCTTGAAGGCCATCGACCCACAAACGTGTTCGGCCCCCTCGCTCCCACCCCCACCATATTCGCTCTAAACTCTCCCAATCGCGCCGGTTGCTCTGAGGAGATTTCAATGTTCCAAAGAAGGTAACTTCTCGCTTCCACCGGTTGCTGGCGGTGCGTATTTTCGATGGCTTTTGTACTCTTTTGACCTTAGTAACCTTACAGTAGTTCTTCGCGGCCACCGAATTGTGACTTCCACTTGGATTGTGCGACTGAAACTAATCATTTTTGTTAACAGTTCTTGAATAACTAGTATTCACCGTCATACAAGGAGTGTGAATACTAAGTGTTTGGGTCTACAGGAAGTGAAGAACAATACGGAGGAGACGTACCTTCTCAGTACGCCTGAGTCGTATTGACGATCCGAGAAAATGTCTAACAAATTCACTAGGATGATTTGTACTCCAAGAGAAGAATATTATTGTTGGTGTTGGACGGTATTCAGAATCTCAACACGTCCTCTGAATCGTCATTTCTTGAGAATACTTCTTAATAGCTCGGTCCAAGACAGCTACAGAGCGAGGCTGCGATGAGCTGGATTGCGGTCGACGATCTTTTAACTGTAGAGCTGCGCTTTCGCTCTTTTGAAAACGAGATTGGGCGCTGCCGTGCAATAGCATGCGAACTGCCTTCGAAGAAGTTGCTCGATGGAAATTTTTATTCCAGTAACACCTTTTTACATGGACAATGTTTGTAACTGGAAGACAGAATTATTGTGCGCACGCATGGTCCGGCTACAACTGGGATTTTTCTTTATTAACAAACGCACTTTTCGACGAAACAAATTGAATTACTTTCTTTCATGCTCGAGCATGGGAAGTTATGTCTTTTAGCGCTTCTGCAAATTATTAGTATAGTATTACAATAATGAATTATATTTTAAGGGCAAAAACGCTTTAACTGAACGATAAGGAGGCTAAGCTTAGGAGGGAGTTGAAGATTCTGGAAGGATTTCATCCTGAAAGGAAATCCTGAACATGTGTGATATATAATATTTTTGACTCTCCCAAACATTTTAACAAATTGTGGCGCCAGAGTTTTAATATCTTGTACAAAATCAAAATCACGCTATTGATTCGGCTATCACCAGTGTTCCTTCATACCCTTTCAATCATCCGGGTAATAATTACGTTCCTCTTGGTGCACAGAAAGTGCATTTTGTATCAGTGACTTTCTTCAATAGACGTAATAATACGCTGTGCAGAAATGGTTCGTAATCACGGACAGGGAAATTGCCAATTACGTCGGGAAGGAAATAGATGCACGAAACATTTTTTTAAAGTAAGAATCGTTGAAAATATCTTAGAACACTGCGTTATATCTCATTTTTAAAAATTACTACAATTAAATCAATCAACAAAAAATAATAGCAAAAATTTCTAAAATGAAACTTTACATATATTTTCTACAAATCAGCTTAGCACAACACGAAAATTACTTTCATACAAACATATAGGTTTCCAGCTGATGGTGAAAATCATGCCACCGCGGGATTTCACTTCCTAAACCACTGAATGTTCTCGAATTTGTGCGAGTTCTTTAAGGACATTATCACCTCGTATACTGTGGCTGAGCGTGGCAGTCCAGTTTGCGAAGCAATCACCCGTCCTGGGGATGCGTCGAGGGTGATCACGGAGCAAAAAGACGAAATCTCCACCGCTGCGCGCAATTCTCGTGGCGATGACCCGTTCTCTGCCACCGCCGCCAGCAATAACGAATCTCAATGGACCGTAGCGCGCGACGAGAGGAATCGGTGCGTGCGAACGAATCTTGTAAACGAGTTATAATCAAGCGGACTCTGTCGCCACGTGATAATGCTGTTACAGAGCTCTCGGCTCACATAATACAATTGGTTGCGAAGAGCGCTTGCGGGTTTGCAATGTCTGGTTGCGTTTCTCGTTTCGTGTCACTGAAGATCGACGGTTCCAATTTAATGCTAGAAAGCTGTTATGCGGAGGCGTTTAGTTCTGTTTAATTTCAGAATTAAGACAGAATAACCAGTTTTTACAGCTATGATAGTTTAATTAGGTTAATCGTAAGTAAACGATAGGTGCTTACTCAAGCTCATTCATTATTAGACCACTTAACATAAAATATATTATGGAGATGTTAAGCAACAAGTGAAGGTTAATGCTGCAGGAAGGGGCCTATGTAAGAGGCAGCAGGTGTTGGTTTTGTGCTGTCTACATCAATATTTAAAGGATATGTTGAAAGTTTCTCACATTAATTTCTAAGGTTTGTTTTGAACATGCTATGACGCGCTTCTAGGTAGGGGAACATAAACGATACTGAGTACGGTACCATATTCAACACAATGGTGATTTTGGTGCTATCTTTTGCTGATAAGAATGAATATCACGTTTTTCCGTAATTGTGATTTCTATACCAAATTGGAAACTCTAATTAACTTAGCAGACTTTCAAACGTTAACTAAATATCTAGAGTGAAGAGAGTATATAAGTTCAATGGGAATTCATCCGAAATGGAATCTCAAACAAATGTTACGTAGATTATTGTACGGTGTTATTTAGGATTAGTTTTGTAAACTAGTCAATGGAGAATACTGCCAAATTTGCAAACAAGGAACTCTACTCTATTCTACGCAAGTATATGCGAAAAACATTAATGATCCGTGTTAGTACTTGAGAAATCTTGTCACCAATCATTGAAAGTTCCTGTACGTTTGTGAGTTCATTACATATTATTATTATTATTATTATTATTATTATTATTATTTCCTAACATTTACAAAAACCAAGATTTCAACTTCACAGAAATAATAAAAGTAAATTTATTTGAGAAAAGATAAATTCCTATGTTCGCAAATACGTAAATATACATAAAATTGGAGTCTAACTGAGCTGAAACTCCTCATTAAAGGACAGAAATCTCTAAACAGAGAAAAAAAATATTTTCAAACGCAAAATCTATTCACACCATTCAAGATGCTTGATCACATTTATCTCTATTTCCTAATAGTCATTTAGTTCGCGCGATTTCCCTCCTAAGCATTTCGTCAACTATCAAATATCAGCACTAGAAGAGAAACGGTGAACTTGTATCTTAATGCCTCAAGATTACCAGGTGCCAATAGGTTGCCAATAGATTGCTGAAACCAGTCCACTGTCCCAACAGCTCGGGGCGCGCTCGCGCGAGGAAAAGCGGCAGTGAAAATGAGGCGTTACTTAAACCGGTCGCCGCGGCGAAGCTGCACACAGAAAGAAGCTGCTTCCGAGAGACGGAATGAGGCACGCAGCGGGGAGAAGAGAAGGTGAAACAGGAGCTGAAGGGGTACGAGGAGGCACAGAGGGAGGTGGGAGGTGACTCAAGGCATCAACTGATGTCACTGCAAGGCCTCTGGCCGGGAGGTCCTAGGGTTCGAATACCGACGGTGGCAGGATTTTCGACACGAGCTAGACAGCTGGGTCGAGTTCAGCCGCTGTTTTTTTATTTAGTGGCTGCTCTGATCGGTAGTTTTCCGTGGTGTCTCTGAACAACACTTGCCGGAGCAGTACCCTAACAAACGAGCCACGCACTACGCGCGATATTTCCTTTCTATTTCTTGTCCATTTCTCACCGCGTACTTACTCATTCTTACGCTCACAAGCACTATACTACCTCACTTGTCAGAAAACCAGTCGGGAGCTTAGAACTTGTCCCGGCTGAAGCGGTGTCCCGCTGGCGGGGGACACCTGGTTGGGACAAATCCCCGCAAGCCGACGTAGATCGGCGCCGGATATCGCCATCTGGCGAGTGAAGATCATTTTGCACCGCCCGCGTTAAACCACGCACTATACTCACGGGACTACTGACCTTAGCAGTGAACGCGACCGAAATCACTAATCAATGATTCAATCAACAGGGGGGGAGGGATGGAAGGAAGATGAACAGGTGGAGGAGGAAGAACAGGGGAGGGAGAGGAGGAAAAGGAGGAGGAACAGGTGGAGAAGAAGGAGTAACAGGAGAAGGAGGAGAAATAGGCTGGACAGAAGAAAAAGTAAAAACAGGAGAGAGAACAAAAAAAAAAAAGGTGGAGGTCGAATGCATTTCGACAGGGAGTAAGGTTGCTGTGATATAGAGAGAGATGCAGAGGAAGTGCGGGGTGTAGTTAATGCATAGGCCTATTTTCTCTTTACTACACGAGTATGAAATATGCGAGGAAGTAAAAAAGGAGTATAGTAACAATCGAATAAATATAGAAATCGCCATGATTAGCTAATATTCTAAATTCATTATTCGTAAATTATCTACATAAACATTTGTTAGGTATGCATTTTAATATGCTATTTATTGTTGTTAATTAATAACTTAGTCCATTTTCAAGTTTTTCTTATTAAAAAACCATTAACTCAAATTCATAAACTTTGTCGAATTATATTTTGTATTTAAGTGTACTGGCAGGATGTTTAGAGAATGACTTGCAGTAATGGACATAATTATGCCAGTGACTTCAAAAACAACTTCGTTCTCTTAAAAAAGGATAATGGTGAAGATATTGAGATCAGGAGTGACATAATATGGTAATAAAAGAAAATGAATGATTGTGATTGTACATATTAAAAATAATTCCAAAACTAAGTATCAGAAATAATTATTGTGCGTCGTACTTTGAGTAATACAAAACATTATTTTTTCTTTGTTATATCCGTCTGATAAAACGAAATTCCCATCTCGTTTGTAACACTGAAACTCTTATTGAATTTAATGTTCATTTATCGTATGAGATAATATGAACATAGTTTTAAATATATTACAACAACAGGTATATGGTTAAATTATGGACATTTTATTAATTTGAAAATTCAAAAGTTATTTTAGAACCTCAAATATTTACATCTTTTTAAAATACTGATATCCCTTTATTGCTTCAGTCGTAGTATGAGTTCATATAGAGCTTGCATTTCTGAGTAGGCCATAGTGATATGATTGTGGTACTGTATGTACTAAACAGCAGAGAGCGAAAACGTAGGCTTTAATGCTGACGTTAACTGCTTTTGATGTCCATAATTGTGCATGTATTGTGCTTTCAGTCTGATAATGAACACAACAGAATAATGATGTTTTGTAAATTTTAGGGAGGAAGATCATATTATTTCAGATTATGTGAACGGATACCTGTAATTTACATATTGTGAAATGCGCTTGCACCCTAATAACGCGTTGATGTTCATTTTGCTTTTCATCAGGGCGACACCAACAGAACACACACATTTAATTAAGTGATTTTGAAGTCGAAACTCTAACAGCAGTGCTTCCTTATTTGGTGGGTATTTTAGATGATTATTATATCAAAAATATTTTCTGAAATAAATGTTTTAACCAAAACAAAATCAGATATTCTGTTTTAACTCTACTTCATATGGTCACGTAAGTACTCCTAATAATTGTACCGACTGCTTCTAGAGGAGCTTGAACATTTTTATTTCTTTAAAGCGATAACAACACGAGTAATGCATATTTATTATTAAGAGAATATAACAATGTCGTAGAGTGATTAAAGTAACGTGAATTGTATGGATATGAGTTTCTTTTTCCACTGTAAAACTATGAATAAACGTTTTTAATCAATCAAAATAAATTCACAATGGATTGTTAAAACGGGTATGTTTTTATTAATTAATCAATTAATAATAAATCCTTAAGTCTCACCATCTCAAATAATAATAATGATAATAATAAGATGAAGAAACATTCTGTTTTGAAATATAATAAGATCATTTTTACTTTCATTCCCCTAATGTGCAGTTTATAGTGTCCAGGTACGGAAGTGCTTACAACTTGTATGTAGAATTCTATTGAAATATCACTGTTAACTGTCACGCCAAGTTTTTGTAAGGCATGATGTAGTGCCATGCCACCAAGAACACAAGGAGTTAAAGTTCATATCTATCAAGCTTATTTTTTCTGAAGGAAATTCCGCTCAAGCATCACATACAAACCCCACGGAGTGGCCTCCGCTTGAGCGTGCAGAACATCACTGCAACCTGTGGGGTAGATACATGTCTTTCTCGCTTGGGAGCGGTTCAGAACGATGTGGTTCGTCACTGCGTTTAAGTGTTCTCAGTAAAGTTGCGTTACGCAGATTTTTAATAATTCTAGTTTACCAAATAATTCCAACAGACAAAAATGCCCGGTTTGTTGTGGCGTTAGTAAAATAAGATATTAAATACGACTTACTATGTCTCATTAATTTTTTAACATACTTAGTGAAGTAGTGTTGAAGAATTGTAAATTTTTATAACAGTGTTCAGATTTTGGTGTAGAGCATTATCTGTGATAACACTGTTTTCTAGTGAAGAGAGGGATTGTGAAGTTATATAAAAGACTAATTCTAAATTGAATTTCATTTAGTCGAAAATAAGTTTTACTATTATAATTTGGATTATATATACTATTTAGTGTCAATAAATGTAAAATGCCCGAGTTCTTTCTAGACCTGTTAAATATTTTTAACAAAATTTGGGCAGATTCAAGAGACGGTAAATATAAAATTTCAGGGAGTTTGGAATAATTATGGTCACATGTGAAATCATTATTTATTCTAGCTTTAAATACTACATGAAAGATAAAAATTCTGTACGGTTTCTATGTACAAAACTCAGAGCATTACATTAGTTTGAATTTTGCTACAGTTTACTTCTATTTGACGAAATAATAATCATATTTTGATTAATTCACCCTATGAATTTCTATAGTGTGCAATGTCTTTACTATGACATAACTCTATTTGGGTACGAATCACTTCGAAACATCTTTTCTTGATGCTGCTGTCGACCCAATTGGTTTTGTCACTATACGCTCTTTCACGTTGGTTCTGAGATTGCGTGGAATCTCTTCCAGATGTTTCAGTTCGTAAGAATGCATGCTGGAGTCCGCTTACCTGCTTTTCCAAATGAGAACAACTAAGTGGTTGGAATTTTTCCTCTCAGCGAAAGCTCGCGGTTTATTCCTTTAAAGAACTCCAACACAGATGCAGTCCCGATGGAGCATTTGCCTTAAAAAGTACATTAGACCAGTACATATTTACTGTAATTTGAATATTGTCATTATCTGTTCCGATTTCAGAAAGTCAAGCTCTTAATGTATTTTTATACAATGATGCTCTTTATTTCAACATAAAAGTTAATCCCAATGATAACATCACTGAATAGTTGCATATTTGCAAAACTGACATACGTAGGTAGGCTTTCAGAATACATTATTTTAGCTATACGTTGTTTAAAAGAAATGGACCTGGTGTCATTGACCTCTACAGTTAAGTTGATTTTCCCGTTCACACAGCCCAGATGCAAGTCACTACAGGCTAGACAAGGATCAGACAGTGAAAGTAGATGATAACGGTAGATAAGCCATAACGTTTGCTACGCTGATTCAGAAGTAGTATGGGATAGCGTGAGAACCCAGCCTCGTCACAACCACTCCAAGGAAACATACGTACTTGGCGTGAGATTCAAAGCCCCAGCGTCACCTCTGCGGCTTTGGCAACTTCCCCATGGGCCTAGGTCGTCGAGGCAGACCAAGATGTTTGTGACTGCAAATTAATCTTGATTAATGTTGTAAAAATCACTAATGGATTAATATTTGCAATCGAAGGCGTGTGCAGCATAAAATCAGAGGGGACCTCCTAAATTTTTGGACACTCTTTCCCTCCTAGACCCCTTTTATTATTAAACGTTTCAATTCACAAATGCATTATTTCACTAGTAAATAAATTATTAAAATACAAGGCGAACTTTAATGATAAAATTATTAAAATGCAATTATAATTATTTTGAACCGTTTACAGGTGACCGATGGAGTCTCTTTCGCAAATGTCATGTATCAACTCCCCGATTTGTCTGTTTAGAAAGAGAAACATCAGGAATTGATCACATATACGAAATACATTCTTGGGCAGTATGGTTCTGAAGATGGTCACAGAAAGATGGCTGAAACGTCAGCACAATTGACCGAGACGCGGCTCATTCTGGAGAGCCAAGAATGTATTGACTCCGGCCGCGGAACCCTACGAACACATACAGGGTGCGCCAGAGAAACTTACTTATTTGAAAAAATTCCCGCGCGGTGAGTATATAATGTGCCGTTAGAAAAGAAGCTCTCGACTGCGAAGGCCCGCTGCTCTCTAGTCCACAGCATGATGGCAACTGACTGGAAGGAGAAAAAATCTTGAGAACTTCCCCCTCCAGATACGCCCCCTCTCGCCCCTCTAACCGCCCAACTCACCGCGCGGGAATTTTTTCAAATAAGTAAGTTTTTCTGGCGCATCCTGTATATACGAAATATTTTGTTGCTTAGAACTACGGGAGGCGATGCGTCAACTGATAAGATAATTAGTCCAGTAAGTTTAGTACGTGTGTTGTCGCTTGACGTGGTGATGTTCTTTCCCCACTGGATGATGTGGAGTTTTCCCCGCAATGTATCTCCCAGCCTGGAAGCTGGAACCTACCTGGGAAAAGGTCTAAGATCCCCACGACTCTCCTGTGGTGGTGCAGTACAATGCAGTGCATGTGTCTGCAAGTAAGGGGTGAGAAAACGACGGAAATCTATCGAGCAGCCTGTCACTAGAATTCTCCTGCGATCATTGACTGCGTTCGACCTATGTAGCTAGTGTCAAAACCCTACATCTGGCGGGAGTGGAACCTAAGGAATTCCCGGTCTGAGGCACTGCAGTGACATCAATTGATACCCTGAGGCACCTCCGTGCTGCGACCGAGCTCTTGAACTGCGCTGTGACTGGGGGCTACACAGAAGCCGCGGGACAGCGGTGACCGAGGCGATTCGTTCGCGCGGGCCATAATTGGCGGCGATCGGAGAAACGGGCGAGCGAGACGAGTCCAGGCGCGCGGCAGCCGCCCAGCAGCTCCCGGCCGGGCAGGCGCGCACGCAGCGCGCGGGAGAAATCGTGACGTCTGCGTGCCGCGGGCGCATGCTGCGCGAGCGTCGACCCGCCCGCCCCCGGCCCTCGGCGCCCGGCGCCGGCTCCAGGTCTCACGCGCGGCCTCAGTCTCGCTGACCCAAGAACGCGCCACACAGCTACGCGGAATCGCCGGTGCCCAAATCCGCCTCCTAACATCCGGGCCCTCAAGTCAGGTCAGGCACCTCAATAACCGACTTAAGTCGGTTCGCTCGTCAAGTCCGGCCCGTCAAGTCCGGCCCGTCAAGTCCGGCCCGTCAAGTCTGGCCCGTCAAGTCCGGCCCGTCAAGTCCGGTTCTTCTTTTTTAAATTAGTTTTTTTATTTATAGCGATTGCCTGGATATCTAGCAAAACCATAAACACTTCTCAAGTTCGATTTTTAAGCGTATGGAAAATTAGTAATATAGATTCCATGATGACAGTAGAGATCTTGTGGTTATTCATAATTAATTAATATAAACGATATATCAACCCCAACTTAATGTTAATTTTGTTTAATTTTCTAAATCTTAGTGAGAAATTTTCTGGAACAATTTTTCTGATCATCTATCTTAATTACAAATAACTATTATAAGTTTAAAACCCCAAATATAATTTTTTTGTATTCTTAAATGAAAATAGTTGAAATGTGATGTAATTAAATACTTACTGTATTGTTTGTACTTGGCGCGTCGGCCTCTCTACGGGCTGTTGCGTACCAATGGCATCCCGGCCTCGCAGCCATGGATTAAAGGTGTACGTATGATTGGCACGAAGACTTTCGTGTCTTCTCAATCTGAGAAGTGATTATTCTCATCGCCACACAACATATGCTGGGACATTGCAAGGAAAACGCACACAATAATCTTGCTTGACGGGAATAGAGCCCGGGGTCACGTCATGGAAAGGGAGCACGTTGACCAATCTCATTCCCGTAGAAATGATAGTTCTTTTAGTAAACGGAGTTATGTACTTGCAAATTATGCTGATTAATTTCAGCAACCCCCGATGTTGCTTGATTCAAATTCTTGTTGTGATTCATCCATTTTATTGCTACTTTCTCCTCTCAGGTCGATAATTTTACATTTCACCTTGGGTAGACCAGAGTAAAATTGCATGTCCAAATTGCAGCAATCGACTACTTCTTAACAGTCCAATAAGAAAGCGAACGCTGGCTGGGCCTCTCGGACTATTCAAGATTTCCTTCTCTGTAATTTCTTACAACCCGAAGTTTCATGCATCTTCGTCATCACCACAAAATTTACTGCTCAATGTACTGAACTAGAAACACACGTCTCGTTTTCCGTTAGAGTCTTCATGTCTTCGATATACTTCGTAATACTGAATTCGTTTTTACTCGGAATTAGAACCTGAAGGAACGGGGTTGAAGAAAAATTGTGGATTTCTAATAACTCTGAGTTGATGCTGAGGAAATGAAAATTGCTGCAGGGGTGATAGTGTTTTTATTGACTGACAACTTAATTATTATTTTTATTTTATGATCACAAGGTTTATAACGGAAAAAGACAACTGAAGAATACATATTACAATGCATGTATACGAGAAAGGACTTATATAATACTTTCTCTTTGTAATTTATTTTCGCCTATTTCCTATTATTATTTTGTACCTACGCCTGTATACAATCAGTATTTAGGGCTGTAACAATCAGTATTTAGTGATCAGGGGCATTGCATGAAATATCGTTTTGGTCAGTCCCAACAATTTCATTTTACATAGTATTTAACTTTAAAATTTTCCAATTCTTAAGATAACTTCTAATTCCTCTCTTTATATTTTTTCGAGCAAACACAGAAATAATTTCAAATAGTTTAAAACTCTTACGCTCTTACTAGATATTTAAATGGAACGATTGTCATTATAAATTATTAATTCACAGTTAATTTTAAGAAATATATTTTCCCCCGTTATCGTTTATGAGTATAATTCTACATATTAGTGAAATAATAAATATTTAGTCATTAGTATTAACATTTCTGTATTTATATTTCTTTAAATTTTTGTAAGTTACATATCAGTTGCTACCCCTCTTGGAAAATATTCTGACAACGCTGCATACGTGAAACTCACTGTTATTGTGATGCTATTCTTTATAAATAATGTTTCATTTAGAAATAACACATCATAATATACTCAACTAAGAGTAGGTAGCCACTGAATGACGTCTGTGTATTGTGTGAAATTGCTTAAACATTAGAGAAATGTGTCCCGTTGAAAAATGGCACGTGTCCTCCGACACGTTCGTTTGGTCAACCTACCTTACATGTCATGATGAGAATATGAAATTTGGGAGTGGAGAAATGAACTTGCTGGGTGTTGAAAATTAGACGGAATTGCCAGAAACATTGATATTGCGATTGTTCGAATGCACGGAGAGGGTACAGTATTTGGTAGCAATTATAAATACTTTCTCGTGGTGGAAGTGTTGTGAATTTCCGGCCCTGCGGCAGAGTTTGGGAAACGAGAATGAATTCGTCTTCTTGCGAGGGAAGGAAGTGAAAGTTACGGAGAATCCAAGACCAGACGCGACTTTTTTGACACCAGGACAAGTAACAAAGAATTCCTGGTAGTTGTGCAGGAAGAGAAACTGGTACTACGGTCTTATATTCGTTCCTAGGACCTGTTCGTTCCTTATAGATTGATCACTTTTTAAAATGATTCTTGTGTATATATTGTATGTATACATTCGCAGGTAACATGTAGATCTCCTTTAACTGATATGTAGATCGCCTGAATAGATTTCACTAAATTTGCAGCTGAAGTTTTCAAAATTTCTAATGCACTTTTCCCTAAATGAGATAATTATTTCAAAATTGCTTGTATTTTATCTTATCGGGATGATGTTGATGGGTTTTCGGGGAAATGGATTTCATTTCTGACAATGTTCCAACTTAAGAGAATGTATAAGAAGATTTATAAGAGTAAAATGAGGTTGTGCGAAAAATATTGCAACGAAATGATTACGGATTATTACATCGAAACCTTAGAGTAAAAGGTTTTTATTTATTATCCTTTTTAAGACAAAATCAAATTTAAAATAACAATTGTATATTTTTTCGTCAGCGGATGGTTTTAGACATAACGCTTTTTGAATAACTATGCAATTCTTGAACTCTTGTTCCTTTAATTTCACGCAATATCGATTCTTATTGGTTAAAGTAAAAATATATCAACATTCTCTGACCACATCACAAGTACAAATATGAGATTTTACAAATGTTTCCAGAATGCGTCTCATACGATTATTCAAAAAAAGCAAAAGAACATGTCGATGCTTTACGTTTCTCCAATAGTTGAATAAAAATAGCTATTGTATGCCAGCAGTCGATCAAGGATGCAGATTGCACAAGATGCCTGTTGTGAGCTTTAGCCTTAATGAATGATTAATGAATATTTCGAGATCAGAATCGTTATTCCAGTTTTACTCTTCGACGTTTATTATGATAAATGTACTCTCCAACCTTTTTTAAACGAAGATTTTTTGCTTAATGACTATATGCAAGTATAATAGCTATACATTTGGAATTACATCAATTTTCTTTACTCTTTTATATACTTGAACATATCAAAACATGCACAGTATAATTTTAATTAAGTTAGACCTCGGGTATTGAAATGATCTGAATGCTGCATTTCAACAGTTCTAATGTCACTATATTGAATAACTCGTATAACATATATAATTATTTGTCACAGAAAATTACATAAGATTCATTAACCGTTACCAGAATTCACGTTGTAATTCGACATGAATTATAAATTACATTTTTTAGAACTGTGGCTGAAGCCCCCACTTAATTGCGTTTTCAATTTAGGTCACTTTGGGGCAACATTTGCAACATGGTTCAATCTGTAGGCTCTCAAATTAGACGTATTTTCTTCTATTTATATTTGACAGATTGTTTCAATATTTGATGGGATCGATTTATAGGTCCAACGACAATTGCTAACTAAATTCGTGATTTACTGAAGATGGAAGGAAGTGTAAATAAAAATGCAGACACATCCCACTGGTGAGACTCCAAACCACAATCCTTCAAACCGAGACTGAGCCTTCGTGACATCACCAAGCCGGAGCTTCATTTCACAAATTATTTGTGAATTTTCATCATTCATCTTCCTTTGAAAAGTCGCTGAATTGCTTTCACGCCGCCTAGCCACTTATTAGAACCCGGAACACTCATCCTGACTCTGATAGCTCAGTGGCAACACCGTTTATCAGAATGTTGTGGGATTTAATTTCTGCCGGAGGCAGATTTTCGACATTAACTATATAGCTAGATCGTAGTAGACCTCTCCAAAAGATACTTAATGTATCTAGATACTCTAATCGATAGTTTTACGTGTTGTTTTTCGATAAATATGAGACGAATGACGAAGCAGGAATCTAACAAATAGGCCAAGTTCCGCGCGCTATCTTTCCTTCAGCATTATACTCATTCCTTACACACACACACACACACACACACACACACTTATGCTCTTTCACAACACAAATGTTGGGAGACCAGTCGGGAGCTTTGAGCTTGTCCGGGCTGGGGAGGTGTCTCGCTGGAGAGAGACATGAAGAGAGAAATACGAGCAAAGCGGTTTCAGCAGGGAAGATCACTGACAACTCCCGGGATACGAGGATTCGTATAAGGGAGTTGATGCACACTTGAACGTTAAGATCGATAGTGCTGTTCGCTATGGTGTGCACAAACTCCCCATATACCACGATTAAAACAGTAAGTTCTTTGAAGGTCACGAGCTGAAAAGAGAGGGGGCCCTGTCACCCAAACGGGAACTTCAATACCAAAAATGTGTCGTAACGAAGCTCTAGATTGGATGACAGTGGATGACAGGATTGGACTATCATGCTATCAGGAACTTCAATACCCAAAATGTAAGTCGTAACGATGCTCGGGATTGTATGCCAGTGTCCCTCTCTCCTGTCAGCACGTGACCTTGAAAGGACTTCCTGTTTCACCGGAGTATAACATGCTTTGCATTTACGGGACTAAACTAGGATTGATTTAACAGTGCACTTGACGTAATTCATCTGGTCACGGTTTCATCCAATCGGAAGTTTGAACATAGCTTCAGCATAGTGACGTCATTGTAGCGACAAATAAGCTCCTGATTGGAGGAAACAGCGACAGCTGATTTACGTCAGGTGCACGACTAAATAAATCGTACTCTAAGCATCCAAGTAGCGGACGCGAGCGGAATCAGAAACGCAGTGGCTGGCTCGCTCGTGCGGGGCGGCGGAGGCGGAACCGGCGCGAAGGAGAGCAGTGGGAAAAAGAGCGTCCGGGAGTCGCAGGATGCTGCGTGGCCCCGGGCCTTCCTTCCGTGCCCTCGGCCTCCGCCGCCCTCCGCCCTCCGCCCTCGGCGCCGGCCGCGCTTTCTAAGCGGGCGGTGTGCGTTAAATTCCTAAGAAGGTGAAATCCGGAGCGGGCTCGCCCGCGCCTCGCCTCGCCTTGCCGCACGCGTCAGCATCCGCGCGGCGTTAGCACGGTTTCCATTTCCGCTCCTTCTGCGCCGCCCCGCCCCCTTTCCTCTCGGACTCCCACCCTTCGCTCCGCTTTGGCGCCTGCTTGCTCTGATTTAAACATAATAAAAATATATTTTCTAGTTTCTGTTTCGACTTCAATTCGTCTCATCAGTTCGGGAAGCGCACGAAAGCTGCGACATGACTGCCTGTGCTACCCAAGAACATAATGAGGATGTTCTGGAAGTCTATTGAAACATCTGGATTCGACAGTGACAAGGAATAGGTTAATTAAACATGTCTAAATGACGTTTGATTAGCTGGGACGCGATTATTCAATCAGGAGCTTTGTTACGACTTAACTTTCGAAATTAAAGCTTGCGATCGAATGACCGGTGTCCCAGCAGATGAAACGTCAATTGGATCTAAGTTTAATCAAGCGATTCCTTACGACCTACGGATCCAAATGTTTCAATAATCTTCCAGAACATCTACATTCTGTTCTTGGGTAGCACAGGCAGGCATGTCGCTGCTTTCGTGAACTTCCCGAGATGATGTCGAAACTAGAGAAGATGACAAAGGCCTATAGTCAAACTAGGACGAGGCATTAAGACAAGTCTACGAAAACGCAAACATGTTCTTTGGATTTATGCTAAAAAAATCAACAACAATAATTTTAAAACACGGGAATCTCTAAGAAATCTCAAAATTTCCTCTCAGAACATCCGTTGGCTTTTTTCAATTATTTCCAGTTAATTGGTCGTTGTTAAAAAACACTATGTTTCTACACTTTTACGCTTTCAAAACAATTGATGGCTTTAGATATACCTTAAAATGGACTGCATAAGGAAAAAGACAAGTCTGAATCAACAACAAGTATATTCGTTTTTTGTAACTATGTTACAAAACTACTGTTAAATTTAAAAAATCTTAACAAAATCACAACAGGTATTTTGAGAGGAAGTTCAGAGAGGATGTTTTGATATTTTGCATGCCTGTTTCTGTGACATAAGACATAGTAAAGAATATTTTTTTGTTAATAAAACAATCGTTTGAATTTGGTGCCAAGATAATATACATAAATGGTTTTTGATACCCTAAATTCTTTTTCTTAATTTTTCAATTGGAAAAGTTAATGTTACGTCTACGAATAAATAAAAAACACTGTAGAGGGAACGGGGTGATCGAGAAGGGCTAAGAAACCTTTCAAAAATCTCATTTGTATTTTGAAGTTGTAGTTTAATTTCTATATCTTTTGAATGTGAGGAACATTTTACCATTTTATCTGGGGGAACTCTTTGGAAATATAGCGTCCCGGTCGCAACGATATGTTTCATCACCGCCTAATGAGTGCCTTTTGGCTGCGACGGCGCTTAACAGAAGGACCCACGTTTCTGACGCTCATTATCAAAACTACAATGAACCATGGGAACAATACTTGCACGAAATTTGAATAGCTTTCCAAGACATTTCACCGGATCGATGAGCTCGTTGAGAGAATTCTCAGACGGTCGTCTCGTATTAATAGCACAGTCTGGATTGAAGTGCGGTGTGTTGGAGTGACTTGGGATCTTGACGCGATCCCACTCCTGTCCTCCAGAACATTATGAAAAGTGATTATTAATTTGGGACGAGCCCACCTACTGAGGTCATTAGTTTCGTAGATATAGTGTATTCAATATCCCAGAACTCAGGAGGAGTCGAGTGTTTGCTCTGGCTGGTAATTGAGATCCGACGTCAACCTACACGCCGGCTTGCCTCCAAATATCTCCTCCAGAAGGAGGTCGCCCCAACCGCGACATTCTCTGTGAGTGGTAGTGTGGTGCAAATACTTGTGAGTGTGTGTGGCTACTGTGCACGTGTACAAACACGTGCAAAAGGGTAGAAGACTAGTCAAGAATGAAGGCAAGATCGCTTGTTGCTCCGTCATTATCCTGGTATTGACCGAAGAAATTTCCGGTCCGAGCATAGGGTCACGGATTCTCCTCCAGACAGCAGTTTATTTCGACCTATCTACCTAGACTACGTAGGTAGCCTCCAACGGGACTCGAACTTTATGACCTCCCTGTCAATGAACGTGCAATGGCGAATGAGGCTGAGATAACCTACCCGGTCGTTCTGACGAGGACACTTGCGCGTACACCGCCGGCGGATGTCCCCGCCTACATTTGCCACCTGGGTGGTCATTCCGCAGATGGGTTCGCGCGTTCCGCTACGGCGCCTTCCGTGCCCCGGGGCGCAGCCCTGACCGCCCAGCACGAGCGCGTATTACGGCGTCCGAACGCGCTTTCGCTGCTGGCGGGCGACGCCTCACAGGAAACACAATTCGCGCGGTGAAATTTCCTTCAATTCGCGCAGTGGAGATTACCGAAATGGAAATAAAAGTGATGGTTGTATTATACTCATTAGATATTCAAAATTTTCTTTCTATTAACGAAAGAAAGTATTTAATTGGGTTGTACATTCTCCTATTTAGTTATTCTAAATTTTCTCTTTTACATAAAGAAAATGTACTGATGATGTCGTTTAAATCATTATAACATACTTTCTTCTCGGTGTTATTATTTTAACTGTAATGTAACTGTAGTGTAATTTATTGCTAACTCAATAGATAATAATTATTAGCGTTATTAAACCAAAAGCAGCAAATAATCGAGTATGATATAAGAGGGGGTCTTTGAACTCTTTTGGCAATAGCTTCTTCTTATAAGAAAAAATAATATTAAATAAGAAATATTGTTTTTTGAAATAACTGTATTCACATGCCATCTTTAGCTACAACTCTTGTGTTTCGATTGTTCTTAACGAACGGTCAACTGTCAAACCCTTAAACAGAACCGTTAAACAGAAGCCCGCCGTTAAGAACTAGTTTCGTTCCTCTAATTAGTTGCGTTAATAATAACATTACAGGAAAAGAAAGGGAATTCGCTTCTGTACTTTTAGGGTATTAAAGCAGGGCTTTTAAAAATAGGAATAATCTAAAAGAAGTTGATTCTATGATATACGGTTGCATGTTGTTACGTGATTCTAATAGAAAATTTCCTCTAAATTTCGTTCAGTTTCAGTATTAACTATTCAATTGAGATTATGATTAGTTTCTTCCTTCATCTCTACAGGTTTTATTAAAATATACTTTATAAAAATACAGTTAACAATTTTTCATATGGTTAAGCGGCAAATGTGTGCAACGATAAACCTAACTGGACATTTTATTTATGTGGAATGAAATCGGAAATTCGGTATTGAAAATTTGAATATTCAATCCTGAATATTATCAAAAGGGATCACGAAAGTGATATTTAATACCATTTATCTCAAAACTAAATTTACGTTTTTTTTTCGACTTTCTATGACAGAATTATTTTGAATGAACTTGACTTATTTTTATTTTAATTGCTTCTCTGTTAAGTAAAAAACTTATCACCTAGATTTAGTGAAATCATTGCAAACGGACGGAATGGGATTGTACTACTAATCAATTAGCAAATCTCTCCCTCCGTTTTGGAACATTTGGAATATATTGAGGCTCCTGCAGTTCTAAAGAGTGCGCCGCTTAGCGTTGCATTACACGGCGAAAGGCGCTGAGTAAGGCGATGTATCCTCCACAATCCGCAGCGGAAAGTGTCGCCCTACATCACGCCGAGGCCGCACTCTGGGAATAATCACGGCGCGCGCTCCTTTGCCGTTTAAGCGCATTAGCCCCTGCGCATGCGCACGCAGCGGTGCCCCGAGCGCCTCACGCCTCGGCTGTGGAGCCCCCGAGGACGACGGATCAATCCCGCGTTTGCACTCTTTGATATGAGATTAATTAAAAATGCACGAAAATACATATTGTTAATTAATTAAGTAGTTTAATAAAAATCCCTTTATAAAACCAATCCTGCCAATTAATCTTACATAACTTTAATATCGATACATTGCTTCATTCAAGCACTCCCTCCGAATTTAAAATTCTGTAAATTAGTAAATGTCTTTAACGAACTGTGTTGCTGCTTTTAAATGAATGCACTATATGTTCTATCAGAACATGTACTGATCTATTTTCTACCACTGATGACATATCTAATATAAACTGCAATGACCGTGCACTGTACATACAAAATGTAAAAATGTAAACAATAAGTAGTGGAGTGTAATCAATATGTAATGTGATAGGTTATCACAAGTATGAATAAACAGAAGCAATTTATTCATATACATATAAATGCGGACGATAGCAACAATGGGGGGATAGAAAGGAAACAGAGTTGAATTTTAATTGGATAGAGTACAAGAAAAAGTCAATATAATTGATAGCGAAGAAGATATAGAATATGTTGGCAAATAATGCAGCGATAAGACCGTGAGTGAGAAAATAAGTTAAGAAAGTTATTACGAACCAAGGAATAAACAGATACAGTGTTAAAATGGATGTGACCAATCAGGAATTAGATCATGTGCGAGGAATCGAATGGTCTGCGCACTAGAAACTAACAAGATACGCGTTTGAGTGCAATATCTCGCAGATAAGACACAGATGAAGGGCGCTGAAGATACACAAATGATGAGACGTTATTCTGGCTCGGTCGTAGTCGGATGTAAAGTGGGAAGCTATTCCGATGTGGGAGGTGTCAGGCCGTATTAATAATTTGTAACGGTGATGTTTATGATATAGTTAACAAGACGAGATTTTGACGGGATAATGTTCGGATGCAGATGATCTTTTACGAGTCAGTAATATTTTTTCTTTGTGAGTAATCAGTCAGCTAATGTATAATCAGAGAGGGAATATATTTGCGCGAGTGAAGGACGTGGATACCATTGGAGTGGTCTAAATTCAATGGAAATCGAGCAGAAATGGAAACTGGACAACGTTCTAGATTGCGGTGGTTCTACGAACGGAAAGTAACAAAACCAGGGGAATTTTTTAATTCACCATTGTAGAAAGATCAGGTCTTGTATTAAATTAAGAATTCTAAATTAGTAATTACAAGGGAAAATTGGCCATGCAAAAGGGAGTGATCTAGAAAGAGTATTATATAATGATAATAGGGGAATTTGAGAAAAATTGTTTTTATGAAATAGAATATTTGGAACAATATATATGTTTCACAGCCTGATACAGATTAAAATGTTGATAAACTGAATTAAGTATTATTATTTCTGGTAGCAACAAAGCGAGTTCCAATTCCTACCCAGTGAAGAAATAAATGTCCTTTGTAAATGTTTCGTTACATAATATCTGTACAGATGGTCTATTAGACTCACTTAAATCATCATGACGGAGGAACTCGGGTACTATATTCGAGATATTGTCGGGTAAAATTTAATATAGTAATTTAAGCAAAATAAATTAACTGATAAAACCAATCGCGAGCTCCAATCATTTAGAGGAAAAGAAACTACCGATTGGATGACTTCGTGCAGATCATGAATAGTCAAAAGTCACTATAATTAAATCGGAGTATATTGACTCGCAGAGATTTCTGGACGCGGACGTTTTTGCTGTTGCGTGGGATGCGCGGTGTGACTGCATTCTGGCTGCTTCATTTGCGCGTGTTTGCCTCCACGCACTTCGTTGCAAGCCCCATAAAGTGCGGGTATGGGGAGGGTGGTCTCCAGGGGCCGTTTAAGGCCCTCGGAACCTTCTCAGCGATGCTGCTCTTAATTAAGAGCGAAGAAGGCACATCCCCTTCATGGCCTCCCTCCAACTCTCACGGCCTGCCCCCACCCTCTTCCCGCCTTTTCTAACGCCGCTGTTGTTGACCATCAAGCAAATGAGGGCAGCCATTCGAGTTACGGAAGTAAGTGGGGTAAATCATATTAATTATTTGTAATGGATACGCTGGAGAAGAAACACGAAAATTGATTTAACCTAAACACGACATTAATTATGTTGGAATACTAATTTTATAATTTTTGGCAGCAAACATGAATATTTGTGTTCACTAAAACTGGATTTCCTTTTTCATTTTATATTTTCCAACTTCAGAAAATGTTTATGTGTTGTTTATATGTGGATGGTCACTACTTGCAAATGTAAGTTTCGATAATCTTTGATAGCATAATTTAAAATTAGTTTCAATGTAATATTCCAACTTACGCAATAAAAACAAAAAGAAATCAGAAATATTTTATGACATTAATAACCGTTGGAGGTATATGCCTTCATTTAGCAAATACAAAGATACTCATAGAATAGACGGGACTCCATTTTGAATCTTTCAACGGTAATTGAATAACTAAGTTGAAGTTTCAGTCCATAAGATGTAAATGTTTAGAATGTTGCCATGATTTCTTTGATCTCGGTTAATTATATTTAACTTACGTCAAGGTCGTACCAAGAAAAGCTTCTATTGCATTTTTTCGTGTGAAACATTAACAGGAAACATTACAAAATATAGTTAACGTCTGTATACTATCATTATACTTAATTTAGCGTCCAATTGGTCATTAATGTATGAACTGGAAATTCCAGACTCCGTAGATCCCAGACAGCTAATTATTCAGACATTTTAGTCTAGGTTAGGTAGTAGTAGTAAAATCAAGGCCGGTTTCATATATAATACGCTGTTTACAAACATTTTTTTCTTTCAAAGGAAAAGATGGTGAACGAAATTTCTACCTAAGGTGCCTCTTCAGTTGCACATGTAGGCTTATTTTGAAAATTGGTTATTGAAAGTGTTCCACAAGAAGAAAAGCTTGTTCAATAGTAATTATCTGTACCATTGCGAAACAAAACTTCAACCAGAATATCGGAGTGCAGACCGTGTTTTAGAAACAAATAGTTGGAGAGTAAATGTATTAGTTCCTCCTTTGGAATTTCGTAGGTAAAGGAGCATTTCAAGGTTTGAAGGCCCAGCAATCGGTCGAGTCACGAACAAGCTTTGCCAGCTCACCTCAACACGTCACGTCACGTCACGTCACGCCACGCCACGCACTGCACGCTCACGCTTACGCTCTCGTTTACGCTCTCGCTTTCTCTCGCCCCTCCCACCGAAATGCTTTTCCCACTCCGTCCCACTCTTTCTATCCCGTCTCGCCCTACCTCTGCCTTCCTCTTTCAGCTGCTCTCGCTGGCAGGCAAATAAATTCCGAGAAATTTCGCTTAAAAATTCGGCTGGTAGGCGCACTTCTCGTTAAGAAACAAATTATCGTTTTCGTTTATGGCTCATTCGTCGGCGCAAGTTACACATTTATGATACATGGACGTGGAAATGATAAAGACATCAAATACCTGTCAGAATAAATAATGAGATTCGTTTAGATAGGCTTGGTGGTGAACCCTGAAGTTATGAGGTGTAATCAAAATATAATTTCTGTAAAAACCATTGATTTAGAGACTTTTGCGAGTAAGTATTTAAAAGAAAGTGCACCACTATCCAACATTTGTACTTTTTTTCATAAGTCATAATCTGATAAAATGGGGACATTTTATTAACTTCAAACCATGGTAGTGGCAAAACAATTTTCTGCATTCAAATTATTTTAATGAGAATGATTTAGTTCTTCTGAGAGATAAGAAAATATGTATTAACTGCAATTAAGCACAACTCGGTTGCAGTAATTTACTCTTAGTGCAAAATTTTATCTCGCATGTTAACTACAAAGGAAACAATTGTACTTACATCTCTCTCAACAAATGGCGTTTCTCATGAATACTTAAAAGCAATTTAAAAGAACTTGAGAATCAAATATAAGAAATGTAGTTAAAATATTTTATGATCTACCTTAAATTTATATAAAATCTACTCAATCAATACGTAATTTTTTTGTCTAACAGGTCGGTACAAATGAACTTTGAATATTTAAAAGCGAAACGTATATGAAACGTCACGATAGTCTTTACAGAAATATTTTTTAAATATTGAATGCGATATTTTTTACCAAATTAGTTGCCATTGATACTGTGGGACACAACTTTTCTCAGAAAATAAGTGTCTAATAAGAATTAATATTTTCTCTTATTGTGTAATAGTTGTAAATAATAATAATATATTACAATTTGTATCCTACTAATACCTCAGCTTTGTCTTGAAATCTGTACCAAACAAAATGCAGAAGATTCGGAAAATGTCAAAAAGTTTGAAGTTCGACAGAAACGCGATATCACATTGGGAAATATCCATTTTAAGAATATCTTGTGTACTGTTTCAGAAATAGAGTTGCAGGGACAGAATGATGAACGGCCATTTTGAGAAAAAGCATTTTTAGGTTTATAGTATCTGCAATACATTAATTTTTTCTACATTACTTATTCGAGCAAGAAGTATTCACTTCTCAGCATCACCAAAAACGCGCTCCTGTCAAAATATGGTTTTAGTAGCATTTCTTAACTTTCTCTGCAAAGAGTATATGAGAAAGGAGAAAGAACAAAATAACATTCTGTCTAGCGATGCTTTCGTATTCCCGATAGTTTATTACTCGACGCTGATTCCACAAGAATGAAAAATATCGACCAAATACTTTTGTTGCCTATGATACACATTTTTGGGAAATGCCATCTGGGTAAATTATAATACTGAATCATGATCTTGTGCCATAATCTTCCGAAGAAACAGTGCTTGCACATACCTAATAAAATAACGGAAAGCCATGTCGACGAATGAAGGATTGCAATATAGTTCTTTCCCAAGAGAAATATTCTCGATTGTTTCCAGTGGTACCATTGTGAAACGAGAATAAATTGTCACTCCAAAAGCCTCAGAAGATTTCGCATTGAGTCGAAATTGCCCATTGATCAATTCAATATTACTTTTGTGTACTTGAGAAACATTGATTGAATACATGGTAGTAGTAAAATTGTCTTTTATTAATGTAATATAAGTGTTTGTGAAGAAAATGAGTTCATACCAGTTACCTTCAGTAGACAAATACTGCTAAACAAAACGACATGAAATGGTTTTTAAAAAAGTAGAACACTCACTTCTCATGAAAAATAAAAAAAATTTAATGTAATTTGCAATAAATTAAATATTTCAACAATAACTGCCTTTACGAATGACAGAATAACAATTTCAATATATTTACTGTACAACACTTCTTTATATACCAAGAATATAAAGTTGCTGTTTCATAAAAACGCAACACAAAAATTGCAAATATTGAATGACTTTCTTGGAGTCTTGCTTCCGCCATTATAATATCATATGTTTTAATTTTCCAGACAAAAAATTGAAACTCTTTGATTGTTTTTATTTTTTTATCGAGTTCCTGCGTATTTAACGAAATCAGAGACGCTTGTCTCATAACCAAATTCTAGAGTTTTCTTTTCAATTTCTGCGTGCATTAGAAATTACTTACAGAAAAAAAGGGGTCAGTACCAAAGGAGCCGATTCGCAACCCATGTATCACATAGGTAAGCACATTTCCATGCAAGCGGACACGATCAGCGGCAATTTTGGATGGCGCTAACCATTTGCTGGCATCGGAGCAAGTAAATTGCCTGCGGGGGCGGCTCCGTACTGAATAATTTATTCCGCACGACGCTTTATGTATTAGACGTCCGCTCAGCCAGGAGCGGCAAATGATCCGCATAATTTCACTATGTAAAATTTTCGCCGCGATGAATAAACGATGAGTTACCTCTTTCTGGTTAATTTCCGTCGAGCGGCGCTGCGAGCGCGAGAGAGATGAGGCGACCGGAGGATGAGGGCGGTGGTTGGCAGCTCTCCGATTTATGAGGGGGAGAACCGGGGCTCCGATGCAGCGTCATACGGCGTACGGTCATACGGCACCCAAAGTTATGCATTGAAAATAAAGAAATAAATAAAAGTGTGGGGTGTATTAATAAAAAAGTAGCCAGACCGCCGAAATAATTTCTGCGCATGAGGTGGGGTGCTACGTGGGACGGAATGCATGAGTGTGTTTTCACCGGCTGAGATGGCTCAGCATCATATCAGGTATTTCTGCAACATCTTCGAGCAAAGATCTTTGGGTTCGAGAATCACCGGTGGAAGAAAATTGTAACTACCGGCAGCTCTGAACGGTGGTTTTCAGTGGGTATGTCCTTCAATAGTAGGCGTACAATAACCCCCAAAGCGGGCCAAGAACCGCGCACGTTGTATCCTTCCTCTTTCTTCTCCCATCATGTCCACACAGACACACACACACACACACACACACACACACACACATTCACACTTACCTACGTTACCGAACACGTCGAGAGATCACATGGAGCCATAGAGTTAATCGCGGCTGGGGGCGCACCGATGGCTTATTTCAGCACCAGGACAGACAAGCCTCAACTCAAAGGTTTTCATCAAAGCCGCTCTCATAATTCCGTTACACTTATCTTGTTCCACTGTGATTTGTGTATGTAAAAAATATCGATTTGATCAAATGTTTATTTATTAAGTTAAACAACAAATAAATTGGCACGTAGGTACGGGATTAATAATGCAATCACTCATTTTCTAAGCGACTAAAAATATTGTAGTAAAATGACGTAAATTATGGAACAACCACATTTTAGTGGGACTTCCATTCAGTCTGTTAGTCTGCGCAGGTGCGGCGATTGACTTGGATTCCTGAATGCGATGTTAGCGTCCTCTTATCGTGTAAATCTCTCCGAAGGCCGTCCTGTTGATTCTTGTTCCGCTGCCCTATTTTGCGAGTGTGTAGTTTGCGTGTGTCTGCGTGTGTGTAGTTTGCGTGTGTCTGCGTGTGTGTTTGTGATAATTGGAACTCCCACTTCTTCCTAAATCTATTATATTGAAATTGACACTTTATCATTTCTAATAGCACTGTAGTTGAGATAATGCACAAAAAACGCAAGTAGAAATGTTAATATAAATTCATTTATAATCGATGAGACCTAAGATATATTTGAATCCGTATTAATGCTCTATTAGTTGTTATTCATCCAGTTAAATACTGGTTTGCTTTTAAAGTAATTTTCACCTTTCCAGCGGTTTTTAACTCATTTAAGCGTGAGTGAAGTAAATGATTGAGCTGTTGGGGAAGACTGGACAAAAAGAAATTATATTTAAGCGTTGCAGGACGGTGTCGTATTCTATTAACAATCTGCGCAACTAAATGTATAAGTGATAAACGACTCTCATGTAGTAGCCTTATAAAAATGAAAGGACTTGTTTCGTCTTGAATTTATTTTTTGCCTACCGACTCGGCGCTTAGTGTTGGAAGGCCATCAGTGAAAGCAAAGATGCTGCAGAGAGCGGGACAGGATGTCTCCCGAAAAGGCGACACTCACGGACTCAGCTCACACATCACCACCAAGGTCATTCGCTCTATTGAGGTTGAGCTCGCCGCAATTTGCACGTCATGACTGGCACGGTTGTCATTGATTTATTAAGTTGTGACGCAACGTTCTTGACATGTTTAAAAGGTTAACAAGAATTATTATCATATTTGCTCAATTGAACGAGCTATTGTCATTGGTATTTTTTTAATGAGAAAGTGTAACAAAAAGTTGCATGTATTTGTCATTTTGGGACGATTGTCCAAACTTTGAGGACTAGAAAAAGGGCATTTTATTCCCATGTTTGTGGAGTAACAGGACGTATTCTCTTCACTGCAATTAGAAAACTCCACCTGCCTGAGTTTTTCCTCGTCACAGAGCTACTGAAACTGAGACGATATTAAAGGAAAGCTACAACATAATATTTGCCTCGATACCTTTCCTCCTGCAATATTTTTTTTACAAACGTGTAAAGATGAAAAATTACTTAGCACATTCACAGGACAAAAGCCTTTAACATCCTTGGTACGGTACAAAATAAATAAGTCAGTATTCTACTCTTATTATATTTTTGTAAATATCGCGTACACCCGTTTCTCTCAAAATTACCAAATACAACTGACAATTTAACTAAATGCGCTTGGTGACAACTAATAATAGGCGAACATTTGCATTCAGTCATAGAAAAATATTTAGTGGAAACCCATATTCTCTTCGGCGCAATGTCTCATTACAATTCTCGCAGAGTGTCGCAACTCTTACGGCATAAACTATATTACGCTCAGCTTTTATTATCCAGAATTATGCTGTTAAACTTACTTAGGCGGTACATTACATTTGTTATATCTTTGGGAAATCTAAATGTCATCATTAAGTGAAATAAATTTTGATTACATTCTAATTTTATCAGTCAAGTTTCATAAAGTTAATTCACAAGGCAGCCGGTGTATAGAGTAGAACACAAAGCCTTCTTTGTTCCCATTCTTTGTTCTTCGGCTAGAAAATACTTGAATACGGCAGCAACCAGATTGAAACAATTGTACTGATAAATTAGAATTTTGATGTGTGTCGCTTTCTTTGTGCTACGACAATATGAATACCCGTGCATTGGCAAGTGAGTCCAGTTAGACAAATTGTTCAATAAGTCTCACTCTTTGGTTTTTCGATCGGTTCGATGTAGCCCAAAACCACGACCCTCACAGTAGACACTCGACCCGTTATGCACGCCGCGCTGGGCGGTGGCGGCCTCGGATTTCGTATTGCGGAGGCGGAGGATTGAGAGGGGGCGTGGCAAGTTGATGCCAGAAAGACGAAGAAGGATGTAGGGAGCGGAAGGAATACTGGTGAGGGGGTGGGAGTGAGAGTGACGGTAACTGTCCGGACGGTGGGGGCGGTGGGAGCGATGTGGTGGCGG